>VZRQ01006889.1:586533-656214 GCA_013397975.1 Machaerirhynchus nigripectus | reverse complement strand
CCGCCACCCCGCTCCCCGGCTTTCCTCAGCACTGACCTGCCCGCCGGCCGCCCCTCTGCCCCCGTCTCACCCCACGCTCTCAGGGCGCCTCCATCCCGCCGCTCCCACAGGTCGCTCTCCCCAGCTCCTACTGAGCCCCCCGGGATCCCTTCCGCGGGCAGCCCTATTCCACCCGCCTGCCTCGAAGACCACCCGCTCCCCCTCACCCGGCTTCCCACGGAGCTCCCCCGCCCGCCGACCCTCTCCTCCCGCGAGGGAAGGGACCGCGCTCTCCCGGCCAGGACCTTCTCCCGCCCGAAGCGGGAGAAGGCGGAGGAGCCTTATCCCCGCCTGCTGCTCCCCACGGCCCTGGCAGGGCTGCCCCGGGACCCCTCCTCACGTACCCTCCCGCCCGCAGCTCTCACCGGTCGAGCGGGGACGGCGAGTCGGAGACGGCGGGGCACGGCCAGCACAGCACAACACAGCACAGCACAGCTCGCTCCGCTCCGCTCCGCTCCGCCTCAGAGCGCCGCAGCTGCCGTGGTGGCGGTGCCGCCCGCGCATAGATTATGGAGGGCGGGCTCTGCCCCGGGCCGGGGCTGCAGGACCACACCGGCAGGCCGGGATGGAGGGGGGAGGAAGAGGAGGAGCGTGAGGGGTTTAACCCCGGCGGGATGTGCGGGGCGCGCGGAGGTGGAGAGAGGGAGATGTTCCGTGCTGCGGCCGCTCTGACGCGGCCCAGGGGCTCGGGCTGAACCCGCACCCCTGCGAGTGCCTAGCAGTCGGCGACCTGTTGCATCCCGGGCTGGCTCTTGCCCTGTTCCCCGTTGGGAAGGGGCTCCGCCACGCCGCGACACGTGGCCGTTTCCCCATTGGGAAGGGGCTCCGCCACGCCGCGACCCGTGGCCGTCCCAGACGTGGCCGTCCCAGACGAGGGGGCATCTCCCCTTGGTGGTTTTCTCTGGGGTCGGTTCGAGGTCAGGCGGGTTTGCTTTTCCTATCAGGATGACTTACTCCATTAGCTTTTGAAAAAAATAATCTTGTTTTACTCCTCTCGAGGAGTGTCCTTATTTCCTGATGGGTTTAGCATTTCCTTTAAGGCTATTATCTATATTCCTAAGTGTTCTCTGTTCCCAAAGGCCAGTGATTTATTGATAAAATGAGAAGTGTTTTTCTTACAGGTTGCAATACAGTAGCATACACTTTCAAAGGCTGCAGTGCTTTACTTCTGCCTTGTGCAGGTTTTTTTGTGCTTTTGATTTTTATTTGCAACTTTGGTGTATTCATGTAGTTCCTCTATTGCAATATTAAAATACAAACATAATTCTTGCCTCTGTTACTACACCCTCTGTTACTCAGCATCACAAATGCATTGCAAGACAAAGCACGAATTTTTGCTGAACATCCAAGGTTATGCTGGTTCCTGGGAAATCTGTGAAAAAACTGATGGAGGAGGCAGTTAGTCTGCTTTTTGCAGGCAGAAACAAATCAAGACTAGAGCTGTGGCAGTACTTTGCACTGCTAATTTAAGCCTGGCCAAACATCGAACAGCTTTCCCACAGGTGCTATTTGGTGTTGCTGAAGTCTACCCGTATTTCAGCTCAGAGCATTTGCCAGCAATGTACATCAAAGAAAAAGCTGCCACTCTGGCTGCACATAGAACAATTATCCTGACCAGGGCTAATTTTGGCTTGTTCAGCAGGAGGATATGTAAAGGCACAACCTAAAGTGGAGTGGTACAGGGCTCAGAGAAAGGCTCTTGTCCAACTTCTTGTTATAGTTGTCATAGGCACCCTAAGCCATGTGTCAGAGAGGAACAACACAGTAGCCTTGGGGAAAACAGAACACCTTGACAGATGGACAAATGTGTTAAATTAGTCGGATAGTCTGAAAAAGAGAATTACTGTTCCTGTCTTAAGCTTTGGATGAAACTTGTTCTAAATACATGAGAATATACCTTCCAAATAATGGGTGGCGAGTGCCCAACACTCTTAAAGAGACAATTTGTTGACTTTGATTCCCTTGCTTCCATTCACGATTCAACCAGAAAGGCCAAGTCCTGCTGACTTCAGCGACTCACTGAATGATTTTAAAATGCAGAGTGAAGGCATATGGCTACAGTGATAGATATCTGCAAGGGTGGAATAGTCTGTAGGAACTTGAAAATGTGGGAATGCAGAGAAGAGCGCGGAATGAAGCTGCAGAAAATCTTGACTTGGTGGAGTCAAAGACATTCTCAAAGACTTTCTGGAGTCAAGATTTTCTCTTGGGTTACAAATTTATACAAGTTACAGGTTTTCTACCATTTATGGTAGGCTACCACAGTACTTCTGGATGACAAATGTCTGTAGTCTGCATAAACAAGGACATGAAACTAAAGTTACAGGAAAAAGATGCTAGCTTTCAGAGAAAAATTGAACCTGAATCAAGACCAATACTACTAATGGAACCAGTTCTTCAGCAGACTAAGATAACACCTATTTTACAATTAGTATTATCCATGGATGAGAGATCTCCTGTTTATTTTCATGGATGTTGCTATCAATATAAGAAAGCTTTCCAGTCATATCTGCATTTCTCTGTGCTATTGGATCTAGCCTGAAATAAAGGACTTGCCTAAGGTGTTTGGAAATGACTGAATTAAGATAAT
The DNA here is from genome assembly GCA_013397975.1 of Machaerirhynchus nigripectus. Lineage (NCBI taxonomy): Eukaryota > Metazoa > Chordata > Aves > Passeriformes > Dicruridae > Machaerirhynchus > Machaerirhynchus nigripectus. The sequence continues at coordinate 653,585 of VZRQ01006889.1, read as the reverse complement.
TTATATCATATTAGGTACTGAAAACGTGTTGTCTGAGTAGCACCTAGTTAAGATGTCAGAGCTTGTCACTGTGTGATGGTAAACGTAAGCATGACTTCTTCCGCTGCCTCCAGATACATTGCTGGCAACCCCAGGCATGTGTCTGACCTGAAACCGCTCTGAGCAGCTGGTGACCTTTCCTTGATGTTTCTTCTCTGCTAACTGCACATCAGGTAGAGGCAGACAACTGTAAAGTGGGAAATACTGCACCAGTTTGCAACCCTTTCCCTCTTTCCTTGTGTCCCTGCATCCAAATCACAGCTGTGGCTGGGCTTGCTTAGCTGCACACTCCTGTGGGCACGGCAAAGGATGTGCTGGTCTGTGTTTTGCCTGCACGTGGAACAGTCACATTAGACAGGCACAATGTGTAAAAACAGTGTGGAGTCTTAGCTAGCTCAGAAAGCATCAAGAAGACTTGTCCTTGAGGGAATGCATCATCTTCTGTGGTCCTTTCTGCCTTATTAGGGCAGTTGGGCTAAATTTATTCAGGATGTCTTCTAGCTCTGTTCTTTATGGCCAAAACTTTTCAATGATCTCACCACTCAGAGCTGTGGTCAGGTTCCCAAGGCAGCTGAACCCCGAGGAAGCAGTCTTTCAAACCATAGCAAAGCAGGTGATAAGGCCTCCAAAAACCTGCTTTAAGCATCCAAAATAGGAACAGCTGGATGAAAAAACCTGGCCCATACTCTGTGGTGAGCATTTGAAAATCTGACTGCATATCAATCATCTCTGTTATCTCAGAGGAAAATCCTCAGATAACAGGAAGATACATGAGATTTAGAGCTTAACTGTAATGGTTGTATCACGTAATTGATTTTTAAGTAGAGCTTGTGATTAAAGGTCTATTAGATAAATAGCCTTTTTCATTAGTTGGAGTCAAGCTAGGCATAGTATTGCCTAGAGATTTAAAATCATAACTCCAAACTTTCCACCTTCCAAAAAGAAAAAGGACAAAGTAGAAAATCTCTTATATTGAGTTTAGTCTTCCTCTGGATGTTTGTTTAGGGAGAGAAGGGTGCATGAAAGTGGGGGAGAAGAGTAGCATGCCTTCCCTGCACCAGGGCTATGGAGGAAAGTGATTTACATACACCCTTTGCCAAGAACATGTCAGAGTGACAGCATCCAGCATTCTGCCAGCAGCCCAAAATCGAACCAGTCTACCTATCCCTCTTGCCAGCTCTACCCTTTAGCCCGATGCCTGCCCACTTCGCTCTGTTTTCCGTGGGTTACAACCCGAGTCCTTCCCTGTTCTCTGCCACGGTGCACCCTGCTAGCTCTGCCCTCCCTCCTGCCACTCAGTACCACCCTTCCCTCCAGTTCTGGCTTAGCCCTTTGGATTCTGCCAGCCCTCCCAATTAGTGAATGCTGCCCAGCAGCACTCACCAGCTACCTGCATAGCCCATGCCCTCCTCCTGCTCAGCTCCCCATTGTCACCGTTTCTCTCCTCTCTGACATCCACAGCTGCAGCCTTCTTCATCCTTAATTCTTCTGTGGGATGCGAGGCTTAAAGGATTACAGGCTGTATGAGTTCACAACCCGAACTCCAAGCTGTGAACTCTTCAATGCTGGAGCCAGGCTCACCCAGGCTCTGCAAGCTCTGTGAGAGTAGAGAATTGGGGTTAGACCAAGCAGGAGGAACATGCTGCCGTATTAGACACAAAACATGTAACATTTGAAAGACTTATTGGAATCCATAAGAATGGTAGGAAACAGTACAATTGCTGTGTGCTATACTCTGACATGTATTTGCTTAATTTCTTACTCCCAAGGAAAAATAAAAAAATGAAATGGACAATGTTATTCACATTAATTCTCAAGCTTAGAAAACAATGTGACTTTTCATTGTAGTCCTTTGATTCATGCCAGTTTAGGATATGATTTCAGTAAGGATTGCCTTCATTTGAATGGAAGATTTATATCACTTTAGGATGCCTTCAGAGAGTTGATGATTTGTCAGCTACACGTCTTGCCATTACACTGTTGTGCCCCTTTCTTGTGACTGTGATAGATCTGCATGTCAACTCATCAGGGAACTTAAAAATTATATTAGTTGTTTTTCATCTGAGGAAACAAACCAGTAGTAGTTGCTGTAACAGATTTCACAGCTAAACAAAGATACAAAATGACAGGGATTACATGATGCATGTATTNAAACCACAATGTCAGGAATGCTTGAAAAAAATGGGAAAAGCACATCTCTTTTTGACACTACAACAAAATTAGTAACCCAAAAGAAAATTGAAATGTCTTTGACTCCAGCAAGTCAAGATTTTCTGCAACTTCATTCCATGCTCTTCTCTGCATTTCCACATTCTTTTCAAGATCCTGGCTTGGTTCAGAGTTTGGCAACAGGTTGGGGAGCAATAGTCAACTACCACTCCAGATTTTGGTTTCAGCTCCAGCACCTCACACTTTTCAGGTGCCAAAAGGTCCTGGTCAGCATCTCCAAGGTTCTTTCTGTGGGAACTGTATGTACTGAGTTGTCTGATAAAGGACATGGCCATATCAGCCAGGGCATTTCAGTTTGTTAGAAAGCAACTTACGGCTTTAGATAAATGCTTTCAGATGAAGTCCTGAGAATCTCCTGCACATGTGTAATTTCACCTGGTAGAAAAGGAGATTTTAAATTAGGATGCTCCTGTTTACCAAACTTAAGCACATGGTTTGGTGCCTTCCCGTTCAGAAGTGAGGGTACTGCCATGGGACACATCTGTTCTCAATACTGGTAATTCCTTGCTTGTGACCAGTTAAGCACTGGCTACCAGTACAGCTGTTTCTTGTGATATACTTGTATCTTGTGGGGGACATACAGGCTTCAACTGGGCTGGCTCCCACCGGCACAGTCACAGTCACAAATTCGAGTCCTGGCTAACGACGTCATCAGTGCAGATGATGCTAGTGGCCAGCAGCTGTATGTGGGACAGCACGAGCCTAGACAGTGGCCTCACCTCAGGCTACTGTCATGGACACCCAGAGATGAGAACTGATAGATTCTTCTTCTCTTTTGTGGCTTATGTATTTTGGGTTTTTTTAATGAATGCATTTGTAGGTTTCTTCTGAGAGCCAGGGCCTAAGATAGATTGCTTGGGCAGAGGCGAGAGATGATGTAATACATGGTTTACACAAACTTTGAATCCAATAAAAGTACTGTATGTCAGTAAAACCAGAATACTACAGAAATATTTAATCAGGCAAACCAAGTACACACAAGAAAGCTATCACAGAAGCAAAGTCATTAATCTGGATAGTCACTTGTCAGAAAAAAAGAAGATCAGTTTTCATCTCTGTTTGTGACCCTCTGACAAGCAGAAGCCTCCTCAGCACAGGGTGACTATCCCATGCTTTCCACAAAATGTAATCCTACCTCAGGAGCTTAGCTCCTGCAGTGACCTTCTTTGTCTGCTTGCTCGGTAGTAAATTCTGTCTAACGTGAGTAAAGAAGATTGGTAGAAGGTTATTTTTAATATCAGTATAAAATAATCTGTAATACAACAAAACACAAGAAAGGAAGACATCCCTTCATTATGTTTTCAGGAAGAATGACACCACCACCTACGACATCTTGTAGGGAGCTCATAAACAACATACGTCGCAGGATTAACCTGACAGGGCCCCTTTGCTCTAGTTTCTATTATTAACTTTACACCTAGTGCAAGCCTCCTCAAATGAACCGTATGAGGTGTAACAATATATCTAATACAGACTATACCTCAGCTGTAAATTTATTAACAGGGTAGTGCAGGCCCCGGGTTTTTTTCACAGAGATGTGCTGAGTACCTGATCCCTAAGGTTATAGTGTGAGTAGAAAGCAATTTTTATCATTGATGAGGTTTTATGGTGTAGGTGATGAACTTTTCCCTCCCTCTCCTCAGGTTCAACTTCACATTTGAAAATCCCCCAAACGTTTCTCTCCTTCCCCATCCCAGTCTCCCGATTTCCACTGAATGGTTGCAATAGCAGCCTGCTACCCACAAGCTGTTATCACACAGCACAGAAGTGCAGCTTCTCCCATTTGCCACCTCACAGCTCCAGCTCCCTCCATGGTCTTCTCAAGTTTGATACAAAACCATTCATTATGGCTGAGCAAAAGACTGCAGGCCTTATGATAACATGATCCAAGCAAATTGACATTTTTTTCCCTGTAATGTAATGAATTTTTTTTCGAGGAAGGTATTTTCAGAATTTTGTGGAGCTTGGGTATTTCTTTCCCTGATGTTCTCATTAATTTATTATATCCTGTATTTTACCTTCCTGCTGATAAGCTATAAGAGACCAAGAAATTGTGAAGTATTTCTACTGTTGAAGCATGTAAGATTAAAAAAAAAAAGCTGACCTTTAACCCTGTTCCTTTGTCTTCCTGCATGTCAGAATATCAGATGATTTTTGTATTATAAGTATTTAATATATGAACATATATGTTGGAGGACACCTGAGGTTTGTTGCTTTAAAGTCAATCTGTAATCTTAAAATGTAGCCTGAGTTAAGAGGTAGCACACAGCTGTATTTGTGCAGGCAGCAGAGCAAGAATCAGCCTCATGCTCCAAGAACCAGAGAGTGCCTCTTGGTTCTGCCCTGCTGCAGGCTACAGCTTCCCTCCTTCTCTGCTTGAGTTTACAGTGGAGCTGGTGAGTACAGCAGGGGTGCATCCACGATGTTATTATTGTTTGCTCTTTGCTCAACTGTCCAGTCCCTGGTTCCATAAGTATGAGTCCACATGAGTCTCCAAACTGGTACAGTTCAAGGAATAGTGACGTCTGGGGTTGCAGTTTGTTCACCTGAGTACATCCTGCAGTCTGCACCCTTTGGCCTGGGAATAGAGGCCCACATAGACACAGAAAACAGAGACATTGCACACATACTCTGAGCGAAACAAAGACTAACTTTCATCAAGTTTGCTCATCACCTGCTTTCATAAAAGGGACTGCGTCAAGTCCTGCACTCTTCGGTCTGCACTGCATCCTGTGAAGAAAGGAATGGTCAGGTGTTGTTTCATAAGCTCTTTGATTTATAGGGTTTTTTTTCTTTTAAGCCAGAGAGGACTGCTCTGATTACCTTGCATGTGATTCATATGCACAACATACACAAATCCAGGAAGACTCATACTAGTTTCAATGCTAAGCTAGCAGGTATGGCAGACTCCTGGGAAGATGTACCAGGGTTTCAGATGAGAGTAGTCTTTGGTGTACTGTGAAATGTTTGAATGGACACCTTCTCTCATTATTAAAGACTAAAATTTTAGCCTTGACCTTAGTAGTCTGGTTAATTTTCCAGTTTATTTTTCACTCTTTCAAACAGCCTCGCAATAGTGATGACCCATGTAGTGTCTCCATAGTACCAGGCAATACCAAAGAATTAGGTGTGGTACCACTCAGTGGTGATAGTAAGTCTTCAAGTCTAACCTCTACATCTTGGCCCAACACTGTTTGGTGCCATTTGACCTTTATGCGATTATTTAGCCTTTTCCTTTGACAAACTGAAGATATTATGATAGTGTAGCACCATTCTTGAATCTTGTGAGGTAGAACTTCTGCGCTTTTCTCTTTTTTTCCTGAATTATGTATTAGAAAAAAAAAAGATTTTAAATAATAAAAGAAGTTTCTAAAAAGAGGGTCTGTTCTTGGGACAGGAAGTGGTCCAAAGTGGACATGACAAATAAAAGATTGGGATTTTGGTGCCAATTCCAACTAGAAAGCAGCAGTATTCTCTTCAGCATATGAAGCTTGCAAATCTTCCACAGTTGCTAAGGTAGAAAAGGTCTTTTGACAAACTGGAAGCCATTACTTATTCTTCTAATGCTTTATCTATAAATCTGAGCCTCACTCATATTGTGGCAGTCTTTCTGCTCTTTAATTCCCTGGACATTGAATTACAGATATTTGAAGATCTGAGGTCTAATAGCTTAGAGCTTGGATTGCAAATTCCTGTTCCCATTTCTCTCACTAAATGGACACTTCATTAAACTCTTCTGCATTTCATTCTGCCCATTTGATGAGGCAGTCACAGAAAGGCCTTACAAGAGAATTGGGGGCATAGTCCAAGTGATAGTAATTTTCACCATGTTTTGGTTAAGCTTTCTCTGTTTCTGTTGCACATTGCTCATCCTAGCATTTGCCTCTGTACGGGCTTGAATATTTGCTTTTGCAGACTTGTAGTTTTTACCCTCTGCTATTTGTAGTAAGGAAATAAATAAATTCACAATTTGTGCTGTAGTTGTAGAAGCAATCATCCTATAAAAAGTAATCCACAATTCACTGCAGTAAAATGTATTAGTTTATATATTCTGTATGAGCTGAGAGTTGGTACAGTAAAGGCATGTAATTAAAAAGTGCACATGAGACGTATTTTGAGCTTTCCTTAGCAGCTGTTTCATATTATGAAACATGCACAGTGCAGTGGTTTTGTAATTGGATTTAAGTAGATTGCAGAATATCTCAATACACAGAGCAAAACCCAGCAAAATGTTATACAAACTTGGGCTTAGTAATTCCACCCAAGAGTTGCTAAAGAAAGAGCAGAGAGATAACATCAAAAATATTTCCTGCCTAAGTGCATCTATGAAAATTCCCAGAAATACAAGGAAACATTCCCTGAGATGGGAATGAATACAGTTTACACTGACATCAACAAGAGGAGATATATGCATGTTTAGCTATCAGCCAAATTTGAATTCTGGTATCAAATGTTATTAGTTTGTACTTAATGACACAGAAAACCACATAAAACTGAAAAATTCTTCCAGTTGAATTTCCAGCCTAAGTTTGTTTATATTATGGTCATTTTGATATTTATTTTCAGTAAGTAAAACAAGTTGTCTTGTGATTTTTACTGGGAAGCTCAATTTCTTTTTTAACATTGAGGTTCTTCTGTGATGAAGGAGGGGAGATAGTATTTTATAATTGGAAGCCTAAATCACAGAATCATAGAATACCACATCGGAAGGAACCTCAAGGATCATCTGGTCTAAACTTCTTGGCAGACACACTTAGAGATTTAAAGTATATTATTTTCGCCCTTTCTTTAAGAGGGGGAAAAAAACCCAAGATATTTTTGCTGCTGAAGCAGGATTTGCAATACTACCAGGGACTGCTGTTCTATTTGTGATCTAAGATTACTCTCAGTGAAATGGCTCAGCTCCCCGAGGTTCTCAGAATTCCTGTTATGCCTTTGCCAGATTCACAGTAGTCTCGCATTTGTTACTTCACTAAAAAGAAAAAAAAAATACAGAAAAGGGAAAATTACGTGTTTGGCTGAAATAAAAAGGAAAAATGTGCAGGGCTGAAAAGCTTCAAAAGCATCTCCATAGAGCAGCTGTGTGCTGAAGACTACTGAGGATCATTTACTGCTTATTTAGGTGCTGTCCATCCCAGGGCTTGGAACAACAGACATGGGGATGGACATTGAGAATCTAAAGCCCCTCACTATGAATCTGTCTGTCCCACTCTTTCTCACCTTGAGGAAAACACTGCACTTGCTGCAGTTCACTTTGCTGACTGGCAAAATGGTTAAAATAAAACTTGTCTTTTTTCACAGCTTTCTGCCAACATATATTTCAGCAGTGCTTCTGCAGCCCTGTTTGAGGAGCGCTGTTAGGTACAGTACAGTGTCTTGGGAAATCAGACAGATGAACGCCATGTTTAGAAATTATTTTTCTGTTAAATGAGATCACAATTGGTTAAATTGCTGGGTAGTTAAGGAATTCTTGCTCTTCTTGTTAGATAAACAGACTTTTATTGCAAACAGTTCCTGTCTTTCTAAATCAGTTCCAGGAAACCCTATAATGTCAGTCACTATTAGCATTTGGAATAGCATTAAGAGCTTTATTCAAGCTCATATTAATCTGTCTAGGTTAACCTTTGTATCCAGGCTGCCTCGGTTGCTGTATTTCAAATCTGCAGAATGTCAGTTCTTCTTGGTGGGCAGGAGGAGGTTTAGCACAGATTTAGCAGTGCTTTGATCATAGTATGAAGTCATTTTGAGCTTATTTGTGACCAAAATATTTTCTCTGGAGCACTTTTATTCAGTCTTACCAATTGAGTTGTTTTATCCGTTGGAGCAAACTTGTAGCCTCTCTCTTTTGCTCCAGAAGCTCCTATGAAGACCAGATGATTATTAAGACAGAAAGCAGTGTCAAGAATATTACATTTCATTGGGACAATGGATCTCACAATAGGAAAAATACCACATGTGTTGAGAAACAGAGTGGGAAGAGTCCCCATTTCCCCCTCCCAGCTGCAAAGTCTTCCCAGAGCATCCTGAGGCACTTGTCCAACTTGCACTCTAGCACCTCCCTTGAAGGCAGTGCCTCAGACTGTGTCCCTCAGGCAGTCTGGTCCAACACTTAATTATGCTCATAATAAGAAATTTCTCCTAATATTTAACCTGAATATTCTTTGCTGAAAATTAGGTTAATTTCTGCTTATCCTTCCCTCAGTGGACTTGGGGAATAATTGATTGTCATTTTTGTAACCGTGTTTGAAATACTGAAACACACACTGGAACAGGTTATCATGTCCTTTCCCTGGTCTTCGGGTTTCTGGATCAAAGCCCAGTTCTTCAAAGCTATCCAAAGAGTCATGTTGTCATTTCTGTCTTGTGACCTCCGTCCAATTTGCATGTGTCCTTTAAAACACATAGTTCCCCTATGTAAACATGCTACTCCAGTTGAGAGCTCCTTTCCTGAGGAAAGCAACCTAACAATATCCCACATCATAAAGAGCCTCTTCTTTGTGCACTGATGAATCTGCCTTCTTGGTAGGCACACACTCAGTGTTTGTATTGGTCCCTGTGATATCCAGAATCTCTTATGCAATACTGCTGGTAAGGCATGTGTATTTGGGGTTGGGGGTTTTTTGGGTGTGTGTTTGATTATTTTCCTCCTTTTCACTTCATTTGATTTCATATATTTGATTTAGAACTTTCACAGTTTCTAAAGACTGTTTTGAATAATTCTTTCTCCAAAATGCTTGTTGTTGTCTCTAAAATTGGCGTCAGTTGTATATTTTATAAGGACAACCTCCACTCCTTTATCTGTATCACTGAGGAAAGTTGTGGAAGGCACAGAATTGGGCACCCCAAAAACTCTACTTGAAACAACTTCAAATGTTGTCACTGAACCATTGATACTAAACGTGCTGTTGTGTATAATGAAAAGAATAATGCACAATTACTGTTCTCGATTGCACATAGAGCAGGGTTAAACATGGTTTTGTGAGAATACCACAAAACTAGGAGTCAGAGAGGTTTGATTTTGTTGGTTCGTTGTCCCTAACTTCTAATACGTGTGGCAGAAATTTATTATAACCTCTCTTTTCACTGATTTCCTTGTCTGTAAAAGCAAAGCAAAGATGCTTGTGAAGGGCATGGCTCCTCAGGGGAAGATGCTATTGCAGTGCAGGATGTCAGTGGTTGTGCTCTGGCCCTGTCATCACTTATGCAGTTGAAACAAACAGTGCTGGGCCCAGTGAACCTGTAGGACATCCAGTGCTGGTGTCAGAACCCAGGTCTGTACCCTGCCTTGGTCTGCTCAGGACCCTTTGTTTCGGTTTCCCCTTCTAGTGCCTGGCAGCAGAATGCACGTTTGTGCCTGGCTGGCACTAGTGCTGTGTGAGACGTGGCTGGAAGCAAATCCTAATTGCAATTCCTTGCGTGCACCTGGCACAAACTTCAGCACTGCTAAAATGTAGCAGTCACCAGTAAAAATGGGGGTGGGATGAGATTGTGTCCAAGGTTGTTGCTATGATTTTGTAATTCATATTAAAATAGTTGTCTTCTTTCCGTTCTGCTTTTAAGCGTCCTGATAGTGATGCAAACTAGGCTTTTAAAGCTTATTTGCAGAAAAAGGTTGTGATAATACAACAGCTTGAAGCCGTGGTGAGATTTGGAATCATGGGGATAAACAAAACTTGTTCCGAATAAAAATGTGCTGAAGTGCTTGTGTGATGCCCCACACAGCACCGGGTAACCAGGCGAGGGGGCCGAGCACAGCGGCAGCCCTGCAGCCCCACGCCGGGGATGCACTGCGGTGTGCCAGGGACCTGGGCTCAGCCCCGAGGGGCTTCCGGGCTCTGCTCCCACGCCTCTTCAGCACGGCCCGTCACACCCTGCCCGGCCTCTGGCTGCTCTGTGGCACTGGGCTGACTGTGATGCTGAGCCTTTGAGGGGCAAAGAAGAAATGTAGATGATACTGGAGGAATGATAAAAAAAACCTTGATGTTTACGACTGGCTGCCTGCTTGCTATTTAAACATGCAGGGAGACATTTGATAAATATTTAAGTAGTACCAATTTATCTAGTGCTGTACATGTTTAACAAGATGAATACTAAAGAGGATAAATAGATTAAGATTTCTAAAATGATTGTGCCAAATGTGTCTTTTTACTTCCAGCCGCTGTGTAGCAAGGATGTTTCCAGCAGTGTAACTATCTCTTAATATATTAATAAACCGTGTGCTTTGAAACCCGAACAAGCATATCCTGCTCCAAGGTAGCCATGCTGAACTAAGCAGTATTTTGTGCCACTTCAATGCTCCCATGGTGTATCAACAAAACATCTTCAGGTCAGACCAGGCTGGGGATTCTGTGCCTCTGCTCTGGCTGTCACCTTGAACATCTTTATTCTCACCTTGAAAGGCTTCGCTTTGAAATGAAGATGGTTTTAATGTTTAATATTTCCCTTGCACACATGCACACTTGTCTCAGCAAACTCACATGTAAATACATGTGTACATACATTAAATGCATGACCTCTGTGTATTTTTCTCTCAGTCACATGTGGTAAGTAGTAAGTTCGAGTGTGGAAGATTAGCTTGAGTACTTTGCATGACACATAAAGCCTCTGTGAATCTCTCTTGATTAGTTCTCCTACCCTGACCCTAATACAGAGGTAAAAATATTTAATGGCCTGTACTAAATTAAGTAACACAAGACTGTGAGTAAAGTATGCATGACTAAATCTAGTTTAGTGATTCTTATGCTTGAAGTGTGTCATCAAGCTACCCCCAGAAGAAAATGGCTTGGGTAAATACACTTTGGGATCAGCTTGCAAAGGAAGAATCACATCTGAATTCTTGTTTATATTAGTCAAAACCATGCAAGAACCCCCTGGCAGAGCTGGGCTTTTGCTTCAGATAGTAGAATACCCAGAAGAAGTGAAATTACAGTGCTGACATTGAGAGTTGATCCCTTTTGTTGTGTTTTGATTGAGAAAAAGGCTGCCTTCAGCATGGCACCGTGCAGCTATCCTGGCCACTGACACCAGGGCAGAAGATTCCAAATATATTTTAGCCCCTTTTTCATGGTTTTATTTGCTGCCCCCACCACACCAGAGGAGCTGAGATCAGAGTGTCATGTTAGAAACAAAGACTCTCATCCTCCACAGAGGTTCAACTTCACATGAGTCAGGACAGGACAAGACTGGGACAAGTCTTCTTGACAGAGCAGAAAGAGCTGAACTTCTGTTTCCTTGCAGTGAACATCTCCTGATACAGCTCCCACTGAAGAATGAGGCAGAGCTGCCTCTGCCCCCCACCAGAGCAGCCCTGCCCCACACAGCCAAAACCCTCACCACCAGCAGCAATTCCTCTTCTTGAACGAAAAAGAGGCAGTGGCTGCCTCTTGGTGGGTTTTTGCTGTCCCTGTCAGGCTTATGCCTTCAGCAGCTGCCTCTTTTGCCCATGTATAAAGCCACTTAAAGGAAGGGGAGGGTTTCCACATGGTCTCGTGAATTCTTTCTTGGAGCTATAAACACCTTAAAAATGTTTTAGAAGTTACACTACCATGTATGAGAAATATAGCCTATACATCCATGTATATAAACCAGGATTTCATATTAAATGCATTTATCCTCATTCTGTCACCCATAGAAAGTTACTTTCACCATTAAAACTATGCATGACAACTTGTTTATCCATTCTGAATGCACTGGACAGGAGCTAGGTTTCCATATTCAGAGACAAACATACATCACCTTCAAACCACAAATATCACATATATTTAAGATGCTTCCTGAAAGATTTAACTCCTTCATCAATATTTTTGACAGCATGTCAGACAGGGACAAAGCTCTGGGTTCTGTACTGTGGAAAGATCTTCCTTTGGTCTTATTAACACACAGTGAGAGAGAGCCTGTCAAAGCTCTCTCCACAAACAGCAAGGACGGGACACTTCACCAGTGAGGCAATAAAAAGCTTAATGGGAGGCTACCAAAGCTGCAGCATTATTTTATTTTGGAGCACCTTGCCAGGACAGCGGGAGTCCTGGTGCCTCAGAGGCCAGGGGCTGAAATGAAGACCAAAACACTGCTCTCAACCGGAGAAAGACCCAGGCCTTCAACTAAGTCGTCCCCCCCCCGCCGCCCCAGTTAATTTGTGGAAATCAAAGAGAAAGTAAAGGAATTTTCTTGTCCTCTGTAACTGGAAAAATATGTAGAGGATTTGGTTTATCCAGATTTCACAAGATCTGGTTACTTTTACTGGGTCTGAAGACAAACTCCCCAGTATGTTGCCCTTCTTGGAGACAACACAATTTTTTATGCTGCTGCTAGGCAGAGTTACCTCCACTGCCAACACCATGGCGATTATCAGAGCAGAGAGGCAGTAGATAAAATACCAGGTTATAGAAAACACTAGTTGCCTACTGGCTTCTGAATTTACAATTGTTTTGCCCCAAATACAAACACTGTGGTCTATTGCAAAGAGCCATTTCGGGGTGTGGAAACAGAGGAAGAGCTCAGGGTAAATTTGTGCTGCTTTTGAGTGAAGTTTCAGTAGCATACAAACACTGGCAGTGCTCAGCCTCTTGCTGTGAATATCTTTTTTCCCTAGTCCTGGGGTGAATTGCAGTATGAGATACAGCCTTTAGAAAAACATTAATTAGTATTTCAATCCACAACATGTAGCCTGAGCCAGCTGTTCTTTTAGATTCATCTACAGCAGCACATGCCCATTTCTGAGATTTTATAAATAAATTAGACTGTGTATGTACTTGTTTTCAGTTGCACGCAAAGAGGACACACATTTTATGTGAATTTTCCCTCCAGCAACTGAAAAGTTCAGTGTTTGAATATCCTGCAATGGAAGCTCTCATCCAAATTCTTTTTTTTGCAAAAAGCCCCTTGTGATGAGTGAGGACAGGAGAGGTGAAGGAATCATCAAAAAACCATTCCCAAACTGTCATACTGCCTTTGTAATGGCTGCTGGGAGCTGCACAGGTTCGTGTAGAGACTTATTTTAAGCATTATTGTCAGGATCTTCCTGGCACATTCTCCTCCTCTGCATAAGTAGCAGGTTGGAGTTACTTAGTGATTCTGCATTATTTACACATCAGTGCTGTGCAATTTCCATCATCCACCTACAGAACCATCCAGCTTCAACAGCACACTTACCTATTCATCATGCATATCTTCCCAAGTCTCAGATACACACTTCAGGCCATGCTTTCCTACATAATTTTTTTCTCCTGTTTACTAATTTACACCTCCTTTGCCCTACAAATATACGTAATTCATTCTGAATATTTTATGCAAAATGTAATACTAATGGGATTTGAGTCTTTCTGATAAGAATTCAGGTTCCCTAACTGGTATTCATACAAAACGAGTCTCTAGGTTTCAAAATAGATGTGACCCACAGTGGAAAGCTGCTTAAAGACAGAGAAATAACAATGCTTAAAAGAGGAAAAAAAAGAGATAAAAAGTGTCACTCATGCAATTCCTCAAGATTTCTTCCTGAGCAGGAAGAACTATTTCTTCCCCAAGGAAATGACAGTGCTGAAACCTCTCCCATTACCGGTGTGGAAGCAGATTAAAAAAAGGAAAAGTCCATCCTTAAGATGACAACTGGTTCATGCTGCAATAACCTTGTTTTTCAGTGTTCATCGTGTTCACCATCGAGGCAGCCAGGTTAAAGGCAGAAGATGACTCCCTCCCTCTTCTGTTTTGGAGTAACAGGCACTCTGAAGTCATAAACCACCTCCCCCCAAACTGACCAAACAATTATTTTAATTTCCAGTTGCAAAGAAACAGAGATTTTTTTTGTTCAACCTGGAGCCTTCTCTCAGTATTTTCTGGATGCACCCAGCTATGCCATGACAAAAAAAAAGTTACTAGCTATTTGGTGTTTCATCCTCTATGGCCACTTCTTTCTTACTACCTGCAGTTTGGTTGACTGGGGAAATTTGAGTTTTATTTGCACTCATGTGATATTTCCACTCAATGTCATAGTCCATATCATACCATGCCCTCATCACTCAGCATCCCTCTATTGCCCCTTCAGGGGGAATATTGCCTCCACTGTAGCATTCACTGATCTGGGAGATCTCCATGCTCTCAAAATCAAATAAACCATTTCTATTTACACAATTATTTTCTAGATAATGGTTTTTTTCATACAATGGGACAAGAACTCCAAGCCTACTGATGCTAATAGCCAAAGCAAAAGTATGGACACCTCTAAGCAAGAATGAATCACGGGCTACCCTTTTTTGCCAGCATGCATCATAAAGAAGATCCACAGGAAGAAGGGATGTCTGATATCCAAAAATTGCAAGCCCAGTGCTCCATCTGTACCTTTGCCAGGCATCTAAGAGACAGCCAGAGCTAGTGCTGCCTTTACTTGTGCAGGACTGTAGCCCCTGTTACATGAAGGAACCCAGGACTCTAATTCAGACATCTGTGGCTGTGCAGAGTTACACTGAAATCACCTGTATGGGAACTGCAGCTTGAAAACAGACAAGTTACCTGCCAGAAAATTATATATCCCAGATGCAAAGACTCGATTTTTTTGAGGACAGAATACTTACATAAACATTGGGAATTGACTGAGCTTCTTGTCAAAATAACATACAAGAAGTTTAATTTGTTTTCTGAGCAACTTGCCTTATNTTTAATAGAGACCTCAGTGGAAATAGTGATCCTACTAGAAGTATTTTTCAGATATTCATCAAAAGAATTTCTGGTGACAATGGTGCTTTTTATTTCTGAGTTGGACATCAAACAGCTACTGGACAGAGCAGCACATAAACCTGGAAAATTTCTCACTGGAGTCCTTTAGAGGTATCAAATTCCAGCTCAGTCTCTCAGTTGTTGACAATCCGTGGGGATTATATGGACTACACACTTGCTTGTGTGTGTGCAAGTGTCTTCCCTGATCATTAGAACTGTCAGGAATATTATTGAGTCTGGGAAACAGAGGCAAGTCCAGCAGGATGGGTCCAGAGGAACCTCCTCTGGCAGAACTCCAGCAGCTCCACTCAAACACTGCAACAGCTCGTGCAGCACTGAGTCTCCCTTCAGAGCTCAGGTTTCCAACATATGGTGGCCATAAAGGGCACAAAACAACTTGCATTAATTGTGCAAGAGATAAATAAGCAGTAAAAAATTTGGAAGATCAAAGATGGAGAGCAAATTAGTGTCAGTGCCAGATGTTCTGGAAAAAGGGTCCTGACTGGAAATCAGAAATTGTTGACAACCCAGTGTGTACACTAATTCACAGTTGCATTTATCTCCATCTCTTCACTACTGCCAGTGAAAGAGGGTCTTCTTTGGAAAAGCAGCTGCTGTTTGGTGTGCTAGAGCGCTGTCCTTGTTTCTGATGACCTCCCTCTTCCACGTGGGTTCTTCTGTTAACCCACAGTGGGGCCACCAGGTTATATAAGACACCATTAGGTTAAATGAGATTATTCAGGTGTTAGAAGGGCCTTGTAGCAGGAAATAAACAAACTGAGAGGAGGGGCTGGATGTTAAAAAGAGGGTCACAGTTTAGGGAGGAGAATGTGTGCCAGTTTTGGCCAGGGCAGGGTTAATTTTTTACAGTAGCCAATTTGGTACCATCTCACATGACTGAAAGGTGCAGGAGTAAGGGACTTGTTCTCTCTTTCAGGGCAGGGAAAAATGGTGTGGTGGGGAAGAGCTGGTTGATACTTTGTCATGGTTTTTCTGTGTAAATAGTTTCTTTGTCTTATACCTTTTATTATTGATATTGTCGCTGTTACTTTCGTTTTCTTATCTCATTGTTCTTTCCAGTAAATTGTTTTTATCTCTCCCTTCTGTCTGCCCTTCTGTAATCTCTGCCTTCTGTCTCTCACAGGATGAGGGGGGAAGCGGAGCACCATCTGGCCTGGGAGCCTCTCGGTGCAGGGGGAGGTGGCTAACTTGGGGAGTGCCGTTCCCAACCCATGACATTGTGTTTCCAGGAGTGGTACCGATTTCAAGAGGAAAGCTCTGAATCTTACTAAGTACAAGGCTAAGCCACAAAGCTCACTTGGGTACTGCTTCAGTAGGTGCAGGTGTGAGCACCAGGGAAGAAAGAAGAAAGAGGGGGCCAGTGGGGACTGCTGTGGGTACAGCTGCAAAAGCACACGTAGCAGGACCCTAAAAGAAAGCCTGTAAAGACAGGACTCTGGGTACTGGCTGTGAGGCTGATGAGATGTTAGAAAGAACACCGCCCTGTCTGGTCTTTTTCAGGCTCTGCTAAACAATGCCAGAGTCTTTGCCAACGAGCAGCATCCCGTTAAAGATGCATCCATGTTCAGTTTCTTCCTGCAGTTAAAACACTCTGAAGGACCTTTCTGATCTTTCACTGTCTTGGTTCAGTTATGCAGCAATCCAGAGTGAAACATATGAAGATGTTAAGAAATTTCCTGAGTTACAAATTAAATCTGCACAATGATCTGCATTGCTTTAGGGCTTGTCCTTGCGTTACCATGAACAAGAAAATGAAGATGGGCATTGTATTTTTTCAGACTCTTGTAAGAAAGCCTTCTAATAAAGCTCTCTGAAATTAAGGGAATGTTTAGTGTTTGCACTGAGGAGTATGTGAAAAACAGATTTTGTTTCAAAGAGTGTTAGTACATCTTTGATCAGTTCTATAAGCTAGAGATGTATGATGTTTGGATTTTGAGACAAAAGTGTTTGATTTGCATTTTGTGATTTTCTTGAAAACAAATAAATTTGAACTACAACTTACTCAAAGTGTTTGTTGAAGAGCATTGGTCTATCAAAATGCCTGAACAGACAAAAACTGCCTTCTCTAGCACAAGACAATTCCTGTGCTATTATATTTTCATGCTCCCATTCAACTTCTGCAGGTGAATACTGCTAGAAGCAAATGGTACTCACCCAATCAAGTTCTCAGATCATCAGCTCCTGTCCTCAAGTGTTCACACAGCTGTGGTCCTTCCCAACAGCAGCTCCCCTGAAACTGTGTCATAGGGGTTGGCCTCACTCAGTACAGTTGTAGTTACCAGATAACAAATGCTCCTGCTAGAGAGGAAAGTGCCTTCAGAGCACATCCTCCACCGTGTGACCAGTGCTGAATTTCATTCATTTTAAAGAACCGTTTCTAGGCTGGGGCTGGGCACAAACAGACACATTGATGTGTTTTGGAGAATGTTGCTCAAATGAAATTAAAATAGAGGAGAAGACGCTTTTTCAGTAGTTACCCAACCTGAATTCTACTGTTTGCTTTTAAGTACAGCCAACGACACCTGCCAGACAAACAGAGGAGCTGAGTAGAGCACAGCTGCCAGTCAGAACTAAACTGGTAAATATGTTTCATGTATACTCTACCTCACCAAAATGGTACAATCATTTCAATATTGCCATACTAATTTGGTCCAATGGTTCATCAGATCTGGAGCAGACTTGCCTTCTCACTTCAAATTGTACTATTCAAAGACAAGGAGAAATCATAAGGTCAGGACAGAGGAAGACATATTCTTTAAACTTAGATTTCTGAATTCTCAGATATGGATTAAAGAAGGAAAAAGTGTTCTCTATGTTATCAGATTATTATTAGCTCTAGAGAACTGTATGTGACTGTAAACTCAAAAACTTGTGACAACAGTTCAGTCAAAGTAAATTGTTCTGCAAGCCGTATGTCAGCTAACCCTGCTCGCAGTCGGGTCTGCTCTAATTGCTGCCTTGAAAGGAGGCTGTGCATGGCCGAGGCAACTTGGTAAGGTGCTCATTACAGACATGGGATTTAGGAGTTGTTCAGTTCTTACCATGATTGCTCTTAATAAGCCCATATAATTATATGATAATATGATGCGAAATTTCTTTTGTAGGTTCTCTGCAGTAAAGGAGCATTTCACCGTGGGAGAAAATGTTTAGTTAAGGTGGCAAGCCTTGCTTTTGCACTGCAGTCCTGCCATTCTCAACACACTCGTGCTTGCTGTATTTCCTAAGGCTGGGACTCCTGGGGCCATCTGATTGTACAACAATCTGCAATTTATGTATTTATTTTAGAGAAAACTCTGTTCTTAGGGTTACAGACAAAAGCCTCCAAGTAATTACCACTAATAAAAAAGATGTCCTGGAGGTCAAAAGAAAGTAGCATTCAAATCTTCTTGTTTTTCAGATCTCATGGTGTGTATCAATCATGGTACTTCAGACAGGGGTGAACCTGCCCTGAATTTTATCCATGGAGAATAGACACTCCTGAAATCTGGTCTGGAAATCACCTTGCACATTCCCTTGATGAAGCCCAACACAATCAGTAAATCAAAAGTAAATCAAAGAGTTTATTTGCTTCAGGCAAGTGCTGTTCTTTAGGGTGGACCAGCACTATAGGTCCTTCTGGCCTTGTTCCTTACTCTGAGCCAGATTTTGGGTCAGTGAGCTAGATTCCCTGTTCTTCATTTCATGGATTTCTTAAGCAGAAATAGTCTTCTATGTCCCACTGTGAGAGAACCTGCTGCTATGAGGCTTGAGATTTGTTGTTTTTGAGATTATTGGCTGAAATGTGAAAGCATGATATCACATTTGCAGAGGGATTTACTGCACATTTCAAAAAGCAGAAAGGACTGTCTTAGGTGAAAGCTGTTATAGAATTTGGGGTATACATTTTCATAAGTGTATCACTTTCAAGCAGACACAAGCTTTTAAGTAGTGCCAGTTGTTTGCTAGGGGAGTGACCCAGAAGGATCTATAGTATATTTCCTAATTAATTGCTTCAGATTAAAGGTATCTTTAACTGTTACTGCACTGAAGAGCAAGCTATAGTGGTGCTTTCAACTTACAACCCAGAAATTACTGATCAAATTTGTTTTAATTAGGGAAAGTCAGCTGCAATTGAGGAGCTGCCCCACAAAACTTTGAAGATTTTTGTAAATTGCAATGCCCTGGAAATTGCTACCATTTCCCTGATAGCAATAGTGCGGGGTGGGATTTGTGGGGTTTTGTGAAGTTTTGGGTTTGTTTGGGGCTTTTGCTGTTTGTGGGGTTTTGTTTGCTTGCTTTAATTTCCTTGTTTGTTTTTGTGGAATTTGTTGGTTGTTGTTTCTATTTTAACAAGTATTTGACTTTAAGTTTTTTTTCATTAGGTGTTATAGACAAGATTGGGGTCTTTACACAAAATTAGCACTGTATAAAATTACATTCTTTGCAAGGAAACCTGTCAGGGTGAAATACGTCTCTGATTCTTTGTGGTCTGCTGGTATTGCACTGAGAATACAGGCTCAAGGACTTAACTTCATGCCTGAAGTATTTTATTTCAATTCTCATCCAAAAATACAACATCCAAATCTTTGACACCTCGCTGGAAGTGTAAATGTAAAGATTATTGAAGTGCAAAGGAAATCGGGCAAATCTCGCAGCTTTCATCTCCCCTTCACAGCACTACATCGAGGATTTCATGTCAAGATAGTGACATTGTGAGTGGAGCTGATACTGCATCTTAATTGCCTGCTTCAGGTCTTGAAAGAAAGTGATGTTTGATTATCTGTAATCAAGGTGTCAGGGTCCCAAAGCCAAACCATTAATCCATATTTATCGCTATTACACCTTAATAATGAGAAGTGCCAATCTCAGCAGAAGATGCAAGAGATCAGTTTCACAAAAGTATTCAGGTGCTTAAATAAAATTAATTAACATCTACATCTTTTTAGAGTCTAGCCTAGGCTTGGTGCAATTTGGCCATGCTGCTACATGAGGAACGTCCAGACTTCATGCTGACAGGGACAACTTAATGAGAGATTTGCTTTATCAGCGCTAAGGTACTTCATTAGGAGCATAACATGGAAAGGAAGAATCACTCTCTTGGTTTTGTTCCAACAGAAGGTTTTTGTGAAGCCTTGACAGGAGGATGGCCTCCAGTCTTGGGACCAATGCAGACAAATTATGGAGAGTCTAGAGGAAAGAACCTTAAGCTACTTCAGTCTAGGAAAAAAGGTGATCAAGAAGATGTATGATAACAATCTTCCACTAAAAATATAGTTAGGAAGGAAGTGATTTGTTGCTCACTCTACCTGCTAGGGTAAGGAGAAAGGAAATGAATGTATCACAGGCTTCCTCCTCCGGCTCTTAGCAGGTAGCACCAGAACAAAGATGGTTTATTATGCTGCTCCAGTATCCTGCCAGCAAGTAAGGATTCACTCTGTGTTGTAGAGGAGAAAAAAGGTCTCACCAAAAAACCAAATTACAGTCATCACTGCAACGAAAAAGCAGCAGGGACTGGTGAAACTTTCAGATGGGTGTGATAGAAGGGCTCCTGCCCAGGAGATGTGTTCTCTGCACCCAAGCAGCACTAAGATAGCCAAGAGTGGCACAAGAAGGGACCCTGGCTGATCAACTGAGGTATTCAGAAAGAGCAGGAGAGAAAATAGTGATGCTGCTCCAGACTTGTGAATCCTAAGCCTTCTGCTCTAGGATCAGATGAAGCCAAAAGCTTCCTGGAGGGAAGCACATAGGTGATGTTTTCAAGATGGCTTTGTCAGCCTCAGCCATGGGATGACATTACATGAGCTGTTCAGGAAGATGGGAATCTTCTTGACAAGAGAAGCTTCTTTGCCTGTCAGCTTTCCAGCATGGGGAGGCTTAAGTCAGATTTGGGAGGAAAAGAATAACAGGAGCCCATTTGTAAGCAATAACAGTTCAACCTCAGCTGAAGCCTAAGGACCAGAAAAAATCAGGTACTGACTGTAAATCCAAGGGAAGGACAGGTAGGAATATGCCTCCACTGAACATTTCAGATGCTTGTGGATACTGCCTGAGCTGCACACCACTCCATCTCCCTGGGACAGCAAAGGACAGGGACAGAGAGAGAGCCACAGCCCTTACCCTGTGTTGGAGGGTCATGGTGGCTGACTTTGACAAGACTCTACTTTCTTGTTTCTCTTCACTGGACACTTAGGAGATCACAAAATGCTTTGGAGATTTATCTCATCTTCTCTACGCCTGCTTAAGGGCCTTTGGAAATATCAATTCTGGTGACAGCTTAGCACTTTCCTCCTTTTACCCCTAGAAGTAATTGAAGGCACATTAGTAGGGCTTTGCACATCATGAGAGCTTCTTAGTTTATTCATATCACCCTTCTTTGTAAGAAACACCACACTAAGACAAAACACAGCAGTACAATCCCACCATTCTCCCTACCAAATATACCACCAGCATTTTCATGGGATCTCATGAGGATCTTGACACATCAGTACAGTGGTATGTGAGATTTTTCACTCATCTTAGGTCTTATCCTTGGCACCAAAACAGAAAATTCTGACAAGTAGCTAACAAAGTTGTTAGCAGATTTCTTGTGATTTAAGAGAGCAATCTTTGGAAAAGGGAAAAAGGAAATGATACATCAAACTAACTGCAGTCTTCCACAGTTTTTCTGGGCACATAATCAGATTTGGGTTTTGTTTTTTCCAGCATTTGAAGAATAATCTGATGATGAATGAAAGCCAGCATAAATTTGTCAGATCATTTCAAACCAGTGCATTTCCCTTCAACAACGCAGTACACCATAAGGGGAGAAGCAGCAGATAATCACATATGTTGACTTTTATGAGGCTTTTGATACTCTTTCATGTGATATTCTCAAACTAAGGAAACATAGTAGAGATTAAAATTGCTTGGAGCAGTTGACAAAGCTTCTTGGGAAATCCTGCTTGGGGAATATTTATTTCATCATCACACAGCAGTAAGATTCTGCAGGGGTCTCTTCATACTCCGTTGCCACTCAGTGTTTTTAATCAGTAATATTGGTCAGGTGCCAGAGAAAGGTGAAGTGCAGGCTGTGGATACACTACACAACAGGAGTTCAAAACAAACTTGACTAACCACAGAAACAGATGGCAAAAAAATTGAACCGAAGCAGCTTTAATACAGGATTTTATATTTTGGCAGCAGTACACTACAGCACAAGTGCAGGCTTGGGAATAATCAGGCTTTGGAAGCCATTGGAAGCATATAGTTCCTGCAGCACATTCGAACTCTCCTGGGTCAGAAGTGGTATCCTGTTTTTAAGAGGTAAATTACATACCAGGATATGGCAGCTAGAAGCTGGCTGATGTAATCCTCAGGTTCAGCTCAGCTGGGGTGGAAGGTATCAGCTGGAGTTCTGTGCTCAGAATGAGAATGGGACACACTCTCCACACAAACAGAAGCTGAACTCATTGTGGGGGTTTAGCAAGAGCCTGAAGGGAAACACAAAGCAGTCTCAGCTGCCAAGGATGTAAGAAGAAAAGGGAGGGAGAGGTGAAATCTATTCTCCATGCCAAGGATGGACAAAAAGTAGGGAGGGTTAAATTTCAGTAAGGAAGACTTAAAACAGACAGTAGAAAGATAATAACAGCATTTGCAGTGCACATATCTACTGTTCATAAACATACAAAAATGTACCTCTGGAAATGTGCACCCAAATGCATGTTCCTCCTGTGTTACCCTTCACGGATGAAGTTCTACATTTTCAGAAGTTAATTTCAAAAATTCTGTTCTACCCTCATAGCTATTTACCAGCCCCCTCCTCCCTTCCTTTTTCCTCTGTTTTTTTTTTTTTTTTTGTAAGAAACATTGCACATATATTCTTTGTAGATCATTAGCAACCATATAAATGACACATGCTTTAGAAGCCCCAGTCTGCTGAGCATTACCCACAGCGGGCAGAAAAAGATTCCCTGATTATTTTTTCTGTGAAAAACATTATTCTGAACAATTTCTCTTCAAGACTCTAGGAAAGACTTTGAAATGCTCCATAACATGCTAAACAGAATTAACAGGTTTCATGAGGCTTTTAGACCACAGCTTCTCCTTACTTAGGGTGATCATGCTATGATTTATAGCTTGTAGAATTTATAGGATTGTATATAAGGGTTACCAGTTGTCCTCATCTTTGTATTATCCAGTAGTGAAATTAAAATGCTGATAATTTGATGCTCATGTCACTATTCACCACAGGCTGCCAACAGCTGCTCAGGGTATGAGACAAACCCAAAGCCAGAAATTGTCTTTGGAAGATAAAAAGGTAATTACTATTAAAATAAGACAACCAACACTTTTTAACTTTTTTTTTTACTCCAAGAGCATTTCCCTTCTCAAGTGGAATTCCACCGAGAATATTTTCCTCTACAGACACGATTTATTCATTTTTTTTATCTTAAAAACACCCCAAAGCTGCAGATTATGGCCTGAATGAACACTAAAGTAACCAATGAAAATCTGACATATCCAAAATGACAGCAATGATACCAGATTCAAGATCTATCTCATTTCTTTGGTGTTTCAACTCCAAGGAGAATTTATAGGTAAACCAAGACCTGCAAACTGAGCATGAAGTGTATTGGTCTCTTACTCACTGTGCTCTTTGTGCTCTCATGGACAGCTCACACCAGAGCTAACCAGAGATTTTTTTTGCTCCTTACTGTGATTGTATGAAACGGTGGAGCTTGTATTTTTGTTTCCTAGGATTTGCAGTTTGGCTGGTGTATCAAGAGCTTAGCACACCTACTGCCCTCAGGCCCCTTCGGACAAAAATCCACATTACTGGAAACTGGGACGACGGGAATTTTAATATTTTAGAAACTAGACTTGTCAAGTCAATTAAATAAAAACAATAAAGCAAATGGCACACATATTCAGACCAAAAGCTGAAACTTGCCTCATGCAATTTGCCATTTTGTACATAAATGTATAAAGCAGGTAAATCAATTCCACAGAACTACTCTGATGCCATTAGCAGAACATCTATGCAAAGAATCACTTGTTAAATAAACACTGGGGCTTTGGTGCTTGCTTTTGAGAAATAAGGATATAGCACAAAAACTGTATGGAGAATTTACTCCTTCCCACATGGAGGCCAAATAGCTCATGGTCAGCCAGTGGATAGATGAACAGGCACCATAAAGCATTAACTCAGATGGAGCAGAACTCGCTCTACTCCAATGTCAAAGTAATTCTAAGTGACTAAAGACAACTCAGATTTTCAGATCAGCCCACCAGGAGGGTCCTCTGCTATTGCATTAGGGACATGGCCTCCCATCAGTGGTTAGGGCTAAGCTTCAACACAAGGTTCATTTTCATTGCAGCTACACCTCCAGAGTCCAAAGGGCACAAAGCATCAACCTGAAAACAATGTCCCACAGCTTCCAGGTTAGATACACGCGATACTTCAAGAATTGTTACCAGAAGAAACTCAATTATCACAGCTCCTGCTGCCTTGGCTATAGGACGGTGGCTGGTGGCTATATTGTTGCCTTTAACAGGAGTGTCAAGTTCAAATCAAACCTGCAGGAAAATTTTGGTCCGACAGCCAGGGCTATTGCCAGGATTGTACTTGGTAGCATCAACTCACCTTCCTGTGTTGATTTAATGTACCAATCCTAAGAATATGCTGTCCAGTGCTGGATTTTAAGTTTCACTGCCACACTTCTCAGTACATCAAATGCATCACTTCCTAAGAATCCACAATTCCACTTATTTTAAACTGTCAGCATCATAAAAGTGATTCCTGAGCTACCTTGATACTTAAATGTATTTTCAGGGACAGCAGACAAGGAGCCTACAAGATAGAGAAACTTTTTACAAGGGCATGTAGTGACAGGACAAAGGGGAATGGCTTCAAACTGAGAGTAGGTTTAGAATAGACATTGGGAAGAAATTCTTTACTATGAGGGTGGTGAGACACTGGAAGAAATTGACCAGAGAAGCTGCAGATGCCCCATCCCCGGAAGTGTTCAAGGCCAGGTTGGATCTGGCTCTAAGCAACCTGGTCTAGTGAAAGGTGTCCCTGCCCATGGCAGCGTGGCTGGAATTAGATCATATTTAAGGTCCCTTTCAACCCAAACCATTCAATGACTCTATGATCTAAGCACCTGTCAGGACTGGCCATCACAGGAACATACTCCTGATACTGAAAACAGTCAACAAAGTTATTACTGCTGTTGTCCAACGAACTGAGCGTGGATGGGAAGAACAACCAACAGAAGACCTGAGATTCCCTTGAACAGCAAATATTACTGTAATAAAAATATACTGCCTTGCAACATAGCTCTCATACCACCAATCTAAGATTAGTAATTTCTGATATAAAAATGTGAAAGCAGTAAACACAACGTAACATAAAAGGCATGCAACGTTTGCCTATGCAATACAGGATTTATCTAGCAAAGCTTAAATAGACCTGCACGAGTCAGCCTAAAAAAACCCTGGAATCCAAGGTAGTGCTGCTGCAATCCCCATCTTTGTACTCACAAAAAATTGACTCCTCTCTCTCCCTCTCCCCCCAATGCTCAATACTTCCTTGCAGTTCATCTGTCAGACAGAACTGCCTCCAACTGAGAATGAACCTCAGGTCTGCTTTATAGCATCGCTTTCCTAGGCAGTGGTGATGAATGGAAGCAGTGACAGCCTACACAGCCTAAAGCTGCAGCTGTGAGGCCCAGGTGGGCAGCAGTTACAAGGGCACATTTTAAAATCGGAGCTTATTTCATCACAAATATGATGAGTCTTTTGGTCAAAATTGACAAATATTTTTAAAACCTATTGCAATTTTTGATTTTTCTGTTATTAGAACTGTGAGCTTTTTAATGAGTGTTCTTTGGTGTTAAATATTTATGATCTTTCTTACAACTCTGTTGGCAGTGTTTTTCTAAATCAGGGTATACTGAAGTCCTAAAAAAAGCCTGACTAGACTCAGGCTTGGAAGGTATGGTTGATGAAAGTTACTATGAAAAAGACACACAGAAATGATACATCAAGTGTTTTCTGACAGCCTTCAGAGTCTAAACATCTTATACCATTACACACAGGAAAAAGTTCCTTGAGATAAAGGTGGTCCCACTGCAGCTCCCTCTGCCAGCAGCTCAGTACTTTCACAAAGCTATCTGCTTCCCTGCAGTCAGCAAAACTCAGACAGTCCAAATTTCTAACAGAATACTTACTCTGAAGAAGTTTTAAAAGCAAATTTCATTTAGGATTTGTGAAGAGCATTCTGAAGCTATGACTCCCCAGGACTGAGTTGGAACAACTCCTAGTTTATTGACAGTGGAGGAGCCCAGTTTGTACGACAAAATGTTGCAGTGTTTCAGGAGCTTCACAGAGTTTGATTACATTTTTGCTATAATTAAGTTGCATCCATCCTTGCTCACTACCACCAAGAAGATTCACAACTGCAGCTTAACAGCTGAGCTGGCACAGCAGCCACAACTGGGCAAACACTGGTTTTAACAACAGTGACCTCATCAACTATGCTGGGTCACAGAAAAAGACTTCAAAACTAATTATTAGGCTATGGAAAATTTTGCACCACAAAAAATTAAGACAAAGTTGAAAAGTTTCAAATTCACTCTAAATTAAGAGGAGAGTAAATTAACAGTGTGCTTGTGATTGTAAAATTACTACGCTTGAGGGAAAATTCTGCTTGGCTGATGAACATCTGAAAGGCTTCAAAAGATTAATTAAATAATCCTGTCAAAACCAGCTGTTTCTTAATGGTCCCATAATGAATAATAGTAATTATGAATATTCACTCTACTCAATGTGTGCTTTTGGAATTAATTTGGCAAGTGTGACTTTAGCTAGATTTTATTTTTGGAGGGATTTATCAATTGCAGAACTTAATTTATTCACTACTTAACCTCTGATGCTCTTACATGTATCACTGTTAAGACAGGAGGTTTTCTCAAAAACCTAAATGAACAGCTGTTATCTATGGATGAGAAATCTGATGTTGCTGGGTTTTTTTTTTGTTTGGTGGTTTGTTTCCCCTCAGACACCTCTAGAGTTCTGAGAGGACCACCCAGGGTCAGAGAAGCAGCTCTGACCTTCCATTAAAGATTCACTGCAAGGAATCCCTATAAATCATGAACAAAAAGATGAGAACAATCAGACAGCTTGCAGCAAGAGGAAGGAATGAAGTTTGATGCCCAGCTGGGCCCCACCAGACTTTGGGAGATTGAGGGGAAGCGCTGTGTTTGCAATGCCCTCTGCAGCAGTGCCTCGAGTACACCTTGGCCTTATGGTGAGCCAAGGGCAAGGCAGTCCCACCTCCACAGCAGGCAGGGACGTACCAGCCACACCCCAAAGCCCAGCTGTACTGCTTTAGACCCAGGCACCACAACTCAAGGGTCAAAACAAAGCCCCAGGAGGATTCAGGCCGGGACTTGTGCCCCAGTGCCATGAACCATTACCCTTCCACTGCCACCAGCGAGTGCTCAGCAAGGGCTTTGCCCGTGCTGATCCTGCATTCACACTTGGCTTTGCTGCGTGGGGCTAAGTCCAACTCTAGTAACTGACTACATAAATTACAACTCCCCTAAGACACAGTGGTTTTTCGTTCACATGGTGCATGCCTTTAAAAGCCAAATTAATGATAGGTTTGTATCAACACTTTCTTCCTACAGGTGGCAATAACCAACTGCTACAGAAAGAGATCTGAAGCCATTAATAACCCAGTTCTTATGGTCATTTGTGTCCCACCTTTCCAAGAATCCTACTTTATGGAAATCAGAATTTAATACATTAAATACTTTGCAAGATCACCAGCTCTGAATACCAAAAAATAAATGTCGACGCTGTACTTTTCCTTTTTTAAACAAATATTACAAAATTGAATTTTATTGAGTTTCACACAAGATGCACTTATAAAATTGATACAGAATGTCATTCAACAGAAAAAAAATGAAAGCCATTTCAAGCTTTCTTTAGCAACCGCTAAATAATTATAAAATAAGATACACCAAATTGACAGATAATCTTAATTTCAATTTGTGAACATCTCCAATTAGTATAAAATACACCAAAAATTAAAGATTTTCAAATTTTTCCACAGCACAAGTCCTTTTCTTTTTACTTTCATCCCTGAACATAACCACAGATTTTGGCCATTACTCCCACCACTCTTATGGGAGAGGAGAGGCTGAATGACTGCAGCAAGGAGTTCCCAGCAGAGCAGACCACCCTAAACTGTACAGCAGAGTTCTCTCATCACCAAGTCTGCTCAGATGTCCAGCTGCCTCCATCTGCTATACTACTGTAGTCCTGCAAGTTTCAGAGATTAGCAAATACATTAAACTTTCACATGTCCATACTTTGGCTTTCCCATTCTGACAAATTATGAAATTAGCAAAGAGCAAATTGTCTTCATTTGTTCAGCACTGAAGTACTTTTATGATACCTTCCCTCGGAAAGTAAATCTGGTGCTTACTTGAAAGTCTGAAAGGCATTTTGGAAGTTAATGCTGTGTTTTAACAACCTATGAAGAGTTTATAATTAACTAAGGGGTCTCTTCGGATGCAACTTTCCGGCCTATGGTTTGAGCTCAAATTTAACCCATTCTTGGTCTGAGGATTCCAAAACTTCTTTTGAAAACCCTCCCAACTCTGCATCTCACACCAGAAACTAAGATGCATTGTAATGCTTAAATGCTCTTTACAGATCTAGTCCATCTACTTAAGTTTGACTACGACCAATCAGTTACATTAAATGGATAATTATGATTTGATTGTCAGTGTGAGCTTTTATAGGCGTGTTCTCAGGCAAGTTAATACACAGATGTCATTCTTCTAAGAGTTAAATGCAAAATGCAGTGCAATGTTCTTTTCTGCTCTGTTAATGCCATACATACAGTTCCAACACAACCCTTGTTTGCTACAGTAACACTGCTGTTCTTTAACATTAGAAGTGCCCCTTTAATATTTTTTCCTACAGCAACAAAAAATCCTCAGCTTTTAAAAATAATTTTCTAAATAATTTGCCCTGCAGGACACACAACACATGAAATGAATATGCTTCATATTTGCCCAGTTAAGCAGAACCTTCATTACTGTGATCTTTCCCTGGTGTTTAGTATTCAGATAAAATACTATGCAGTAAGTCTTTCACTTAAAGGCAAAATTTTATTCTGATTACAAGATTTTCAAGATACATCTTGAAAAGATTTTTGTTGACAAGAATAACTATCTTGACTTACTGTTTTATGTACCAATGCTTTACGTGTTTGCGGATATATGCACAAGTTTTGAATTCTGCTTGCAGATGTTTAATAAAACACAGTAACTGCATAGGCAAGCTTCCGGTCAAGTCGCACACATTTCCAGGAATATCCTTACACTGGAGGAACCTTCATGAGAAATAGTGTTCTGGAAGCATGGTTTCATAATGCAGAACAGTGTTATGCTTTTTTTCCAGTCTGTTTTCCAGAAAAGTGATACTGCAGCTCTGCCACCAAGGCTAGAGACTCACGGTCCACCACATTTTCCAAGAGGCAAGTTAAAGATCACTTACTTGACCTGACCAGATACCAAGCCAAGTTACTTGTAGAAAGAAATTAATATTTTTTTGCCATTAATAATTTAAGTTTTTAAATAAATATTTATGTGCCTTTTGGCAACTGTCCATTCTGGTAGCATCTGCTGTCCCAACAGCTCAGTATCCTTAGCACATTGATTTAAAAAAAAATAAATTCTTAGTCAATTCTGTTTCCACAAATAGTGAACCTGTCTATCTCCAACAAGTCTTTCTTTGCAGACCTGTGTTTTAATTCTGAACTGTCTTGGCTTATATCTTTTTCTTCTCCATCAGGAGTTGTCAGAAATTGATCAGAATTGCTTGTTACAAGTAAAGATGGCATATTCTCCTTCTGATGCACTGGTTGATTGGTAACTGATGTAGAACCGTTTTCATCTGTGGAAATTCCTGTTGGGACAGAAGACAATTACAAAGATAATAATGAATTAGACACAGACATTTGTACATAAACACATATTTGTACAATGTGCAACATCCAGATTCATCCAAAGGTATCCTGAAAAAGTGTGCTGCATCAATCAGCAGAAGCAACAGAAAAATGCTTTCTGGAAGCCACTACCTCTTCTTAGTGTTACCGTAAGAGATTTCCTTTTCTGATTTAGAAAACATAGAAAACAAATAGACAGAAAACACAAATTCTACAGAAGCTTAAATAATCAGCAGGAACATAAGCTGCAGAAGTTAGGACATACATGCTCATTTTTGTTGGCTTAAGCAAGAAGATTTTTGACAGTCCTTGTGTGAATCACACAAATGTTTTCTACTGAAATGAACAAAAGGAATCTCTGTGGCAGGAACTAGATGTGTCTAATCACCTACAAAAGTACAATAAACCTGCCTTCTCCAGGGATAGCTAATAAATGACTCATGCACTGCTACGCACTTTAATAGCACTGGCTCCTAAAGCAGTGCTATTAAAGATGTCTATTTTTATTCCTGTCTCTTACTTCAGTGGAACTGAACACTGGCTTCATTAACCTCAGATACTGGTAAGTTATATCCATATGTTTTTTCCATATTTTGTAAAAACATTTAAAGAATTAAAATGCATAAGCAAATGACAAGGAAATAGTAAATAAGAAAAAAAATTACTTGCTCCTCAGTAAAGACTGGGTTATTGTTTCTAAAGTAATCTGAAAAAATCTGACTGATGCGGAGAGTACTGCAGACCAGCCCAAGGAAATGTTATCTGTCAGAATTCCTGCACTATCCAAATTACTACAAACACTTATTTCTGCAGAGCATCTGTCCACAGTATGCCATCTACTACTTGAAGGTACATGGGTTACCCTCTACCATCTCATGCAAGTTAAAGGTGCTAAACTTGCATTGAGAAAGGAGACAAATACTTCTATAACTTGGTTAGAAATGTAAGTATTTTCTAACCCAGCAGCTTCCAGATGTAGTTGGTCAGCCTATAAGTGATTACCAGTAATTAGAGCTTTCATCCTTCAGGAGCAAGTTTAGAATTTTATTCTTCAAAATTTTAATTGTTTTTGGGGACAAGGTGGAAACTCTTTAGAAGACTAACTGACAAACTATAAGCTGGCAGAAAGGAGAACAGACTAATCAATTCCCTTACCCTCATCCTAGTAAGAGATGGGTTGAGAGCCTGTACTGAAAAAAACCTGATAAGTGGGGCACAGAGATTAACTAATATTGGAGAGCCGAGTAGCAATAATGCAAAAGCTGTGGGAAGGTAAAACCATTCTTTCACATAATCAAGATTTCTAGTAAATAAAGAGCTGTTAAAAAAATATAAAATCCCCCAAAACCTGTAAAATTGAGCTTTCTCCATCACCAATGGAAGCTAGGAATACTCTGAATAAAATCCACAAAAGCTTTTTAGTTGCTACTTTTTGCTCAAAATCTTTCCATTAGAGAAAATAAGTATCCCTGCTACTTAAGCTCAAAAGAGTCTTCAGTATTTATATACCGTAAGTTTAAGGCTCAACCTAAGTAAGTACAACTTACTAAGTCTCATATTCAAGTGCAGTAATAGAATGTTTAATTAAAACATTATCATCACGATAGTTCTATAATGAAATGCAAAATACATTCAGACCAATTCATATTACATTCTTTCATCATGAAAGTAACGCAGTTCTATGAATGTAAAAGTTTCTGCCTGATGTGATTTGACATGTGAGATATAGAGGTTTATGACAAACACCAACAGATTCTTAACTCTCCCTTTGCTGGCGAGACACTCTGACGACTAACAAGCACCTTGCATTTCAAGCTGTTCAAGTTGTTGGCAAGCCATGGAGTGAACACAATAAAAGCCTCACTGTTAAGTTCTCTAAGGCTCTCATTGAGCTTTTCCCACAGGAAGATACAATCCAATTCATTTGACAGGAACAATGAAGGTTTCTGTTTCCTTCCATAATGTGTCACACAAATACAATAATGCCACATTCCCATTATAAATTAACTGCTAATGCTGAGGACCCATATGAGAAAATTGTGCTGCATAGAATTGAAATGGGGTAAAGACCCACTGAAATTCCTATTTGGATTTCATAAAGCTTTTCATTAATGTGCTCATGACAACTACAATTAATTATACCTATGCATAATCCTACTATGTTTTACATTGATTTCCATCAGAAATACAGATAGCTTCCCTACTAAACTTAAGCACTGTCACAGATGATGTGTAAATATTCACCTCTTTGTGCAGTGACATGGCAGAGGGGGTTCGACTAGATGGTCTTTCAAGGTCCCTTCCAACCCAAACCAAACCATTCTATGATTATGATTTTAAAACAGAAGTATGCTTCTGTTCCATTGTTTCTCTCACCTCCACATATCAGAGCGGGATCTTATCAGAGATATGAGTATTTATTACCAAAAGAAGATGCCTGAACTAAAACCAATAAATTCTATTACATTTACAAACTTGTGTTCACAGCTGTGATATGGCACAATTAAGGTCCAGCAATAGGGCTTGTGCAGCAAACATTGTCATGCCTCCGGTTTAATATTAAATTTAGTCTGAAAAATTTTCACTGAAAGCAAACCAAGGCAGTTAGCCTTACCTTGGGTAGATTTAAATGTGCCTTGCTGTTTGCCAGCTGGCTTCCCTGGGGTGGCAGTCAGGACAGGATTGAATAATTTCTCCTCCATTTTTGCTTCCTTTACATATTGACATGATTTCCCCAGCAATACAATGCTGTTAAGGACTTTGAGAGATATTAACCTGGAAAAAAAATTATTTACATATTTGCATATTAAAATAATTGCATATTATTCATACTGCAATTATTCATATGAAAATAACTGCATATGGTTATTGCTGTCTTAGAAGGATTAGCTAACAAATTAAATCCTTTCAAGATCAAGATCAAAAGGTAATTTCCTTTTCCTAACAATTTGTTTCAGATTCAATGCCTAATTTTCTTTTTCCTCCAGAAAGCATCTGGAGAAAAACATCAAGTTTTATTATTTAGCTAAAGGACTACAATGACAGTTAAGCAGCCATTTAAGACATCAACTATTTAAACACACAATTAAAAAGGGCCCTTAATACTGCGAGTCAAAAATAAATGCACCCAAATTAAGTGTGCCCAGCCAAGGATCTCTAGTAGACTTGGAACCACAGGACAGCAAATACAGAACCATGGAATCATTAAGGCTGAAAACAGTTCCAAGATCATTGAGCCCAACCATTAATCCAGCACTGCCAAGTCCAATACCTAGCTTTTACATACTACAGGCTAATCATAAGAAGTCCTTTTTCACATCACAGAGGACAGTCCATATAACTCAACAAATCCAAAGAGGCAGCACTGCGTTACCATCATAGCACAGTTCAGTTGATGACAGATTCTTTTTCTGCTATGACTGAACTGCAGCACAAACTTCAGCAAATCACTGAATCCCTTTTACACCTGTCTCCACATCTGAAGAAAAGGAAGGCCTCATCTACCATCAAGTGCTTTTTTACCATTCAAATGAGTTTTGCAATATTGAATTTGCATTACTGGTAACACAGGACTCATAGACCTTTGTCCATTCCAGGGAGCAAAGGGTCATTGCAGAACAACAAGGAAAGAGTCATCTGTTCTCTGCAGGATGAATGAAATATTCTCTATGCAAATCAAGCTATGTAACAAGACTGAACCAAATGCAGACTCCAAATTCATTCTCCACTCTCTGAAAAGTCTGTTCATCATGTACATCACTAACAGACTTAAAAAGACAACTTGAAGTGAACATTCACAGATCCATGGAGCAAGTGCTTAATCATTAAGTGACTCAAGCATACTCCAGCAGCAGCTCCCCTACCTCTCACTGTGTAAATGTAATCAGAATTTGTCAAACAGAAAAACTACACTGCATTTTTAAGGGAAAAAATCAATTTTATTTATTCCATTTCAATAGAGAAATGGAAGAATGAACAGAGCACACCACTTTCAGTACTCAGAAGAAAGTGACATTTTAGTATCCAAGCAACCACAAAGAAGATATCATTTTATACAGGTTGAAAGCTGTGCTTCTCTACAATTTTATTAGATTATTGGGACAGATTTTATTTCAGAGAGTTGAGAAGAACTCCTTCATTTTTAATGTTTTAGAGGAGTTTTCTTATGCTTCTTATGTAAAATGTTTTTGTTCTAAGAGAGTAGGTTTCTACAGAATAGTCTGACTCTGATTTAAAGAGATCAGAAGTTGAAAAGGCCATAAATCACCATTTCACTGTATCAGTTCCAGCTTCTCATGAAAAATTATGCAAGTGCTCTTAGCAATTCTCCTTTATTCTTTTCGGCCAGCCTACCCGTTTTTGGCAAGACTCTTCAACTACAATTAAAGTTTAACTACAGTTGTTAATTATCAATACAAAATTAGTTCACCCATAGTATAGGCTCAATTCTTTGCCCAGTTAAAGGTTTCAGATTTTATCACGTCATTTCTCACATATCTATGCTACTATGTATGTATTCTATATATATTCTCACATCTGATAAAAAACCTGAAATTTATGCTCAGAACACAAATTACTTGAAAGATGCAAGAGGTGAGCTAGCTCCAAGTCTGAGATCACAGCAGAAGTAAAAATCTGTTCTCACTTTTCAATAAGGACAAAGTAGACCAAAATGTATTTACTTTGGTGACCTATGCCTTTAAAGAGCAGCATTTAATACTTCATGTTAATCACATTACTTTTTCCTGCCCTCCATTCCCCAGAGGGACATTCCACAGAGACAGTGAAAAATCCAGGGCTGGGCTGCAGCAGTGGGATGATAGAGGTAGGAAAATATTACATATATTGGGAAAAAGGAAAAACCACTGAGCAGGATGAAGTGCTGACCTTGGTACACCACAGCTTGAATGTGATGATCAGGGGATAGTGCTCTGAATTATACAAAGCTGGCTTTAGGGAGAACATGGGCACAGCATGTAGTATGCTGGGGAAGAAATCAAAGTGTGGTACAGAGGAATGTGGCTGACATTTTAGTATTTGGCCTATATGCAATATCTCAAAGTCTTAGTTATCTGACACTAAACAGATGTGTCCCTACACTGACGTACACCAAACACATCTGATCAAGCTCTATTTTTCGCAGATCAGGGTCAGATTAGAGGTAAGTCTACCTATTAATAAAGAACGTTATTTTTTCATAAGCTGTTCTTTTCATAAGCTACTGTAGAACAGTACTCTCCTCTCTTCCGGCTGAACCACTGCCTCTGACTTAGAAGAATTACGCTTCCCAAGCCTTGCTGCCTTCACTTAAAACACCACACAGTAGGACACTGGAAGAGATACTCCCACAATACTGCAGACAGGTTCTTTTTCTGTCAGCAACCTGAAATACTTAATTGTTTATGATCAATTTTGGGATGATTCCAAAATCAATCAGTACTGAGAGACAACAAACAATGACAGTGCAGTATACAGCTCTCCTAGAAAGTGGCCATCCCCAGAGAATACACAGCAAGTGCCTCAAGACAGGCAAACTAAACTGGATGTAAAGTACAGTTATGCATGTCTCAGAAGTACCTATCAACTGGTGAGAAGTTAAAGGTAACACAAGCATGAACTGACTTAGCAGTGAAGGGATACTGAAGGGATACTTCAACATCACTGGTTATGGAAAACAAATTGCCATAGAACATATATTTCTTAACTAAGATTACTTACTGACCACACCCTTCACAGGAAAGGTGAGACTTGCATTTACTTTTTTTTAAACAGCAGTTTCCTAAAGCAAAGTAAACTTTGCATTTAACCACCTCACCGAACTGCTCAGAGCACTTCAACTGCTTATTTTTGTTGGCTTATTGAATCTTTTGGTCTTTTTACAGAAAACTTCATTCCTTAGAATTCAATTTCCCTTTTTACTCAGAAGTATGGTGCTTGTCTCTCAGATTCTGTGTCTTTTTGCAATGAGTTATTTCCACTACTGAAGGTACTTATTGAGGTCTATAATCCCCCAATGTAGTCACAGTATTTAGGGACAAATCTGCACTCTCAATTTCAGATTATGAGCATAAAGGTTTTATATTTATGTTCTTCTGATTATCAACTGTGTTTATGCTTATATCTAGAAGTATCAACAGAAACTTCTCTCACGTATGTAATCAATAGTGAATACTTTTCAGTTGTGTGGATTTACTTACCCACAGTAGAACAGCACAACACAAACATAAGCTAAGACTCCTTGTACTTTTATTGAGCTTGTTACGACTCTGATGAGCTGTTTTAAGAATAAAAGTTAAAACTTAGCACACAATTACTAATAGAACATTGTAACAGACATTTCTTATTTGGTAAATTCAAGAAAAAGTAGAAACATTTACATTAACAGAAATTTAGTCTAATGTTTCCCTTGGTAGTATTAACTATTCCAGATTTTGATTTGAATAAGTATTATACTAGCACTTAGTTGCAACTCTGCAAAAACCAGAGTCTGACAATGTTTCCTTAACACTGACTTTCAAATAAAATAAGAAGTGGAAAAAACCTCCAAAACTCAAGGGCTAGAAGGAGGGTTAACAAATTTTGAGGAAAATGTTAAGAGATGCAACGCAAAACAGAACCAGTGTTATACACTATTCTAACCTTATGATTACGAAATTGCTTTGTGGACAAGGCATATGACTCCCAAATTTCACTAACAAATGGATCCTGAAACTTCAGTTTTACTTCAGTAGTTTACGCAAATCCTGTGAATAGTATTTTTCCCCATCTCTATGGGAGCACATTACATTTAAGTTAATTCATAATGATATTCTTCCAGGAAAATTGTGAATTAGCATATTTGCTGACAAAGCAAGTACAGATTCCCAGCACTATGATAACTACTGCTTGTCTACGTATGTGTATGGGGAAAGTCAGAGCAGCTGTTTAGAGAAAACATTCTGCAATAGTTAATATTAATTAACATTAATAGTTAATAGCATGTGGACACAGTTCTATTAATTAAGTCATTCATTTTATAGCAGCATGTATGTGTAACAAAGTCAACTATTTCAGAGTGATGTACTCAACAACAGCGCAGGAGCTCAGTGTCCCATAAAAAAGAATATTGAGTCATTAGGCGTGTCATTACAGGGACAGCCACAAGGACTAAGGGGAAAAACCTAAATAAACTGCTACACTACTGCTAACCTTCTGGCAACCAGCTGCTTTGACTATTCCAAATGAATGAGTAGGATAACTGCCAAAAGGAATATATGTTCAGTAAACACACATGTAGTTTAATTCCACTGGTACAATTCAAGTTCTTACAAATGCTACAAAATTAATATATATTCAATTTTCTAGGAAAGGCTGAGAAACAGTAATGCATTTGTGAAGTCACAAGTAATATGTGTTATAGACGATACTGACTGCTCAACCGTTCAGCATCATTTCAGTTACTTCAGATGATACTTTCATTCTCAAAACATGCAGCCAGCTATCTCAGAGGGACACATTCTCAAAGTGAGATCTTATTGACAGAAAACTGATAGGAAAGATACAACTTACCAGAACAGCCAGTGGAAGAGGAATGAAACCCATTCTTCTGGAAACTGAGTCACTATAATCTGTATATGCCTAGGAAAAGAAGAGGAAGAATAATGAAGTACTTATGCAAAGAAATGAGCTTATTCTAGCTTGGCACACCCTCCAGGTAAGAATAAGGCTCTGTTAACAAACACTATACTGGTATAAAGTGTACCTATTCACATTTTGGAATTCAAATGGAGACAGCTGCACTCTCAGACAAAAATTTAATGCTACCATGACCAGTAAGATTAGCTTCAGTGCTCTAAATCAAGAGCAACTGGAGTATAATACAAATCTCTAAATCAGGAGCAATTAGGACACTGAATCCAAAGGCACTATGACATTTCATCTGTACGTTATTACCAGCTTAGAGACCTTTTTGTATTAATTTGACTGATCCTCAAATACTCTACAGAAAAAACTGTTACAGGGATGAAAGAACAATTATCCACCACACTAGCAATTTTAAATCATTCTACAAACATCTATAATTAGCCTTAAGATAACTGTGTTAAAATTATTTTAAACATGTTTTTACATTTGAACTCAAAACACAACTACTTTGCATGACAGCTTGCCTGCAGTACTGAAGATCACATCAAAGTTAGTGCCTAAATGATGCTATTTTATTTCCCACAGAAGATCCTTCGGAAAAGTAATGAGTTTTCAAAACTAATAAACTGGGGTTTTTATTATTAAGAAATTATTATTAATTACTTGTAAGTGAAGGTGTCTAGCTTCTTTATGAGGTTTAACTACTGCATTCCCCACAATAGCTGAAGAAACACGCCCAAGAAAACTACAGAAATCATTGTAATAAAGTTCATTTAATAGTTTGAGCACACTTCTAAAGCACTGATGAGTGGAATGCTAACAAGTGAACCCCAATGAGTCCTCATCCATGAAAGGTGTGCTATAAACAGCTTTCCAAAAAATGGTACTAATTAAAAACACAAGTGGTCTGTGTGTTCTATAAATACCCATGCTATGACAGTAACCTGCATAGTACAAACATCATCTATACATCTATATATCTGTGCACTCTGTCTGTAAAGAAATATAAATTCCTAATGAATACTGTGTTTTAACACAGTTAAAATACCATGAAAAGAACAGTAATCTAAAATTACCTTGTTAAGCTTACGAACTTCCCATGTATCTAAAAAATGTTAGAGCTATTCCCTTACTGTAAGGATATTTGGAAGAGACTTCTCAGCCTTATATTAAATAAAGCTCAAACTGACCTGAACAACTGGATAAAAACAATATAAATCACAAAGAAATATTCCTGCTATCTCTTATTAAAGAAAGCAGAGTAGTTTCAGCGCTGCAGGAGTGTAACAGCATATGTATGTATTTCTTTAAGTGTTTGTTCCAATATTACCCCACAACAATTGTGTTAGTTAATACAGGAAAGTGCATTTTATTTTCAGGCTTACATTTTTCTGTCGACTGCTAACAAGGTCAAATGCAAGACTGGCTCTGTATTCACTGTAGACCTGGAAAAAATCCAGCACATCAGATGTGTGATTGATTTGCTATCATACTTTATAAAAGCAACACAAATATTAATAAAGTATTTCCATAAAATATTATAAACATGCATTTTCTGAGAGTGTCAAAGCTAGTTTTTCTGAGGTCTAACTGCACCCTTCAAGAGATGAGCCTCTATTTCTGAAAAAAAGTAATTTGCATATATATACAACAAACAAACAACACTATGCTATGTTTTAGGAATCGAATGAGACTTCATAAGTTACTGAATTTCAGGATCATCAGAAGCACAAAATAACAGAAATCACATTAATCACATTTAGTTTTTTACCCCCACAGTTCATAACTCGTTTTAATCTACATGAAAGCTAGCCCTGGGATCAAATAAAACGAATGAGAGAGCTTTCTTATATACTAAGCAAGTGATCCTACGAAAAAAACGAATTGCATCTGAACATGAATATTAAGTTTTTCCTTCTCTTTAAAACAGTTCAGCACATTAAGAAAGAAAAGCATCTATTTCAAGGATAAGTGACAGGACAACTTGCACTGCAGGTGTTAAAAATTCTGGGAAAACTCTGACCTAGCAACCATAAATCTTTAGAACTTCATACACAAACCCCACAAAGTTCATTAAATAAACCTTGCAAAATTGCCACTCACTACCTCCATCCTCCAGCTGTTTCAGCACTCTGAAGCATGCTACATTTTTGGCTACCATGACTTCATTACTGCTTTTTTCCACACTCTCTATGCAAAAGTAGGGCATGCATAAATGCCTCTGGCATAAGGGAGCTTATTAAGTGCATTTATTACACTTGTTTCTACACCACACAATGTAGTTACTTTAGAGATGCTGAAAAAAAAAGCACTTCACAAGTTCTGATCTCATTTCCTGAGAAGTAGTTTTAATAGTGAAAAGACACTAACTCATATCTGCACAAATCTATCAAGTGTGTTTGAATTCACACAGTGTGGAACACAAATGGCCAATGGATCATGCTGCAACACACAAGAAGGAACCTCACCTACTGCTTTAAAAGAAGGACTGGATAATATATGCGGCCCAAAAAATTTCAGGAGTGGGAAACTAACATAACCTACTTCATACTAGTGCTCCAGGGACAGTGGGAAAAATTGTATCTGATTTCAGACTCCACTTTTAACACACATGCAAGAATAATGTTAAAGCAGCCTAACAAGATCTGTTTTTCCAAAAGCCTGACTTTTAACCTACAATCCATTTTGTTAGGAAAGGGTACAAGCTCTGCCTAGACTGCAGAACAAGTAACCGTCTGTCAATTCAACAAATGATCACTTCACAAAATTATCTGCCAGTAATGTGAACTGTAGCTATTCCATGAGCTGTTATACAACATTTGCAATAATTTATGGATCTGGAACTACTAATTTAGAAGCAGAGGTGTTAGTTCTACATTAAAAAGATCCTCAGAAGTATACTGTATCAGGAAATTAGCAAGCCTTCCCAAGTGATATCGTATATATGAAAATAACAACTTTTACTTTTTCTGCACTCGAATAAATTTTAGTATTTAAAAAAATATTAGCAAAATTAAATACAACTTAAAATAGCACCCAGAATTCCAAACAGGATACCTACATCTGCTGTGATGTCATTGAATTTTGTTATAAAGGCGTGTTTCACAATATCCACTGCAATTTCTGAAGCAACCACCATGCAAACATCCGGAAATAACACCCAAAGATGATCTGAAGGTTGTGAAGAAACAAGTTAGGCCATTTAACTTAATGCCCGTATACAAAGAAAATTATAATACTTCTGTTCAACAGTGAAAAAAATCTCACAAGTGTGAAGAATCTGTAAGTTTACATCATCACTGAGCATACAGTTCTTCCATCACTGTCCTAAAAAATTCATCAGTACTGTACAATCACACCACAGTTGGGATCAGGTTCTTAAATTTTCACTTTGTAAACCTTTACCTCTAGTAGGAAGACAAACGTAAGGTCTAGATACTGCGTGTTCAGGATGTGTAAGACATAGACAAAGCATCTGCAGTTTTAGATGCTTAGGGTGAAATTTAGCTAGACTGGTAAGATTCAAGCAAAATACATCACACAGATCAGGGATCAAAATTATTAAAACAATGTTTTAATAAAATCAGTATTTTACGCAATATTTATTAAATGTCATTAAAATCTTAAGTATAATCAATATTAGAGTAATAATTGTATTTTTAACATAATCTTTATCACATTTCAATCTTACTAGCCTCCCAAAATAACATTTTCTAGGGGATCCTTCATTCACAGTGTACTCCAAGGAAAGGAAAGGGCAGGGAAGAACACTGTTTGAAACTCCAGACACTGCTTGAAATATAATTATACATGTTTATAGCATAACAATTTATATTTCTAGCAGAAAGGACACAGTCATTCTTAATACCAGAAATAGAAAAACAAGAATCTGAAGTATGTGACAAAATTAAGATCTGTGAATTAAATGTCTTGATTACCCTTTTCTTTCAGATTGAGGGAATAAGCAAGAGATACAGCTCTTGATAGCACAGGAATTTTTCTTCCAGTTTACTCACCTGGATTCCATGAGAACTGTTCCATATTTCTTAGACATACAATCAGTAGCAGCACGTAATTGGTGAACCTCTCCTTTATATCTGGATTAAAAAAAAACCAAGACATGTCAGCTACAAAGAAAGATTTATTTGCATACACAGATATCTTTTGAGGTTCTAACATTTATTAATTCTTGGATTATATAATATTTTCCAGAAATTATTTAACTGGATTTGAGGGGTGGGGGAAATGCTGGGAACCACACCATGGACCAGATTTCTGCAGTAGGCTGTGTGACCTGGTCTGTCCGATGCTGCCTCAGCTCGGGGTTCCCAGCAGCAGAAGGGACTTAAGTTGTGATTTACTATCACCTCTTCCAATACATTAATAATATAATCATCATTCTTGATAAAATCTGTACATTCCTTCTGTGATTCAAAAAGAACCAGCACCTCCTGTTACTAAAATGGAGAGAATATACATATCTGTCCTTTCAAGCTATTAGCAAGGTACATTTCATTTTCTACAGATCATGGCTATCCAAACTGCTGTATACTGGGTGGATATCCAAATTGCTGCATACTGGGTGGATATCCAAACTGCTGTATACTGGGTTCAGTAGAAGGAAGAAAAAAATGTTTGA
Source organism: Machaerirhynchus nigripectus (assembly GCA_013397975.1). NCBI lineage: Eukaryota > Metazoa > Chordata > Aves > Passeriformes > Dicruridae > Machaerirhynchus > Machaerirhynchus nigripectus. The sequence continues at coordinate 611,343 of VZRQ01006889.1, read as the reverse complement.
AGACAATTGTTACACCTTAGCTAGAAGGTTCCTACCAGTCTTTCACACTGCCATCTTAAAAGGGGACAGCAGGATGAACCAGCACAGTTATCAAAACTGTAAGCACTGTAACACAAAAGCAGCCTGATTAGGGACAAAGTCCTATGAACTGCCTCCCAGACAAGGCAGTCTTTTTTTCTGCTTTGGTGTCCTGTCTCCAGAGATGACACATATAGCTTGCTTCAGAAAGCATCACATTTTTTAGCTTATTCAAAACCACATTCCTGAAACTGTATTATTGAAAAACAGGGTAAAGCCTAAAACATAATGTCACCACAATTTAGGAAGTCCAAAGAAGTCTTTTTAGAAGCTAGAGCTATTAAGAAAATCTGTGAAGACACCGTTATTGCTTGTTACACCTGTCAATAACCACAAAAATAATTTCTTTGTGGGCCCTCCAAATCCAAAGGGTTCATTTTCTTAAGCAGCTCCAATATTGTGTGGGATTCCACCTACTGGTTTTGGGAAACAAGAAATAGAAATGTTCAGAAGTACACACAAGGATTAAGCTGGCCAAAAAAATATTTGACTTTGTGTCAACAGTTTCCATCATCTCTGACTGACTAAAGGCCAACAACAATGCTTGTGACTGCAGTTACTACAGTATAATAATATCCCTCATTTTAGAATAGTAGTTTAGAAATACTGGCAAGTCTGAAAAAATGGAGCAAAAAGAAAAGAAGAAATCCTCCAGGAGGAGGAAAGAAAAAGCACACAGGATTCAAGAATGAGATTTCATGCACAATATAAAAAGACACATCTTGGGGTACATAAATTCATCTGTCAGTACGAGCTGGGGAAGGCACAGAGGAAGCACAAGCTTTCAAAATAGAATGAATGGCATATGCATGGCGGGGGGGGAAGAAAATCTTTTAGTAAAATAAATTAAGAGCAGAAAAAAGGACATAGGTAAAACCTAACCATAATTTCTTTATTTCCTGCCAATAACACTCCAAGAAGTACATTCTTCTATGCTTCTGAATTCACAAAATACTACCCAAATGACCAGAACACAGTATTGTCTGAAAAACCTAGTTACAAGATATCACTTGACGCTGGCACAAATGGATGAAAATGCAGTCAAGAACTCACTGATCTATATTCATTATCATGCCCATTAGTGACTTGGAAATAATCACTGAGTTTTCAGACTTTTGCCCAGAATCTCAAAATGGTTTTATCTTCTATTTCCCACATCACATACTTCCACACTGCTATGATACATCATTGGTCAGCAATGCATAAGAAACACAGATCTCATCTTCAGTTCTTCAGGCCGTAGGGAGGCCTGTACAGATAAATATTCCCAAGTGGGAAGCAAGGACCTTAATTCAGGCCTAACACTGAAGCATGTCTCAAGCTAATCCTCCAGACATTTATTACCTGCTTGGTATATGTTAGCTCACCAGCTGACAGGATTAAATTGAGAAGGGACATTTTGGGCTTGAAATTTCCTCTTATATTGCCGTAATAATACCAATTTTTCTTCTACTAATTTCTGAGACTGTGTGACAGGCTGATACCTATTTTTTCCCTCTGCTTAATTTCCCTGTTCTCAGTGACCTCCCTTCTAATCTGTTATCTCTGCTGCCACAGCTGTTCAAGGCTGTTAGGAGCGAAAGTAGTGACTGTGGCTGCTGCTCTTCATCCTCAACCCTCTAATCGACTGTCAGAGACGCAAGCAAGGGAGACAGGGCACTTTACAGCAGCTTCAACAGTAAACTCAAACAACGCAAAAATTTGTTTCATTTCTCACCCTCACAGACAAGGACAAAAAAGGCTTCAGTATAGCCAAAACAACCACTGGTGATCAGTCCTAAATACCATTTAAAATTTCAGAATACAAAATATGTACTAATAATGTTTCATCATTTATTATGAACTTATTTGATGTTGTATATGTACATTTGTTTTTTTTTAAACCAATGAGGGGAGTTTCCTGTACCATGTATTGCCACTTCTTAGATGATGTGGTGAACTGCAGAACAACTGAAGCTACATCCCTGGATTCATGCTTGCTCGTTCTTAAGAACAAAGGCAAAGTATATCACTATATTTGGGAATTTGGCAGAACAGTGACAAACCACCAGTGTTAGCGTTCAGTTGCAGAGAGCACAGGAGGAAATCATTCTATTCTGCTTCATCATAACGAAGAGTAAAGTGGAAAGAAAACGTGATCTCTTTTTGTTCTCCATTGTGACAATCCTTAACAACATTGATATAAGCCATTTCAACTCAGTTTTGCATGTATTTCACCAAGTACAGATGATAAGCATATCATGTTTTTCTGTTAGGCTACAGTATAGCTTCAACAACCCTTGCCATTTTAAGACAGGTTTAAATGAGAGCCAAAATGACAGACCAATGACATTTTAATGGTCTTCAGTAACCTCCACAAGCATGTGATTAAGAAGCTTACTTTCTCAATGTTTATGATCCTAAGTGTTAAAAACCTGACATGTAGCACTAATTCAGATATATTTATCCCCTTGACCAGTCTCTTGTCAGGACATACCATGCATAGTGCTGATGACATATTGTGCATGAAGTCTGGATAGACATCAGCAACAGGTGCTGCCCCTCAGGGGTCCATATTGGGACCAGTGTTATTTAATATCTTCATTCATGACACAGATGAAGGAACTGAGTGCACCCTCAGCAAATCTGCAGATGACTGAGTGCTGAGGTTGCCACACCAGAAGGGTGGGACATCACCCAGAAGGAGCTGGACAAGCTCAAGAAGTGGACCCATGGGAATCTCAAGAGGTGTGATAAGACCAAGTACAAGGTGCTGTGCCTGGGTTGGGGCAACCTCAGGAATCAACACAGGCTTGGGATGAACAGATCAAACCCAGCCCTGTTGAGAAGGACTTGGGGATTCTGGCGGATGAGAGGCTGGGCATGAGCTGGCAACGTGTGCTCACAGCCCAGGCGGCCAAACATGTCCTGGGCTGCATCCAAAGCACTGTGGGCAGCAGGGTGAGGGAGGGGATTCTGCCCCTCTGCTCCACTCCGGTGACACCCCACCTGCAGTGCTGCATCCAGCTCTGGGGTCCCAGCACAGGAAGGACACAGACCTGCTGGGGTGAGTCCAGAGGAGGCCACCAAGATGATCAGAAGGATGCAACATCTTTCCTATGAGAAAAGACTGAGAGAATTGGGATTGTTTAGCCTGGAAAAGACAAAGCTTCAGGGTGACCTAAGTGTGGACTTCCAGTACCCAAAGGGAGCCTACAGAAAGGATGGAAGAGGGGCTTTTTACAAGGGCACGTAGTGACAGGACAAGGGGGAATGGCCTCAAAATGGAAGAGAGTAGGTTTAAATTAGATATTAGGAAAAAATTCTTTACTGTGAAGATGATGAGGCCCTGGCAGAGGTTGCCCAGAGAAGTTGTGGATGCCTCATCCCTGGAAGTGTTCAGTGCTAGGCTGGTTGGAGCTCTGAGAAACTTGGTCTAGTGAAAGGTCACTTCTGGCCATGGCAGAAGTGTTGGAACTGTAGATGATTTTTCAGGCCCCTTACAACCCAGGCCATCCTGTGACTGATATACTGCATTCTCATGCCACGCTGAGGCTGCACTCGTACCAGGGCAGGCCCTGAAGCCTGACACACATCATACTACATACTGCCCATACACATTTCAGATTATTTTGAAAGCTGACACTGTATATCCTTGTGCTTCTATGAATCCTCCAGTGGTGCAAGTAACTAGATACGATAAAAACTTGTCAACTGCCTTTAAAGTATGTATTTCACTATTTTGAAAAGGGAAAGGAAGAATCAGACATTCCAAGACTTAGTAAATCAGAACTTAGTGGTCACACGTCAAAAACTAACCACACTACCTCTCTTTCCATTAAGGTAAGTCATGTGTGCCTACAAGGGTAGCCATATGAATAGAGGTAGTAAACATTCAGTTCAAAGACAGGTAATGCACATACTGACATAAATGCAATAAAGGGGAAAAAAAAAGATGTACCTTTTTTTTTCCTCTTGGTTGTGTAAAATAAAGCCCAAAAAAGGACTGCACATAGCCAAATCATATTTTAAATACTTTTGCCCCACTTACATGAACTCTGCCATTCCAATTTTAATAGAATTCTATCCCCATATTAATAACACATTCTGCCCTTCCATAAATCCTCCCAAAAAATAGCAACACATATCCAGCAATTAATTTTCAGTGTGTCAGAGGGTATCATTGCTTTTAGAAAGCATGTCAAAGACATGAAACAAATGTTACTGGAAATAAAGATTCCTGGCACAGCACTGCATCTAGTATGGACTAATGTAATTAATTAGCCAATATTGCAAACAACTAACTATTGAACCCTGAAGACCTTAGATACTTTGCAGTGGTAACTAAAAGAGGCAGTGAGATCACACGAACAGATCCTGAAGTGGGGTAAATAGTCTTTTAGTGCTAGCTATTTCCTTCCAGATTCCCTGACAACTTACTCAGGAATCCTGAATCAGGAAAGAAAAAAAAAAATTTATCATGGTAATCCCATTGTTTATATGTTTAGATCAAAAGCTAGTTATAAATTATAGCCTGTAAGAAGTGAAACAAGATCTTTTGGTTTACATCTCAGCAACTCCTAAATAGCTGTAGTGCCAACTACCTCTTAACAAGTGACCAGAGCACAAGGAAGGATCAAAGACTGAACAAGGAATCATCAAGGATGCACCAATTTTAAACACAGTCCTGCCCCCAAATCCCTCATCCTTAAAATTATTAAAAAAAAAATATTAAAAAAACCTAAACCTAAAACCTAAATGTGAGAAAGCAGTTTGAATTTCAAAGACCAAAGGTAAAAAGAAAGGCTATTCAATATTGTGATCAAAGCCAAAGAGACTGATAAATTGGGAACAAAGAAGAAAGAACAGAGAAGAAAAAAAGTACTGATTTATAAAGAAGAAAACTGAAGTTCCTAAAAGTTCAGAATACATATGCTAAATTTTTGAGACAAGAGATTTAAAAAACAAGGAAGAGTCATGCCTAACAACCGACTGAAGGAAATAACCTAATGCACTTCTTTGTATGAGGTACAATTGAATTTTGTGAAAAAATTTAATTTAGAGCACAGCTTGAAATTAAAATAAGACATTTAAAAGCATAAAGGAAGGCAGCATGCTGGGCTTTCAACAATGAAGAAAGAGCTTCTCTTTATAATTTGGTCTTCTGTTCTCTAATCCTGACCTACAAAGTTAGTTTACAGATAACTATTTCAAAAAGAGAATATACTATTTAAATTTAGGGAAATATTTCTTCCTGGTACAACAAATAAAAGGCTTTCTTGTCTTCTGTGTAGAAGTGTTTTCCAATGGGCACAGTGTTTAGATTGCCTGGGTGTACATAAATTTCCTTGTAAAAGTCAGGGTGACAATGCAAAAGTAGTTTTGCTGCAGCTGACAAATCAAAGCTGCAGGAGCAGCAAGGTTGAAATCAGACTCTGTAGCTGAAGTCTCAAGCAGCTATACAAGCCCCAAGGTCTTTGTTGACCTGCCCCTAAAAGATAATAGGTTTAGTTTTATTAGGTAGCAATTAACCAATGTGTATCTCATGTCCTGTTCAATTAATTTTCATGTAGATGATTCACAGTTATTTTAGTCTTGAAGGTTTACTGAATTAGCTGTTAAATCAGAATTTTAAACTGCTGTACCAAGGTGAGAAGGATCACTGACTCTACTGACACCAAGTCCAGAAATGTGAATACTGGGAAAAACAGTACAGCCACGTGTCAGCTTGCTATCCACCAACTGGTGCTGAGCACGATGCCAAGTGAAAATAAATGATTTCACAATTTCCAGATATAAACTGGTAGCTTAGTGGCACTTCCTATCCTGATGTCTTACCATGTAAAAGCTTGAGCCAGGCAAGGTTCAACCAGGTACTTCAATGTGTGATACAGGACATGTCTTAGAAAGTACAGCCTGGACAGTTAATTTCTGTTTTCACACACAACTTGCTTTTGAATTCTGGTTGTAGTAACTTCCCTTGAACACAATATTTACTTTTGTGGTCATTGCTTATCCCTTCTTCTACATCATATTTTTCTTTTGATTGACATGTTAAATGAGAAGGGAGTTTCACCTATTCATGAGAAATTCCTCAGATGCCCCTGTGAGATTCACATTATTCCCCTCAAGAATTGCTCTATTTAGCTCCTGTGTACTAATCAGTACTGTTACATTGAATTGAAAACATATGTTTGACAACCGTAATAATTTGAGCTGAGCCCCAGAAAAGGTGGGGCAAGGGGAATCCATTCAGTGTGTCCAAGCTTAATCAGCTACTGCTGCTACCATTGCCCTACAGCCAACTGCAGACCTCAGAAAACTACTTGAAGAAGCAGAGAAAGGTGAGAAATATATGGGAGTGCTTAGATTTAGTGTTTCCTTTCAGAAGTTTAGTTCAGTCCAGGCATGCAGTTTAAGCACATTGTGTTCTAGGACACAAAAGACACTCCAAAGGCGAAATGGAAGCTCAGCTGACAGGAACACGCTAGCCTCAGTTCCAGGGTAGGATACAGTATTGGCATAGCATGCCAACACAAGATGCACCATCATTTCAGCTGCATGAAATAAAACATTTAAAGGATACCAAAGTGATCAGAATACATGAATTGAAATAATACTGTTCTATCCTTACTGAAGCTGTGATGCAGTAAATCTGTTCAAGTTCAAAAGAGGTGAAAATTTCTACTAAAAACCTGTTATTTATCTCTGAGAAGAAAAACACTGCTATTTATAACCATACTGAAAAGTGTTCCAGGAAAAGTAATCTGTTTGAAAGGAATAAATTAGCTTGTTTTGTGCGCTCTTCTATGTATGTACTCACTGCTTCCATCCCCACACTGTCTAATGAACGGCAATACTTCTTCCACCAACTGATAAAGGGCGACCTGCTATTATGGGTCTTCAATATTAATGTCCAGCAATAAAATACTTATATCCTTTTCTTTTTATGGAGGAAATTACTAGCAATTTCTAATATCAGTCCCTTGTTTATTTCAACATGAAAGAGGCCTCACCTTTAGGTACGAGACCTAGATCCATAGTTTTCTGCATTAGTAAGAAACCTTATATAGGTTTTCTGTCAATATTTAAGTAAATTTCACTTTTAGTTTTCTCACTGTAAAGTTAAATACCTCTGATTTAAAAAATATAAGTAATTAAATCTTGTAATCAAAGATTACAATAATTGTACAAAGATTACAGAATACTATTATCACAGAATAAACAGATGATCAACACAGTTGGGAAGATCTTTTTTTGGGGGGGGGGGTTTAAGAGCACCAATGAGGTAGCTTAAAATTTCTGTTATATAATTTTCTGTGATATATGTTTTATGTAGTATTTCGTCCAAAAAACATTTGCATATAATATTGCAGTTTGCAGATGAATTAAGACAAAAGTCAAATCAATATTCAGAACTCAAAACCTGATGGAAGCACGTTGAAAATTTAACTTGTGATACAAAAATATGAATCATCTGTTTTTAAATAAGTAGTTATTTTATTTTTTTTAACCTATTGCACATTTGAGTGGTCTGGTTTAAAATCTATGAGCTGGAATGAAAAAAAATATATTCCGTTTTCTTTGCTCATATATATAAATGGAAGTGGGGAAATTCAAATCAGATATACTGAAGAAATGCTTCACTGTGAGGGTGGTGAGGCACTGGCACAGGTTGCCCAGAGAAGCTGTGGATGCTCCATCCCCGGAATGCTCAGGTCCAGGGTGGATGGGAGCCTGAGCGACCTGGTCTAGTGGAAGGTGTCCCTGCCCATGGCAGCGGGGTTGGAACGAGATGATCTTTGAGGTCCCCTCCGGCTCCAGCCATTCTAACATTCTACAAAACTAATGCAAGCAAAGAAGCTCTAGCACAACCTTAAAGTGCAATCACTCCTACTGGCTTTGAAGTTACGAATCCAATAAATATTTCAAATGGCTGATATCAGTATTAGAAAGAATCTCCATCAAAGGATACCTGAACAGTTTTTCCTCATGAGACACACTGAGTACAAGTTCCCAAAATTCATCCTAAGCAGTGACACAGTTAAGAAGTGCCAGAAGCATGTTTCCTAAGTAACCTCTAATATTATCTTGAGAGCATATCAAAAATTAGAGTCATCTCTGGTATTTCCCTCCTATGCCAGCTATTTCATTATATTGGTTTTTTGTTTGGTTGGAGTTTTATTTGGTTGGGGGTTTTTTTTGCTTGTTTGTTTAGAGTTAGGTGGAAGGTATTTCAAGATCCACCCTCACAGCCACCCAAGAACACGCAGTCTGAGATCGCTGTCAATATAGCACACTATGAAGTCAACTTTTTGAAAACAGAAGACTTGATCACTTGGAAGCACGTGTATTTCAGCACAAAGCCAGTAGGCTGGTTTAGCACCTCAAATAAAAACTTGCCATAAAAGGAGTAACAGTGTTCCTTGAACTGGATCTCAGTTTCATCCTACTGAACCAAACAGTAAAAGGGGTGATGAGGAATGCAAGTCAGAACACTCAAATTCATCAAGGTAAAGTAATTATAGTAAGAATAATATGAAATACACTGAATACATTAAATACATTAATGAATTAAATAAACAGCTTCTCTTTTCACATTTTCTCCTGATCAGCACTGCTATACATACCGCTATTTGACATTTGAAAAAGATTGTTCTTCTCAAACTTCTTGAAAACACTTCCTTTTATTTCGACAAACTGCAATTTTTAGAAACAGTTAATTAGTTTTTACTGATAAAAAACTGATATAAATAAATCATGTTATCAAAAATATGTTATTTTAAAATATTAATACTTAAGACGATACACAAAGACAAAGGATTCTGAAACAAATTAGGCTAGCTATATAATAAAGCTACACACTTACATTATTGGACATCATGATGGTAAGCAGTGATTTATTGTGGGAGTTGAAGGCCACATTAAGGGTTGTTGCTTGAACCATTATAAGAATAGCATGCAGGACTGCATAGCAGGGTTAAGGAAGCATATTTGAAATAATTTTTCTGCACAACAGTACTGAAGAGCATTGAACCTCAAATTTCCTATTTTGCTTTCAAAGTTTAACAGGAAAGTTTCCATATCCCTGTAGCCAGACTCACAGCAAGACAATACTTACGTGTATGTAATATACCCACAGAGCTTTGCAGCATGTTATAATGATGCTAATTTTTCTTGTTCTAAAAGAACCCAATGACATTAGTCATGAGAAACATCAACACAATCTGAAGAAAAAAATCTGAGGTAAAGATGCAGAATCAGCCTAAAGATTTCAGAGAAAATAGAGAAAAATTGTAAGAATTCTACATTCATCACCAAAACTACTGGACTACGGTATCTCTTTAGACTCATCAATTCATTGCAAGGTTATTTGACACTAAGAATATCTGCATCCTCCATATGTGTGAGTTTATCCCTTCAAAAAAGTATGTTCAAGCTAGATACATTTAACATTCCACTAAGTAACAAAATCCCATTATCTTCAAGGCCCTGTGACCTAAAATACTCAAATACAAATCAGAAATAAAATTTTCCATGAACTACCCAATTACGGTTTTTCATTTTACTTCACACCATCCTGAAGGTTTTTCATTTTACTCTAAGTACACCATCCTGAAGGGATTTTTTTTTAAAGCAGGTGATACAGGCAATCTTACTTTTCAAGTAAAGGAACACTGATTTAGGAATACTATCAATTTTTCAAATTTATTGAAGTAAAATAATGCAGAGGAATTACTCCGTAATTTAACTTCAAAATTTTGTGATTTATCAAAGAAAAAGGATACAGACATACAGCACTGCCATGAAGAAGTGAGGAATCACACCTATGTGAGCTCTTTTTCTTTCCTTAGGTTCCGTAGCTGTCCAATAAAGAGCATCCAAAATATCTTGTCCAAATGAAGAAATCAGACGATCAGCCACCTAAACAAGAACAACTTTACTGCCTTTTACTGCGTACCTTTCTCTCCAACACTTGAGTATGCCCAGTTCAAGAACAGTTCAATCTAAAAGTACAGCTCAATCTAAAGAAAATTTCACCTATGTATCACTTTTGATCTCTTACCTATTCCATTTTCACTCTGGATTTCACAGCAATACTGTTCCTTTTGTATATTCAGCAGTTTACGTTCCCTTTCAAACTTACTATCCCCTTTGCAACAGTATTTGTAATAAATAATCATTATGTAATCTTAGATGCACTCTTGAAAGATATTAAAGTACAGTTCAAACCTCAGCCTTTGATAAAGCAGTATGTATCTTGTGTCAAACTATCTTCAATGTTTTACCCATCCCTCTGGGTTTAAAGGGAAAAAAACCCCAACAGTGAAAAGTGAATTCCAGATGACAGGGTACATTTGCTTACAGGTACAAAAAGACTGAAACTAGACTTGGCTCTACCGCTTTCTATATACTGAAGTATATACTTAATGCAAATGTATGCATAAAGCAGAATTCAAAATTAAGAGTACTATAACACAAAAACAACTGATTAAGACATGAAAGTCTGCCAAAAAGGGAAAATATGTTGAAAAAACAACAGACACCTGAAGTGTAATTGAAAGAATATATGAACAAACAGAAAAAAAAACCCTCTGGCAGTAGTTCTAAAGATAGAGAACATATGGATAGCGTTTTGAACTTGTAATTTAATACCACAGCAAGAAAGGTCACAGGGAGTTCCACCCGTTCCCAACATTTCATCAGCAGCAAACATATAAAACTGAAATTCATTACATGGAAGAACATTTTTTCTGTCTATACATTGCAGTTCAATAATTTTAAAACCAGGCTGCACAGGGCAACAAAACCATAAAGTTGGCACATGTCTGGCCAAAAAAAAAGAGCTATCTCTCACTGCTTACTAATTCAACCAAATGGAACCAGTTAAAGATGAAAAACTGATTATCTGTACTGAAGAAAGACAAGTAATATTTTCTCTTAGTGTCTTTCTGTAAAACAACAATTTTGGACATGTTAAATCAACATGTAGCAGCAATACAGAAGCAGGTGCACAATGCACCTGCAAATATTGATCTTACTAAATAGAAAGTAAGTTCCTGGGACAACACAAATAAACCTAGACTTAGGATCATTTCTGACTTCTTAAATTAAGAATTCTCAAGGTAAAGATACTGAAGTGAGAGAAGTCATACTTATTCAAGACACTTTTACTGAATGAAGTTTCCTAAAATATGAAAATTTAATTAAAACAGAATTTTACAGGATGCCTCAAGTAAATGTACAATGTACTGCGCTCTCAGAATCAGCTATGAAATAAAATGAACAAAACCATGAGCTGATGAATTATCATAAATGTGAAGCTCCCAACCCCATCAGTTTGAGAGATATTTACAGTGGCATTGTTTTCGGCTTTTAGATTTTGTAAATTGAGATTGACTGCATTATTTGCTTCCTGCTCATTGTGACGACCCATTGAGTAATTACAGCTGGTGTAGTAACACCAGCTACAGAATGCTTAAGAGTTTGGTAAGTTTTTGTTCACAATATTGTGAGGGTTTTAATAGATAAAATAGTGGCTTTGCTTTCTTTTCTATTTAAGCAGTCCTTGGTTCTTTGCTGAAAGGATAGAAAATATTAAAACCCACCACACAATATTGTTGCTTGCTTTTCCAAATATGACTTACCTAAACCCTACATGCCGGCTCCAGGCTCCAGCAGAATTCCATGGTGAGTGCTGTCACCAGCATAACGCACACTGGGGCTTCACAAGGAGCAGGAGCCGGTGGGTCTGAATCTAAAAAAGAAAAGTGTCATTTAAGCCAAATGTGCTGAATGCTCCCCTTAGCCTGTCAGTTGGGAGCATTCAGCACATAATTTGAAGATTTTGCATTCCTCATATCTGTCCAGGACACTACTCCCTGGACTTGCCAACAGCCGAAAACTTTAGGACATTGTAAACATCTCTGCTGCTCAGTGATTTAATTAAAGCAAAAAGGTCTTCCTTATTTTGAAAACTTGTGAGAAAATGTAAAGTGTATTGCTTAAAAAAAAGCACATTAGTAGTTCCTTAAAAAGCAGTGCTTGCATCAGTAGTAAAGACTTTTAATAAAAAACACCAGAGTAGTCTAAGCAAGCCAGCATTTAAACTGTTGAAAGCTGACTATCAACTAAGTCTTTCAGTGGGACCCCGTGAACATTTTCTCATAATACTGCTGCAACCTGTCATGGTAAAAAAAGTCCCTTAAAAACCTGCACTCTGCTTGGCACGTTGGGTTTCATGAGACACCATGGAAGTTAAATACTGTTTCCTAATTCAAAGTCTAATCTCATTTTTCTAATAATCATGAGTAGTAACAGACTTCCCCCTTTCCTAAAAGAAACAAACTCATACAGCACTTTTCTTAGTTAAAACACACAACTTTGGTTCTGCCAAACACAGCAAAGTAATTCAACTCCTAATTCCAAACAGAATGGCACATGGCTTCCAATTCATAGCAAACACTGCAGTATCGCTTCAAATTATCTGGTAAGCATATAAAGCTGAGAAAGTACAAGCATGATTTGAAGTAGTCTTGAAATAAAGAGAAATTACTATTTTGAGCACCTGGATTTATTTCTTAAGTGATAATCTTTCATCAATTATGGAACTATATATGGATGAGTATTTCCCCACACAACTAAAATCCAGATAGTAACTCAGTGCCAATTTAATATTTGTACATATTTTTCAGCAAATGTAAAATCAAAGGCAACAAAAAAATCTATGACTAAACAACTGAGGTGGCTTATATGATATTTATTTCACTTAGTATAACAAAGTGTGTTCGTTATGCAATATTTTCATATTTTAGGAGGAAAGAACAAATGCCTTCAGACAAAATATTCCAATTTTGCAGAGTGTCACCCTGTTTCAGCAGTCTTCAAACAAAGGTATAACAGATGTTCACACAAGGATTAACGTCACTGAGGAATCCCAGAATCCTAGTAGAGCAACTTTTGTGTACAAAGCTCTGATTGAGTCCTTTCAAGAGGTTGTATTCCTACTATGTCGTATATTTACAGGATGGAGGTAAGACTGTATCTATGAAAACATTATTTACTTTGTGAACCACTGATCATAGAAGTACAATAAAAATCTTATACTTTACATTAATAGCAAAACAGAAACTGGATTTTTTGCCAGAATTTCTCTTAGCTCCCAAAACAGAATTTCCTTCTCGTGTCACTACATTAATTCACCTTACTGCTTACATACTCAGGCTTTTGTCTGCTACCCAGGACTGAGGTTAAGCAGTAATAGGTGTCCTTGCATACAGTGAAAGCTGTATTTCCATAATGATGAATTAAAACCCAAATTCCATGTTTTCTATTATTCTCCTTCTCTGCTCTCTCTTGGGATCTTATCATTATTTCAAATCAACAGTTTCTACTTTTCTTGGTGAGTTCAAAATCTCATTCACTCCCTGGCGTTTCACAAGACAGTTCTTTCTTTTTCATTTCTCAAGTTTCTTGCTATGAAATTAATAAGCTCCATAAATTAGGCATTATGAAACAGTATCTAAAAACTTATTGTTCACAAACCTGACTGTTTCACTGCATCCAGGCTTATTATCATAGGTGTGTGCAGATTTGTGAGAATACCAGATATGCTCACATGCTAAGTACAACTACTGTAATACAAAATATTTTAGATAGTCTGAAAAAAGCATGCTTCATATTCTGATGCCAACATTCTTACCTCAAGCATGTTATAGATGATGTAGAGCTTTATGACAGACTGTCCCCTTATCAGATGATACATCATAGAGTAGTCAACATAGTGCATCATGAAGTAGCAGATGACCAGTATAACTCCTTTGAGAATGTCACATACCTGAGCAGGTTGCAGCAAACGTCTGTCACTGAAACACAAAGGGCAAAAAGCTCCACTAAATGTCATATACCCACAAAATACAGATGTTATTAAGTCAATATGAATTTACAGAAGCTGTACATCATGGATATATTTTAATGTCATTTATTATGCCCTTCCCCTGCCCTTCAGTCCAACACCACGACCATGATACACATTTATAGATCACACTCATGAACAGGATCACAGTCTCTTACTTGCCACATCCCTGTAATTAAAACACTGTATTTGCTGAGAGGTCCCACTTATTAATAACCTTCTGCATGCATGCCCTTTGGTTTCTAATTTACCTTCCCTCTTCCAGCCAATTCTATGATTTTGACTTCCTCAGGTACAGAAATTGTATTCACTATGATCAAAAAGAAATGAAGCAGTCATCTTCAATTACAGTATAATGAACCAGATGCTGAGGAACAGGTAGTAAATTCTGTATCTTCATTTAGCTCTAAGTTCTGCAGCAGTAAATGCAAACAATTTGACATCAGAGCTCGAGCTTGATTGTGAACCAAATGCAGAACTTTTCTATCTATAGTCCCATGAGTAACCCAGGAGACTAAAGGAATCATTACACGATTTCTTCCTATAAAGTAAAACTACAGGAAGAAAATAGCTTCATCTCAATTGCCACAACAGTAGCCATAAGCATAATGAAATTGCAAAGCAGTATTCACTCGTCTGTTTATTTAGTTTAGTATTAATAGTTTTAAAAAAGTAGTTTAAAAGCCTTTGAGTTACATCAAAAGGTTGAGAATCAAATTAAAAAAAAAGGAGGAAGTAATTTCTATTACATATATTTATGTTTTTAAATACACTGAAATGCTTTTACAGAAGTTAATGTTTCAAAGAAGTTGGAAGCAACTAGCAGAATTCAATGAATTTTCCATTTCTGTATTCTTAAATAAGTAGGTCATCCAGTGGTTAGGCAATGTTCCCATGAACTGATAACATATTTAGAAAAAAAATTAAGAGTTATCTTGTAAAAATGTATGCCATTTGTAGAAAACATCTGAACAGTTACTTATGATCTTTGGAGTCATTCTACAGACCCTGCAGAGAAGTCAAAAATCCCTGCTACCTCACTCATTTTATTTAAGTCACAGCTGGAGTGTTGTACTTTGGGTTTCTTTGTTGTCTTCTGTTCAAAAGAAAAATGCCCTGAAAACGGCATTCATGCATTACATCACTCCTGGAACCACATGGTGACATTCCACAATGGGCAAATAGGTCATACTCTTGCTGGGAGTATGAGCAAGAAAGTTTCCAGAACTCTCAGATTTACAGTACTGCGCTTTGAACAGAGAGCAACTGCCCCTTTTATTATATACTTTTTACTGCATAAACTGCATTAAAATTATTACATTCTGAATAAAAGAATTCAACCTAGTTCAGCACACCAGAACTGCTTACAGGGGCTTTCTCTCCCTAAGAGACTTTTTTTTTACATTCAGAAGTCATCCAGTAACAAACAATATCCACACCACATCTTAATTCACCCTAAGTCCTCGACAAAATGCCTCGGTGAATTTGCTTCCTTTCTTCAGCCCCCAACTCAGTTTTAACTGCAAACACCAATTAAAAAAATTAAACTGAACCTGTACCTGTTGCCCACTGCATAAAAAGCCTATGACTGTCTTTGCATGACACACAAAAAAATGCAGCCTCCCCAACCCGCAAAATTATACTTTGAAAATTTACTGCCTTATTTAACTATATCTGACTAAAATGATTATACTCATTAGAATATAATAGTATATATTGAAAGGTTTACAGGACTTAAGCCCATGATTATGATTACTGCTCATATGCTGAGTAACAGCATATTCCTTTTTCTCCAATCTACTTCCATTTTGGAAGCATATTCCGTCATTTCTGGACAAGTCTCCCAGCCAACACTCAAACTCTGAAATACAGATTGGGATACGGTGGTAAATGTACTATTATTCCACAACAGTAATGCCAGGCCTCAGCACGTGAAAAAGAGAATCAGAATTTATTACTCAGAAAATTAGCATCTTCATCCTTCCAGACAACTACTTTTATGATTAGAGAAGTAGTGTGTACTTGGTAGAGAAAAACCGATGAACAGAAGAGACACCCACTTCAAAAGTTTGTCTTTTAAAAGTTCGGTAAGGTACCAATTTTAACGACAGGATGGTCTCTTACTGATATGCACTAGTGAGTAGAATCTGTTTATGAAGCTTCTGAAGCAGTCAAGAAAGATTCTCACAGGAAAATGCTTTGATGTCCACAAATCAATACAGACTGAAAATAACACGTCAAAGTTTTCTGGCTTACAAGTAACATCAAAGATGCTCAACCACCAGTACAGTCACAAGTCGCAGATGTTCTGTGCTGTTAACTCTATCACTCTTCTGCTTGTGCTGATTTTCATCTGTATGGCTACACTCAAGTAGAACCAACTCAGGAGCAGCCAATGTAAATGCAGACAGCAGCCATCACAGGGGAATACAAACTCTGAGAAGAGACTATATACAATCAGGAGCACAACTGCTCTTCTAAAGGTGGTGTCAACTCTGAAAACTATCTCAGGAGACTAACACTGTATGAATTGCATACAAACTTGCACACAGCATCCTATACACTGGAAACATTAAAAAATCTTCAGAATGTCCTGTGTACAGAATAAACTTAATTATCACTGAGATTCAATTCAAAGGCTGCCCTAAAGATTCAGATCAACTACTCTTGATTGCTGTGCTTTACAGGAATTAAACTGTTGCAGAACAGATCCCATTCAAACAACACTTTTAGAGAATTTTAGAATAATTTAGGTTGGAAAAGACCTTTCAGATAATTGAGTCCACCTGTTAATCTATCACAGCCAAGTCCAGTACTAAACCACAGTCTATGCATCTTTTTGAATACCTCCAGGGATGGTGATTCCACCACTCCCATAAGCAGCAGCCTGTTACATTGCTTTACAATCATTTTGGTGAAGAAATTTTTCCTAATATCCAATCTAAACCTCTCCTGGCACAACTTGAAGTCCTCTTGTTCTACTTTTCAAGGTGACTTACATTTAGTTTCTCAGTAGTCTGTTTGTATGTCTAGGAAAAAAACTGCAATAGACAATAAATATTTTTCTGACATTTTAATTAAAAATACAATATGTTAATGTTCTATTCAAAGTTCTACAGAACTTCTTGTGCTTCTCATCCACATGAGAAGCAGAACCAACAGTAATGCTGTGACAACTTCAGAACAAGTGTCCTGGTTTGGGCTGGGAGAGAGTGCCTTGTCTTTTTAGTAGCTGGTTTTTTGGATTTAGTATGAGAGTGCTGATAACACACTGAATGCTTTGCTTGTTGCCAAGAAGTGTTTACCCTGAGTCACGGGTTTTTCAGTACCTTATGCTCTGCTAGCAAGGAACTGCACAGAAAGCTGGCAGAGAGCGTACCCAAGACAGGATGTCCCAAACTGGCCAAAGGGATATTCCACACCACAGAGCATCACACAATACATAAACTGGGGGAGTTACCCAGAACGGGGTCTGGCACTGTTCATGGACTGGCTGGGTAGCAGGCAGTGGCTGGTGGGCAACTCTGTCACTTGTTTCTCTTGGGTTCTGTTAGACTCTCTCCTTCTCCTTTCCATTAATATTATTAGCATATTTAGTATTAGTAGTATATTTAGTTTCAATTATTAAATTGTTCTTATTTCAACCCATGAGGTTTACCTTAACTTTCCAATTCCACTCCCCACGGGTGGGAGATGGAGGGAGTGAGTGAGTGGCTGCACGGTACTTAGTTGCTGTCTGGGATTAAACCACAACATCTTAGTAACAAAAATATCCCCACAGTTTCAATTTCCTCAGTTTGAAGACGGAAGAGCTGCTAGCATCTCAACCCCCTACTCAGGAAAATGGATTAGTGCAAAGATTGACAACAGAAAACTGTCTTCTAGAAAGTAATAAGAGTAAGAAGACCCAGGCATTTAAAATATATTCCAGTTTTCTTTCATTGTACACTTAGGAAAGACCCCTTCATACTGACTAAACAAGTAATCTACAGTGTACAACTAACATGTTTCCAATTGAGAGAGATTAACCATATCTACTGCATAAATCCATAGATGCATTTTTATTGTAGCAGAATCATCTTCCGCTCTGGTTAATAACATTTACAAAAGGATTTTGAGGTGTGGTTCTGAATATAATATGGAAAAGGGACAATTATTTCCTACAAAGACAAGGAAATCAAATAAATGATATAAGTCTAATGCTTTGTCAACTTCTGGCAAATACACAGAACTGACTGTAAAGGCTGCAGTAATGAAAGGATGTAGTCAGGGTTCAGTGAGAGCTGACCATTGCCGTTTTAGTGTATGACCAGGTCACACTGGTTCCATCTGTATTTGTCACAAATCATTCCTATCCTTTGCATTAAGCTGTTTAATACATATAAACACAGGCTGATGTGATTTCATGCCTGTCATAGCATCCTAGCATTCTGCATTAATTTTTCTCAATATATGTTTTTACTTATTGTCTCCAGTAACTACTCAATGCCAACACTGAAAAGTACTGTCAGGGCATCTTAAGCACTGACTAATCAGACCTCGTGATTAATATCACATACAAACTCACACTGCTGTAGTCATGCACATCATGAGTACTACAGAATCCCAAAGAAACAAAATTAAAAGCTCATATTGGCCAAGCTATGACAACTACAAAAAGGTCAAGAAATGAAAAACGAAGACAAAGCATAGTGCTGGTAATTTCAATACCTCACTTGAAAGCAGGGATCCAAGTTTTAAGAATTAACATTACTGAGCTGATGTGATAACTCAGAGTGTGATGTTGTACAACTTCAGAAACCATTGGATGGAGATATGAGAAGCTGAAACAGCTTAACTCACTTCCTAACAATTCACATTTTTACAGCTGTACATGAACTATGACACAATACAGAGAGAAAGATTCCACATGAAAATTACATATGGGTCTTTTTTATCATGAGTGACAAAATTATTAAAAGAGTGACAATGATTAAAAAGCACTACAACTACACAACTTTAATCATTTCTGGTAGCAAGGTGACAAAACAGTGAGCAGTACAATCTCTCCATAGATGGCAGTTAGTCTTTTCCGTCAAACTTATCCCAGGCATACACTGATGGATGCTGCACAACTGAGTTAAATATTAACACTTGCCTGGCTTTAATGAACTCTGCTCTTAAAAAATAGAATAATGAGAGCCTTTGTCCAAGATGTAGTTCCTCTAACATCCTACCAGATTCCAGAAATAATGTTACACGGTTTCAAAATTTGCCTGAATGTAACTTACATTACAATTTTCACACCTAAATAAAAGGATTGAGGGCATCTGGACTGTCCTTCAAATGCACCTCATTACGATACATGATTTATATCTTTTCACCTAATTATTTTCTGCCATTATTTGAGCAGCCTGGTTTAATAGAAGGTGTCCCTGCCCATGGCAGGAAACTGATGATCTTTAAGGTCCCTTCCAACCCAAACCAGTCAATGACTCTACAATTATTCCACTACTACTTGAAAGATTTTTCACTGTAAGTCATCCTCTTTAAGATGCTCTTTACAGAATTTTACAAGTGGTTTCATAATGCTAAGTCTCAAGTTCCCACATTAGCTGTACAGCCTAGACTATCAAGGAATCAAATTTTAAAACTTCTTCAAACAGCAAAGTACTTTAATACTAAAGAGCAAGACTTATCCATTCTTTCTACTATCCACTATGTACAATCTTATATTGCTCTACTAACACTGAATACACCAAAATGTTTAAACATGAGACGATCCTTCAATCTGCATGAACTCAGTGAAAATCCAAGCATTCCTCTACAGAGAAACTCTCTCGTACTGTATTGTTAACCAGCAAATTATGACAATACAGAAAAAAACCACACAGAGACTTCAACATTCTACAGCATGTACTTAACAAGATGTTCACTCTTCTCAGCCTTTGGGTATATTTATCATTACATTTACTAATTGACATAAAATCTCCACTGAAACAAAGCCTCACTTTTCAAAATAATATAAAAACAGAAATGCATACTTAAGGGGATATACAAGCTTATTATTCATTTTAACATAAAGTGACGTGCAAGCCATACTACTATACCTCCCTATTCTACCACACCATGCTTCTGTTTCAGCCCAGTCAATTGTTAAAAAAGCAGAAGCATGCCAAGCTCAGTGCTTATCCTGCAGTATTTAAAACAGTTGAAAGTCAAACTATGGCAAAATTTCTACAAACCAAGAACTAGGAACTAAGCAAATCAGTCTGTTACAGAAAAAAAAAAACTTTTAACAACACAATAAAAATCAAGGTTTAATACTCAGGCTTCAAACTTTCCAATTTATGGTTCGTCCATCATGAGACAAATTTAGAAAGTGTAAATACAAGTCTTTGTTTAGAAAACCACTGGATCCGTGTATGCCCTCTCCCGTTGGAATGCTAAAAGCAAGCAACTTTGATAACTGTTAGGAAAAACAACAACAAAAATATATTTTTTTGAGATTACTTGTAACACTTGTAAAAAAATCCCCTCTGTTACAAAATTGTGTTACATCACCACCCACATAAAAAAGAAGAAAAACCTAGTGTGGGAAAGCAGTGCTAATCATAAGCAAACTCCTTAAGTAAGTGAAAGTTTAAGGAACTAGTTACCAGTCTGTAATTTTCAAGGTATTTCTATTTAACATCATACTCAAAATGCCATGATCCACATTTTATACACTAATAAGAGATCTGTCTCCATCTACTGGTTGAAAAGCATTAGGTTCAATCATCCATACAGCCTATGACTACACAGATGGTCATACTACTGGTCCTTAATGTTTGCTACTGAACAGCATGACGGATTTCACAGTACTTCCCCCTTAGCTGATTAAAGAAGCAAACCAGCTCAAGGCTTTCAGAGTACTGGTATCTACCCCACCAAACTCTTTTTTGTTCCAACAGCTGTACAACTGAAGTTATTCAGCATCAAGCAAAGTGTTAATAAAAATAGACCAACATTTGTCTTTAATATGTTCAAAATCACAAGTAGCTAATTCACAAGATTGCTTAAGCAAGTGATTTCCAAAAAAAACCCAAGATTGTGTGTTAGGTATTTTAATAAGCCTTGTTTATTGAATTTATAGTCAGTAAACCATTTGGAACATGAAATGCAATCTGGAGAGAGAGAAACTTGTTCTTGCTGTATAAAGAAGTCTAAAAAAAAGTCTCACTACAGTTCTTTCTGGTGTGCTTTTCAGCAACTGTCACTACAGAATGAACAATGCTTTCACTATATTGTGTAATCTGCAGACAAGTACACTTGTCCGAATACTTAGTTACTTTGGTATCCAACCCATATGCACTCTGAATATATTATTTTAAACCTAACTGCACAGACTGTCATATGATTTCTTTATTTTTATCTTCCAGGCCTCCCAATGCTCCTCAATTCTTCACTAGTTTGATTACACATGGTTTTCGGGTCATCTTTTAGAGTTGTTTGGGTTTTGATTGTTTTGTTAGTTTTTTAAAAATCAAAAGGCATTCCAGATTTTTTTCTTGTTTATCTATACAATTCCCTGCATTTTAATTGGCTCCTTTAGTTTAGACTACTTAGTCTCATCCAAGTAATTCAGATTACTCTAAACAATTACTCCTTTGAAGTCAACACATACAAGATTTCCAATACTGATGTCATATATACATTAAAGGTATGAAAACACTATCACTGCAAAAATGTTTTAGATGGATATTTTCATCTTAACAACATACATACATAAATTTTAAAGCTTTTGTAAGAGTAACGTTTCTATAAATGTTGACATTTAAAAACCCCTTTTTATATAGGTTTATTGTTCAGCTAATAATGCACTGAAGAAGTCTTTCAGCATGTTACAAGTTTAAGCATGTATTTTACAGCAAACCCTTTCTAACTATATTATTCAACACTAACACTTTCAAACAGTTAGGCAGCCATTGAGGTTTACAATATATTTCAGTTACTGATATGATGGTGTAGTAAAGTTTTGCTTAGGTATCTTTTCTTTCTCCATTTTACATCACAGATACTTGCACGGAAACTGAACAACCGGGTTTTGTTACACATGTAGTCTTTATCAAACTCTCAATTCTTCAATGTATCCTTCATTAATGAATTGTGGTGTCGTAAATCTCTAATCTTACATGAAGGACTAACAAAAATTATTACGTTAACACATAAGGGGATATTTTCCTGTTAGCGTAAGTAAAGATGTCAGGGAAAATAAAATCCAAGCACGGTTGTCTGAAGGGTATACTTGCCCACATAACTACACACTAAAAGTTTTAAAAATGGACAATGTGATCTATTGGAAATATTTTCCTACAATTATGCTCAAGTTTGGCTTCAGGAAAAAACGCTATTTGGATCAAGTCTAATTTCCAGTTTGAGATTTTAAAAAGAGGTACATCTTACAGTATGCAGGACTTCCCTGTTGTAAAACTGTGATTATACAGGCTGATAAGAAAAAAAATGTCCCAAATGAAGAATTCTAAGAAACTGAGAGCCAAGCTTGCCAAGATTAGGTGGCACTGCATTTCTCAAACAATAAAAAGCCTCTACATGCACACAATACAGCACGAGACCATGCTAAGAATGAAACGAAACCAACCTTGCTGTTAGGCCCCGATGAGAGCTGTCTCAAAAAAATAAAAAAAAACAAAACGAGGTTTCAAATAAGTGACAACTAGAATAAGCTTTCATTAAGCTTTAATTTTTAAAATAACAAAATCAAATATAACTGAAGTCAGTAAACAAACATATGCTAAAGTGCTGTATTTTATTATGCATGGAATTATCTGTAAGTCCAATAGGAAGATGAACTTTCAGAACTCCCTAAGATTTAGGTTAAGTATTACAAAAAAACCTGCTTCAAGTACACACAAAAATATAGCTATGAACCTGACTGAAGCAGTACTTAGAAGACACATCAAAAAGCTTAAGGCACTATAACTGAAGTACAGCAGGGGCTATAGTTTTTCCAAGATAGGCTTTTTTAAACTGGGCCAAATTGGTCCACAGGCACTCTATGTGAAAAATGCTTTAAATCTAAGATCACAAATTAGATCTTATTTCCACAATGATGTAAAGTTACATAAGAAAATATACCTACCAAAACCAGCACTGAATCAGTTTCATGTGTTTGTTATTAAAACTCTTTGCTTCTCCTTTGAGGTATGTTGGTTAATTTGAGGTATGTTGGTTAATTTAGCTATACTACTCATTTGTAACCAGCCTTTTAACTGATTACATGTAGATGTGTGAATTTGGCTGACAGCACAGAAGGAAAAAGAAAATCAGGATTTACTCACCAAGGAGGAATCCCTGTGACACCACATTCCATCCTATAAAGGAAGTGAAAGTGCTCTTCCCTTCCGTCTGATTTACAAGAAAGAAAGAAAGAGAAGGTTGTAATGTTGCTACACTATGCACTGTTATGGAAAGGAGAAAGGAGTACTTGATTGGAGATTATACTACAGAAAATAATGAATGCATCTTCCTTTTTTTGGTTGGTAGAAAGCTAACATTTTGGTGGGCAGATGCACAACTTCCTCAATGAACTTCAGGTGACAATAGGAAGTTTATGGATTTCATTGCTAAATTCCTTAGCAAAAAAAAAAAAAATTAGGTTTGGGAATAAGTGTGCAACAGAGGTTCAAATTTATTTAACAGCCTGATAATATGAACAAATAAATAATGTCCATAAGAAAAATTCCAGTGTATTTCTTTTATTCTTCCAGATATGCTTGCTTTCTAGTTTCTTTCTTGAAATAATGCTGTTCTATTTATTTTCTATTGAAAAACACGAATCTGTGAATTCACAGGTAGTCAATGGGAATTTTAGGAGGTACATGGAATACAGTTGAAATTAGTGATGTTATTGCTGACAGGACCTAAATCCACTTATTTCAGAGAAGAGAGTAAAAGAAAAATGCAGAATGTGTATTTATAATCTATATCTACTTCCACATGGAAAAATTCACAGATTCACAGTATATTCTGAGTTGGAAGGGACCCACAAAGATTGTTAAGTCCAACTCTTACCTAAATGGCCTGCACAGGGATTGAACCCACAAGCTCGGTGTNGTAGAGGTTTTGTCAATCAATCTTTACATATAAGAAAATTCATAATCTTCTACTGTATTTTCTTTAGAGAACTAGAATTTGGAGAAAAAAAGAGTTTCCCTAAATCCTTTCTTGCCGTGTGGAGATGACATAAAATGCTTTTAAACATAATAAATTGGGAGTCCCATCAGAGTCTGACTAACGTAGAATTTTAGCTTTCATANTTCTATTTATTTTCTATTGAAAAACACGAATCTGTGAATTCACAGGTAGTCAATGGGAATTTTAGGAGGTACATGGAATACAGTTGAAATTAGTGATGTTATTGCTGACAGGACCTAAATCCACTTATTTCAGAGAAGAGAGTAAAAGAAAAATGCAGAATGTGTATTTATAATCTATATCTACTTCCACATGGAAAAATTCACAGATTCACAGTATATTCTGAGTTGGAAGGGACCCACAAAGATTGTTAAGTCCAACTCTTACCTAAATGGCCTGCACAGGGATTGAACCCACAAGCTCGGTGTCCTTAGCACCATGCTCTAGTTCCTGGTGAGCTGCAGCTCTGGTGTGAGGCACTGGAGCTGCTGGGGCACGTGAGGGGTAGGTGGATGCTGCTCACACAAAGCAGGATCTTGTTGGGCTTCCACCCTCCAGCTGCTGCCCTCATCTCTTGGGAAGAGCCCAAAGGGTCCTGGACCCACTCCCAGCAGTGTGGTGTGGGGAACCCCTGGAGATGAGGTGGGTGGGGGAGTGGGGGG
>VZRQ01006889.1:574546-586402 GCA_013397975.1 Machaerirhynchus nigripectus | reverse complement strand
AAAAAGAGTTTCCCTAAATCCTTTCTTGCCGTGTGGAGATGACGTAAAATGCTTTTAAACATAATAAATTGGGAGTCCCATCAGAGTCTGACTAACGTAGAATTTTAGCTTT
This sequence comes from Machaerirhynchus nigripectus, assembly GCA_013397975.1. Lineage (NCBI taxonomy): Eukaryota > Metazoa > Chordata > Aves > Passeriformes > Dicruridae > Machaerirhynchus > Machaerirhynchus nigripectus. The sequence continues at coordinate 586,290 of VZRQ01006889.1, read as the reverse complement.
CATATCATGGTGTTTTACAAATAATACAGAAGAGCTTTTCCACATTCCCACATCACCTTTTATTGGTATGCAACATATTTTCAAGAAAAATAGTAAGTTAGCTCTATGAAAGAGTTTCAAAACATGCAGCAATATTAATCTACCCAGAATCTCTGGGTCTGAGGTACTGATAAAAAATTTGTCTGAATTGTAAAATGAAACTGTACCTTTAAACAACAAATAGAGTTCCTTTTAGGAACCTGTCACCAAGGACTGTAATTCCAAACAGAACTCCACCAGGTCTGGTGTTTTATCTACCTTGGCACATACTTTGCTGGAACAACAAACCTTTTATGCTGTCAAAGAATATTTTAATAAAGTGAGAGTAGTCTACAAGAAAGAGAATAATTTAGGAAAGTTCTTTTCTTGACTCAAAAGAAAATACAGTAGAGCTGAATTTTCCTAATTTCAGAAGATGTAATCTAATTTTGTGAAGTGTTTGTTAATTTTTTTAAAAGCTCCCTGCCACTTACAGAGCACAGAAGTAATGAAGTTGCACCTGCCAAAACTACCACCACGTGATGATTCAGCTTTTGCCAGTTTGATCACAGTAATTAAACCAGCAGTTTAGTTCACTCAGTGAATAGAATCTTGGATTCTTCTGACTGAAGTTCTTGAAGTTTTAAAAAAATTGCTTTGTTACCACCAATACAGCTCTGACAAAACCACAGAAGTATTCTTGCTCAAAAGGAAAGATCAAGTGAGGAGGAAGGATGACTTAGAAGTCAAACTGAAGTGTTTACACTGCCTAGGCAGAAAAAGGAAACTATTTTCTTTAAGATACATTAGTTTCCTTTTAGAACTCTGTAAAATGAAATATTACAACATGTGGAAGAGGCTTTAAACCACTTCCCCTATATTTAAGCACTTCACATAATATACCATAGATAGGAACTAGCCCATTTATTAGAATGCGGTTTTACTGTTTTAAAGAAATAATGGATAATATAATCTTTACACTGAAAAGAGAAGACAGAATTATGAGGAAGTAAATAAACGGAAGAGTAAACTGGAAGGGACACAGAATACTCACTGCTCAATTACTTCACTGAGATACTGAGAAAAAAGTCAAGATGAAGGGAGGAGCACTTTTATTTACTACACAGAATGGAATATGATGTGGCAGGTTCAAATAATAATTAGTCAACATTTATTTGATATTTGTGAGGAAGAGCAAGCTAAAAGATAAACAGCCACCTGCTTTTTAAGTAACTTTTGTAATTACAAATGTGCTTTACCTATTCAACTCTATTTTGTTACAAATATTTCCTGAGCTGGAAAAAAAATCACAAATATTTTTTGCTGTAACAAATAAAATCAGCATAACTACAAAAAACAACATGAAAACCCCCATTCAGGCTCCGAATATTTGGAAATGAGAATCGTTTCGATCTGAAGAATTTCCATTATATAATGTAGACATGAATTCTAAAACTTTCAGTAAAAAGCCACCAACTTTAGAACATGAATGAATTAGACAAAGCCTCAGATACTGAACAAGAAGAGACTCAAACAAACTAAATTCCAAACACTTTGGAGGAAACTGTGACGAAAGAAATTGCTTCAGGAGTTGTTACAAAAACAAAAGCCTTCTTCACTCAAGATAATCTCAGTTTCACTGCACCTTACTTAGTAACAGTTTAAAGTTAACACAATCAAATTCAATAGATTAAACCAGCTTCTATTGTGCCTTACACACAAAATACTGTCAAGCAAGCAGACTAAATATTAGCATTGCAGGTGCATGTATGTATATACACACATATCACATACATGTGAGTGCATATGGTGTTCCAAATGTCACTTTCTTCAGCATCTAACAGCATATAACAATATATTGAACAATAACCAAAACCAGCAACTGGTCTTGAAATCTTTAATTGTATCTTCAGAAAAGCAGAAAACCACTTTGCCAAAAGTAAAGGTGAGTTTATAAACCAGGAAGAACATTCTTAAACAGAACACTAGTAAGATTCAAATGATACTTTGAAATCCATTACATTTACCTGAGTTTAGTAATAGTATACATACAGGTATCTACAAATAGGCACATAATTTGCCTTGTCATCAGGCTAAAACCAAATAGCTGTCATTTTCACGTGGCTAGGAAAACTTTCTCAACCAAACGGAAGTCCGAGGTTCAGTTCAAAAATAACAGCACAATAAAACATTAGAGCAGTACTGCCATCTAGTGCCTATGTTAAACATCACCAAATACAAACATTTCAACTTTAGATTCTACTTTAAAATATTATTTTTTTGCAACTAGCCTAGCATTTGCTGTAGTCAGAACATACATTTCTAAACTATGCATCTAAAAGATCTTCACATATACAAGACAATACTGATAATGCAAATACAAGCAACTTGATTAAAAAAAAATTTCAAAAATCAGCAATCATAAATCCACTTCACCTTTTGGAAAATACAGAAAAAAACCCCCCACCAATACAAATGCTCCTTTTATTTTAGGCTACACTTAAGGCTTATACAGTCAGCTTTACCATGAAGTAGCAAATTTTATGAAGGAAATTAATTCTATCCAATTTTTGATGTCTGTGCCAGAAAGGCAAACTAAAAATTTTATGTATTAGCAACTTCTTAGTATTGATGTGAACAGAAAAGCAAGGCTTTGATTTGTAAAATTTCTTAATATTCTGACTGGTTTTCCTCTCCATGTTTTACTCCCTAAGATTCTTCAGAAGAAAGAAAAAGAACACACTTTATTGAGGGATCTTTTTGGCAAAATTTTCCATGAAAATAAGGAAAGCTTTTATTGTTAAAAAACAAACAACTTCTGTTTCAATATCAAAGAGCCTATCAAAAGACATAAGCCAAGTCTAAAATTTTAAAACAATGTTCAAGTAGATGTTAGATAAAAGAACAAAACTACAAGATAAGGTTACATCTCCCTCCTTTACTAACCTGAAAATGCCTAAGTGGTGCTGTTACCAAACTGTTGTGTCTGAAGGAAGCAACAATGACAGTTAGTGACTGCTGGTAAAGCTTAAAGGTCCCATACACAGCTTTACTTTGGCTAGTTTAGACCGAGACTTCCATTTTACAGTGGAAGAAGTCATTAGTAATTCAAACAGCACTGAAAGGCCATAAAATGAAGCACACACATGAATGGTGAAATATTATTTAAGGGTATCAACACCTTTCTCTTGAATCAACTTACCGTAAGCCATAGCAAGGCAAAGTGATGAACCGGAACATTGCCAGAAAAACTCGCAAAGGAAGCAGGGTGAACACATACAGAAAAGCATCCAGGCACAAAAAGATTCCAAAAAACATCAACTAAATCGCAAAAATAAAACAGAAGTATGTTAGTAGCTTATAAAATTTACAAAAAGTTTATACAGAATTATGTTATGAAAAATACATTTACATAAACTAATCAACTAAATAAGCACAATATTCTCACTTGTTCAATCAGCTGAATGGTAAGAAAAATTAACATGCTACACATTTGAAGACTATTCCGCAAAAATTCTGTACCACAAGGCCCAAGCAGTGAAGGCTTTTGTGCATTTTCCCAGCTCACTGAACTTAGACTTTATTTACTATATAAACTGCACTTGAATATAACTATAGCTCATTTTCCAATGGTGACTTTCTTCTACAGTTACAAAAGTTCATGTTTTAACCTTAGGGGGAAAAAACCACAGAGCTGTGTGCAAATGTCCACAGCCATTTTCTGCCTACCTCCTTTTTCAATATTATTTCCTCCCCCACAAAATTTTTCTATTACCTTGTAAATTTTATATCGCACAGCTAATTACAGCTGTGGTAGATCTCCTTCAGAGAATAACCACCTTTTTCATACAAAGAATATAAAATACAAAGAGGTAAACTTCCAGTTGCCCTCAGTTTAAATGTTTTATCCTTAATTTACAGAAACATTAAAGCCATTCATTGCGGCTATAAGCCAAGCAACTCTATGATAATTTAACTAGACATAAACTGCAATTCGAAAGCTCCTATATACCTGACTCTCCCCACATGACATTCCTTCTTTATCTGCTTTTTAAATGATTCTGTGGTTCTACCTGAATGGAAGTCTAGACATATGCTTTTACGCTTCTGTCAGACCATGAGCTAGTATTTTTTTCTGCAAGGATAATCCCCCTGAAGCCAGTTTAACTGGATACACAATTAAGATCAGCAACATCTAAGCAGACCTACATATCTATGACAGATATGCATTTATATGTGAAAGTCGTATGTACTGCTGATGGGAAAGGAAGATACTGGGGTGGGGGTGTAAATCAAAGTACAAGTAAATTACTTTTATCTCTCACAATCCCTTTGCCTTTCAAAGCACCCTCTTTGTTAGCTTGTGCAATGGTGAACTCCATGTCCAGTGAACACTTACACCTCATGCATCCTTGCAGCTTTGAAAGCAATCCTACAGACTGCACTCCAGAACATCTATCCACAAGCCACATAAGATGACTGACTCAGGCACAACAGCACTGCCATCATCCCTGAATTTTAACTTTCCCTTATAATATTATTTCAACCAATTCTGCAGTGGTAGAATACTTCAACACCATCATGATGTTAAGGTCTCTTTCCTGATATTCACTCATTCACCTCTAGTACCATTTTCTAAAATTTCAGCATTTTGAGTTATTGTTCAAAGTTATCAGGAGCAGTGGTTACATGAACTGTCAAATTTATGCACTGCACTAAGCTACCTATTTCTTTTATAATAACTTTTAAACTAGGGTTTGAATATTCAAGCACTGAAGTGAAGATGACTGGAACTGAATACTTATTATTTTTAGACCCCTTTACCCAAACAAAACAAAGCCTGTCATTTTGCCTGTGTTCTTTAAGGACGTATTTATAATCTCGAAAACAACACTACTTTTTCTTTTAGATTTAGATAGACTTCTTCTCTGCCTGAGTCTAATGACTTTTTTCATTCTATAAGCTTGCAGTAGTATTTGCAATTATTGTTTAATGTCCTCATTTTCCCAATGTTTTTAGTACATGCACACAATGAAATATAATCAGTGCTGAACCTTCTACTCCTTTCTGTAAACATTATTCTTGCAGCTCCATTCCAGATACTGAGGAACTAACAGAAAAGCCATGGAAAGAGCTTTCCCATCATCATAACTATAACTTAACAAAGGAGCACAAAGTTTAATTTTGAGATCAACCGAAAAGGGTTACTTTAAGATGGCAGGAATAGAGACCATTTTTTCATTTAGTATAAGTAACCTACTACAATGAAAGGTTTCCACTGAAAATGCACAAAATGCTTGAGTGGAAGTAGTGCTTCACTGTAAATTATCCAGCTTCTCTTAATAAAACAGGGGTACTCAAAATAACAACAACAAAAATACTACCCTTTGAACATTACATCCCCCTCTAAAACGATGGATGTTAAATAAGTGCCTATTAAGTAATATCTCCCAAGATTAGGCTTTGATAAATTTACTTCAATTTATTCTCACTCTACCTGATTACAGTTTTCATTCTTATTCTGCAATTGATACTATAGGTAGTAAACAAAACAAGCCATTACAAAAATCCTTCTCTTCCTTTACTAGTGTCTTACATGCTTTATTTCAAGTAAGCGGATATTTGTATCATGTCGCCAAGTGGTTTCTGCAACAGGTGATGATCTGGACACTATTTAGTTCATTTCTAGGTGCTCAATTTAATACAGTTAGCATGTATATCAACATGGACTAAGCCAATGCAAAGAACTAAAAAAATATTTCATAATCTCACTGTAAAAAGAGAACCATCACGTTTTAAATATATTTATTATTCAGTTTCAAAATATTTCATGTTCAAAGTACAGACTGAAGTTTGATTTACCATGCATAACCCATCAACTACACCATTTACAGCATTAGTCTTATTTATAAAAAGACTGCTGAATATTACATGTTCTTACACATTGTAAGTTTTATTGAAAAGCTATGGTGACGATCCTTCAGAATCATTTCTGTGCCTTGGAGACAGCACATAATAATCTATATAATTAAAATGGAGATGATGTAGAAATGCTGTATCATCCAGCTAAGTTTCTACCATAAGTGGAATATTCTATCATAAACTGGAATGGGTAAATACTGAGGATGTGAAGACACCATCCCTGGACATGTTCAAAGCCTCCAATCCTGAGCAACTTGTTGCAGGTGACACAGCTTTAAGCAAGGGCATGGACTACGTCATCTCCATGGGTCCATCCCAATCTCATTCATTCTGTGATTTTCTGCAGTAACTGACTGGGAATTCAATTTGGTAAAGCCAGGCCTCATCATGGCTGAAGGATGAATTTCATGATACTAAAGGGGAAACGTGTGCACTACTGACCAAGGAAATCCTACCCACCCTTCCTCCCTCCTCCACTGCTTTTTCATCTTTAGTTATAAAGCTCCCCTTCTGTCCTTGTGCAGACTCTGGATTCTCAAGAATACTGGCTGAGCAAATCAGCTCACTCTCCTAGCACAGAGCAAACAGAGCAAGGAAAGTGAAACATTCACTGCTGAATTACAAGCTGATTTAAGTCCTGGAATGGTCCAACAAGCAGCACAGCTCATGCAAAACAGGCAGTATGCATAAAGCAGGAGACTGTAGTGGGAGGAAGAGGGAAACAAGCTTTTTCCTTCAGTGTAAGCTGAATTGATTTAGCCCTATGTAACTTCATCCCTAGAGATTTTGGGAATTTTAGCAGTATTAATTTTAACGCTGTCATTACACTGCAGCCTAGCCAAACCTTATTACCAGTGTTGCCTTACTGTGGTAAACAGTGGCAAGAAGCAAAATAAAAAACTAAGAAATTTAAGTCAAAAACCTTAGAAAAACTCATCTGTCACCATATTTTTGTAAGACTGGAACTTTCCCACCCTCAGAGAATTTTACACCGGAAAAAATCTTTGAAACAAATTTTTTTTAATGTAAAATTACATTTTGCTGTAAAAACTTTTCTTTTGCTTGACTATTCCTTTAAGTATCAGTGACATCTTTATATTTGAATTAATTTGTCCTCATCTGCACACTTATTTGTCTCTGTTAATAACGAGTTGCCATCAGCAACAAGCAAACAGTCAAAAAAACCCTGAAACAAAAATCTTTTAAGTTAGTAACATTGAAAAATAATCATTATAGAGGTTTACATCTTGGTTTTGTAGCAAAAGTGTTTTAAAAATAAATAGTTCTTTAAATAATTTATTTCAACAGATTTAATCTCTAAATTGAATCAAATTTTAAAGCATACTTCACCTTTTCCAGTTCTTTTGGTATCCGCATGCATGTGTACACTCTCTCTCTCCGCTCTGTGTATTTTGCTTCATTGTGTTCAAGGAAATAACCTCTTGTCAGCTCAGCACTGATGAATCTCAACAGCGAAAGGTCTACTCAGAAAAACACATAGGAAGAAGACACTTCAGGCATGACCTCCAGAGGGTGAGAAGCTGTTATACTTCTGTTTCTTATTACTTGCTACATGTTTCATTTACACGGCCTCTAACACAGAGGGTTTCTGCTGATGTTTAAACAATTTTGTATGGAAGGAGTTATAGGAAATGCAAGTCCAGTGGTCTCCCATTCATTCCCCTGCTGCCTCCCAACAAACAAGCTACTTTCCCCAGGCAATCAGACATCACACTTCTACTCAAAGTTGCTACACAAAATGCAATATGCTGAGTGAATCTAATCCTCAATGTATTAACAGTCCTCCTAAATTTACTAAACTCTATTTTTGACTTCTTCAAAACTATTTTCTCTCTCAGCAACATTAGCAACTTGTTCGTTATTTTAAAGAACAGCTTTCTGCAAGAGCAAAACGTTCACAGATACATGATCCCAAGCGATTCAGTGCACAAACAGTACAAGCACACTGAACCTTTGGTGATCGGGTCTTTCACAACCAAAAAGCCATCAAACACGTACAGGTCTCCTGGGTTTTAACGGCTGTAGGTAAATAACCCAAAGGCTGACTGACCTGTGTTTAAGCAGCTCATATGGCTTCTAAAAAAGACTTTGTACAAAGTAGTCTTGCAAAATTAATAACATACGAAATTATAATTATGAAATTCAGGCTGTCAGCACAAGAAGGTTGAACTTAAGCTTCAACGCTCACTGATGAGGTCTGACATTACCACCTCCTTGTAACACTTCAGAAATGACAGAACACTGCAATGAAGTTCAACATCTCTGGTTATTGGCATTTAAAACCAGAAACTTTCAAAGTTCACACAACACCCAGAAGATGAAAATCACTTATCTAGACAAACAGATGAAAAGCTACAGACACTTACTATGATACAAGCACATTACAAATCATAAAATTCCAATTTTAGCCAAAGTCTTAGGGACTAGAGAAGGGGGAAGTAACCTTGCATGGTAGAATTCTCTATATTTTTCAGAACAGGAAGAGGCTGTATATACATCCTTAGTAAAATAGCTTAGGTAACAGTTGTTAAGAGGGGAATGCAAGTATTGACACTGCATGAAGAATTCACCCAAAACTGTCTGAGGCAATGCCGTCTCAATATTCATCACATTGAAGATGAAGACTTTAGCAGCAGCCAGTAGATTATGAAGAGTTTTAAGGCAAAGAAGGAATCAGCTCAAGCAGAAGTATAAAAAGAAGCAAAAGAGGGTGTGTTTACAGCCTGCATTACTTTGGGTGCCGGGTGTGATTAGAACTCAGGAGGATTACAGGCACTTTGTAGTTAGTGGGGGTGCATTAATATTCTTTGTATGTCTGGCATTGTGATTTATCATATTGCTGATACTGATCACAGCTATATAACGCACTAACTACCCATTAATTATGTATTGTTAATAAATCATTACTTCCTTTAAACTATGAGACCTGAACCATTTTCCCATGTATGAGCTTGTCACTGGATAGTGATTTTGACTGATCTATTAAGTAGGACAAAACTACTCGAAGCCTTAAAGGCACTTATTTTAAAACAAACAACACAACATGTTGCTCAATGAGTAGTAAAAAACTAACATTTATGTATAAAGTTTCAATCAAAGTTCATTCCCTGAAATGATTGCTCAGACCTCTTGCAAACTTGTTTTCTGGAGTCTTCCTTTAAAATGCTATCAATTGTAACTTATTTGGTTGTGCCAATTCTTCCCTGTTAAAAACTTGAAAGTAAAAAGAGATATGTCTAAGCACTCCAAGTACTACTCTGTTAACTGCCCAGGTGTATTTTCTTCCACCTCAAATAACCAACCTTCTGTAACTTAAGAGATAAAGCAATCTCCAACAACTGAAGTGTCCTGCACAATAAATAAATGCATATGGGCAACCACCATGGAGTAACTTCTGGGTCCCTGCCAACTTCAGATATTCTAAGATTCTAGCTAATGAGCTATTTGTTCCCACCCCTTCTTACCTCACACAAACTATTTTAGAGGCCTGTCCCTGAAAACCAAATGATGTTCAGTTTTCAACACCTTAGACTTTTATGCCCTAGATACTGAGGGATAATCAATCCTCATGACTGAGGCTGATCAATACACAGGCTCCGGACTGTGACTGCAAAATCATCTCTCCAGTGACAGGGGATGCACTGGAGCGCACAGCTACGTCCCTTCTGAGCACTTATTGCCACCCAGCACCAGCCTCAGCTCTGTGCCAGCTGTGAAACAGATTAGTGGCTGACCCTGTAGGAAAAACACAGTAACCAAAAGAACAGCATGAGACACCAAGGCAGAACAAAGTAATAAATCATTTGAAAAACAGCTTAATTCTGCTATCAAAGCATCAAGCAACATTTTCTTTTAAAAGTAAACTCTACCTCCTACTTCAAATTCCTTCCCTACTTCAAATATCCCTCTTTTGCAGTCAGAAAGTTTTAGACTGTGGCCCAAGTTTAGTTTGTTCAGATAGCACACTCTTAATGTTTACAGTATGCTCATTTAACTCCACACCTCAGGACAGGAAAGCATAAGCATCTTCAAAAAACATTAAAGGACACAAATTCCTTCAAGGTAAGAAGATAATGATTTAACTAAGTTATAGTTCAGTGCATAGCTGCACAAAGGATAACCATTAACCAGAAAGGAGAGGAAAAAGTTGTGGAAAGGTGAAATGCAATGCACTTCAGTAAGTTTCTATTACATAATCATAAATTTAATCCTAAACACAACAATTCCAGGCACTCACTTCACTCCTGTCAATCCTAAATACACACTTCTTCCACAAGCACGCCAATTAATCAATCAAGAAAATATATCTTTTAAAAAGTATTTTCTTCTCCTCTAATCAACTTCTCTTTACAGTACTAGTCCTGCTTCATCAATGTGAAGAAAACCCTACTTCTCTTATTTACTATACTGCTACCCTTAGATGAGTTAGAATTTTTAGTTACTCAATCAAGAAGCCTGTTCTTATGTTTTCTTGCCATGAAGCATCAGAGACCACCAAAGATCTTTAACTATTTTAAAATTTCAAATCAATTGCATGAACACAGTTAAGTATTCTCCACCATCTCCAATAACAATCCCCTTTTCATAAAGTTATTTGTTCAGTTGTTTTTCAGGCACATCAGTATGTATCTTGATCATTCTTTTTTTTCACCTCAAAGCAATTCATACTACTACAATCAAGCCAATTCCTTTATAACTACAGAAATCACATCACCTTTATGTTCGGTAGTGTTCGTCAACACCTGAGAACTGCAGTCAATGATGATGCATGTCCGATGATGGAACAAGTCAGAAACAGACACAGCACCCATCAAACTCAGAAGGAAAGCATTTCTTTGTTGGCACATAATTAAGTTAAATCCTAATTCCCAATATTTTCTTTTTGTTTTTGATAAAGACTTGTATTATCACATTCAAGGCAAGACTGAGGGAGAAAGCCTTGAAAGTTTAACACTTCAGGCACTTTCCAAATTTTCAGCAAGCCAATCAAATAAGAATAAGTGCTAATAAAGTTATTTATAACCTTACCAACATTAAATCAATCCTTACACACTGACTGACAGTTTTTACAAAAATGGCAGGGCTATTTAAAAAAATTACTAGGTAGATATCTGAAATAACCAGTTGAAGTGTGAATGTAAACAAAGCTGCAGATTAATAGCAAAGGCCATTACATTTTCCCTTATTTTTCCTTATAAATACCCAGTTGGTAAGTTTCATTTACTTTAAATGACTTTTAATAATCTGCGTACAACTTCAAAGCTCTAACGGCACCGGTACTACCAGCAGCAGAGGCAAAGACCACTGCACTCACAGCTGTGAGAGTGCAACAAGAGCTGGTAAGACGATGAAACATTTCCAGCACTTCAGAAAGAAAGTTGAGCGAACCCGCAGCCTCCCGGCCCGCGAGGCTCGGGAAACGCGGGGCCGCGGTCTGAGCGGCCCCTCTCCGCTCCTGTCACCCACCGCGCCCGCTGGAACCGAGCAAGTGTCGAGCCAGACAGCCCGAGTCCCAGCTCCAGCGCACAACACACCTCCACGGAGGATGCCCGTGCTGCTTACAAAGCTCCTGAACAGCAGCAGTTGGCTAACTGCGTGACAGGGCACGGGGACCCGTCCGCCCGCGCTCCCGTTCCCCAAGACTCGTGCGGAGAGCCGGGACACAGCCGGCCACGCCGAGGGGCTCCATCGCACCGACTGGGCCACTGCACGGACCAAACCCACGGGCAGGGAGTGAGGGAAAGCTCCCTGCGGGCCGCCCGGCGTTCCCGGGGCTCGGTCGC
>VZRQ01006889.1:318401-573894 GCA_013397975.1 Machaerirhynchus nigripectus | reverse complement strand
TTGCAACAACGTGACTAAACCTTGAGCCACGCAAATAAAGACCTCGTTCAAAAATTGGAAAGCGAAAGGTGAATTATTAACTTTAAAGCCAGCAGGGTTTCAATGAACTGCAGAGCACGAGGTGGCCTGGGCCGGGCGCTGGAGGTCACGGCCCCGCGCTGCCCCGGCTGCGGCGGCCCTGGAGGGAGCCGCGGCTGCCGAGCGCGCCCCGCCCGCCTCGCACGGAGCTCACCGGGCCCCGCAGGGCTGGAGGAGCCTGCAAAGCTCAGCGTGCCCCACCAGCCCGAAAAACAGGGCCTTGACATCGTGTGGCTCATAAAGTGCTGGAAATGCTGTTCGTTCCTGGCAGCGTGGTACTGGCAGTGATAAGGCTTGCCAGAGACCATACTAATGAAAAATAATTGTTCCTGCCACAGACTGCTTGTAATTTATACACAAACATGATTATAAGAAGCAGGCAGCTCAAGGTGGCAATGAAGCACTTGTTTGCAGAGGAATTCACATGGGCACGAGGACAAAATACCTGGCCTGAATTTCAAGTATGAGTTCTCCTTCACATTCAGTTCTCGTGTTCTTATCATGCATTCACAGGCCAGATTCAGTCAGCTTAATATTTAGCCACTCACCCTGGGAAAACAAAGAATGCTTTATTCTTTCTTTGGAAGGCCATAGTAGTCTTGGTCTATAACTCTTAAGTTAATTGTACAGTTGTCTCTAAGAGCATTTCAGGCTTTGGAGACACTCGATGTGCCCGTTTCCATTGCCATTAGTAGTTTTAAGTACCCCAAATCTGGCATTTTCAGGCCAAATCTTGTATTTTCAATCCAAATTTTGTATCCAATCCAATTTTGTCTTCAATCCAATTTTTGTATCCAAACCCAAATCCAAATCTCATATTTTCAGGCAGGGGAGTGCTTTTTGCAGACACTGATACTGTGTAATAAGAGTATCATACTGGGAGCTAACAGTGGTAGCTACTACACTACACATTATCAGTCTGGAGTTTCATCTTTTCTCTTTAGATGAGAAAAGCAGTTGGAAAAATAGGATGCAGAACAAAAGCTCATAAAAGAACTGAAAAATTCTCTCAGCTGAAGGGCTGATGCAGTCTATGCAAAGTTATGTGACATCCTGAGAGATGTTCTGCTTCTCTCCTTCCAACTCTGTATAAAAGTTTTATCCAACCACAAGAAGCATTGCATGATATTTAGGGACAACAAATTGTCACAGCCTCGTTATCAGTCGTACCGAAAAGAAGGTTCTTGCAGCATCAAGCATCATCTAACATCTTATTCAGGCCCACTGAGAGGCTATCCAATGAGTTGCTGGCGTGAGTTGTGACAGCACATATATTTTTCTCCTCAGGGGTTGACCCAAGATAACCTTGCTTAGTTTACAAGATCTTCAGTTTTGTGCTTGAAGTAATTCAGCTGAATGCATGATAATATTATGACTGCAATACCGTTCAGCTAAAAATTCAGTCTACTTCTGGGACTTCAAAGCCACATTGAGCAGATATCTTTGAGTTTCTACCCAGGGAGTCCTTCTGCCTTTTTTTTTTTTTTTTCTGTATTTACATACAGTTGATAACCATCATTTGCTGGATATTTAGTATATTCTTCTTCACATGCAAATACATATATATTCCAAATATTACATATGATATTTTGCCATGGTGGGCTCTACTGGAAGGTCGACAAAACTGCAGCAAAATCCAGTGTTTAGGTATTTGAGGACTTGAACTAGCCAAGACAGAGGAGAAAAGTTGCCTGGTGAGAAACGTTACCAGTGTTCATATAGGAAGTGGTGGTTCATTGTGATATCTGCTGTTGGGAGTTATCTGGAACCATCTGCTGTTTGGGCACAAAAAGCTGAATTTTTTTGCCTTCCATAGCTTATCTGCTTTGAGACATGCTATTGAGTGACTCTGCAGCAGGTCAGAATCTGCTTTACAGTTTCATAGCTGTTCACCAATCATTTTCCTGAAATGATTTTCTTAGAACAAGAAACAACCCTGTCAATGTTCCTACAGCTGCAGTTCCACCTTTTTCCCCAAGAGATAATTAGCACATGGGGAGGAGAGGGAGGATTGTTTCAAAAAAAATGACTGTCTCCCAGGAGAAAAACCCAGTTTCATTCATAGAACAGTAAAAACCACTAGGATAGCAAATACAGACTGAAAAGTTAGGGCTACTTAAATTTTATTAGAAATGTCAGCTCTATTGATCTTCGGGGCTTTCTTTGCACAAGCTACTTAATTTTTTGCCTTAAGTTTTCCATGCATATAGTAGACTAATGTTTAACTACCCAAAAAGTATCTTACATATAATCATCATAGAGGGATTTTTACTAATTTGATATCAGAAAAGTTTTTCTGGCGTTGTTAAGAATTAAAACTTTTATGGTGTGTCCAGCTCAGCTGTGTTTTAGTCCCTGAGTACTCATTGCTGCAACTACTCTCTCTCTCCTAGTGAGGAGAGTTCTTTTATTCTGAAGAACATTTTGCATGATTTAAAACTCCTCCTTTTCTGTAGTGGATTTTTTTCCCCCACAAGACTCAACAGAAGATCACTAAGAAGAAGACTCAGAAAATGCATAATAATTTTTTCTGTTAGTGCTTTTTACTGGCAGAACTTTTGTCTTTTTAGACCTTGTCATCTATGTGCTTCACCCCCACCAACTCAGATGCCTCTCTTAAGAGAGATGGTGTATCAATGACGTGTGTTAAAAAGAGGTAAACTAAGATTTTCTTTTTAGATATTAACAGAAACGTGAAAAAAAAATCTATCACCAAAATTATATTTCATATGAGAAGTAAATTGTGGACATAGGTTAGGAAATATGAAAGCAGTCTAGAGAAACTCAGTGTGCTGCCCCAAGCAGAGTTAAGTGAAAAAAGAATACATTAACAACAAAGAAGAGGCAGGTGTTAAAATTATGATAATAACAATGCAATACTCATAGCAATATTAAACAGTTACAAGTAACTGCAATACTCATAACTATGTGAAAACATCTGGTTTCTTTCCATTGTAAGCTTTTTGTTAGCGGGGCTCAAACTTCTTTAGACTTTGCAATATCATTCAAAACAGACTAGATACTAAAAATGTGTGGTTTAATTATTTAATTTCTTGAGTCTCCTGCAATAATTATGTTGCGTTATGTTCTTCAATGTGATTTTCAATGATTTTTCATTTTTAAAAGTGTCATTGCTGTGTACACCTTCTGTGAGGAGGCAAGTTAACCAAACTCATGGTGAATTCAAAGTGAAATAATGCTGATTTATTTCCACAATAAAATATTTTTGGCCCATTTTGTAATATAAAGAATTTATTTTGTATTGGGTTTGTGACTTTTAGTTCATTAATCCGCTTATTATGTGGCTGCATATTCATTCTTCTACTAAAGGCAATGTATCTCTTAGCAACAACTGATATTAACAAACTTAGTTCTAAGTCTTTCAGAGTTGCAGCTGTCATGTATTTGCAAGGTACAAAAGTATTGGTTGGAAATATAATCTAATTCTGTCTCAGTCAGTTGTGTTTGGTAGCTGAAGTTAAAAATAGCTGTTTGCGCCCACAGGAGAAAAATCCCGCAAAGACTTCTTCCTCCGTTTTACGTTCAGCATCTAAGCAGCACATTCATTTTGCATGGGATAATCTTCACATAGGAAAAATAATCATTATAAGAAATTGTCATATGCTTTTTCCCTTTTTTTTTTTTTTTTTAATCTCAATAGAAAATACACAGTGCTAGAGTTTAGCATATTTTTTCCTGTGTTGTAAGCTCACTAAAGATTAAGTTGACTCCTAGGTAAGCTAAGGGCATTACTCAACATCAGCATGTCCTTGAATAATGAAAGTACAAATGGTGTTATGCAATATTACAGTACCTGAAAGTCGGGTTTGACTTCTCACTGGTACATTTCCATTGTTTGTTTGCTTTGGATACCTCATTATATAGAACAGGAGCTACCGCACAGTTAAAAATCAATGGTGCTTTCCAGTGACATCATGATTTTCCACACCTGCCATCTCTGAAATTTTTGGAGAAATAGTTCTTTGCAGATACTTTTATATGGCATTTTATCCTGGGACCGTAGTTCAAGCAGAATTGAAGGGAAGAGGTACAGAGAGCTCAGTATTACAGGTTTTGAAATGCATGCACACATTATCTTAAAAGTAAAATTAATAATATTGATTTTATTAAGACTTCAAAGAGTTTCCTAGTGTTATATTTTTATCTCTTTTGCTTTCAAAAAAAAAAACCAAAAAAAACCAAAAAACAAAACCTTGAATTTTTTTTATCCAGGCAATTCTTTTTCTGTGACCATCAGTGACAGCGTTTTCCTGCCCATGATCTGATCTCCATTTCTCAGTGTCAAGATTTCTTCAGGTTTTATATCTTGATCAAAATGCCACAACTAATACTTAAACTGCTGCCTCTGTTGGAGTGCAGATATGTGAACCTCTGACAGCTTTTATGTAAGGAAAAACAACAAAGTGTCTTTTCAACATCAGCATCACTGAACTCTGTGATGGGCCATTTCCCCATGAAGTTGAAAGTAAAGTAAAGTTTGAAAATGAAGTAGCACCAAGATTCCTAAGTTTCTTCAATTCCAAGTTACTTTTATCACAACCTTCACCCTGAGATGCTGGAAGGAAGGTTTTGTAATCTCTTCTCTTTTTTTCACATTATGTATCTGTAGCTGCATAACATTCAAAGATGGCTCTATACATGACAGGATAGTTTTAAGTGTTATAAAATAAAAGTGCAACTGCCTTTTACTCCATCTTCAGCTTCTTCCTCAGGAAAGCTAAGCCAGACATGCAGAGTGAGAGGACTAGGTGGGAGGAAATCCTTGGAGAAAATACAGATGGAAAAATGGTTATGAAGAGCTCCAAAAGTCAGGAATTAAGAAGAGGAGACCACCTGGAGAATAGGGTCTCAGCACCTAAACATGAGTTTCCTGTACCTAAGAATGAAACTTCCAGTATCATACAGGAGGTGATTGGTGTTTTGTTTAGGTGTCAGAAAATAAGTCACCTTTAAAAATGGATTTCCTAATGTATAAGTTTCAGTCTACCATTTCTTCATATTTTTCAGGTCCAGGGAGCAGAAGTGAAATCCCAAATTTAGAGTGTCCGGGGTTTTATGACTGAATTTACAATATGAGTTTTCAGTCATGCCAAACCCAAGTGGAGATGGAAATCTATGTTATAAGTATCATTACCAATCAGGTTTTCTGTAAATGGTCCTATTGATTTTAATAAGTTGAAAATCTCAGCTCAGCAAGAGCATTTCTGTTATGATAATGTATGAAGATGTATAGGTATAGATATGTAGATATGTATGGGTATACACACATACAAGCTTTGTGCCTAAAATTAGATTGTGAGATCTCTAGATCTTAAGTCTCTCACTTCTGGGAAACATCTCTATTGAGAAGAGAATTCAAATGTGTTAGATTTAAAAATAAGGGTAAGTATTTTCTGACTTCAGGCAGTAAAAATCATAGAATCACAGAATGGGTGAGGTTGGGAGGGACCACAGTGGGTCATCTGGTCCAACCTCCCTGCCCAGGCAGGGCCATCCCAGAGCACATGGCACAGGATTGCATCCAGACACTTCTTGAATATCTCCAGTGGGGGAGACTCCACAACCTCTCTGGGCAACCTGTTCCAGTGTTTGTCATCTGCACAGTACAGAAATTCTTCCTCATGTTCAGGTGGAACTTCTGTGCATCAGTTTCTGCCCATTGCCTCTTGTCCCATTGCTTGGCAGCACTGAGCAGAGCCTGGCTCCATCCTCCTGGCACCCTCCCTTTGGATACTGACAGACATTGATGAGGTTTTGTCTGTTTTCTCTTCCCGAGGCTGACAAGGCTCAGCTCCCTCAGCCTCTTTTCATAACAGAGGTGCTCATGTCCCTTCATCATCTCTGTAGCCCTCCCCTGGACCTGCTCCAGGAGCTCCAAGTCTCTCTTGTACTGAGGAGCCCAGAACTGGACACAGCACTCCAGATGTGGCCTCAAAAACGCTGAGCAGAGGGGAAGGATCCCCTCCCTCGACCTGCTGGCAATGCTTTTCCTAATGCACCTCAGGATACCGTTGGCCCTCTTGGCCACAAGGGCACTGCTGGCTCACAGGCAGCTTGTTGTCCTCCAGGCCCCCCAGGTCCTTCTCCACAGAGCCGCTTTCCAGCAGGTCAGTCCCCAGCTTGTGCTGGTGCTCAGGTTTATTCTTTCCTAGATTAAGGACCCTGAACTTGCCTTTGTTGAATTTCAGGTGGTTCCTTTCTGCCCATCTTTCCAACCTGCCCAGGTCCTTCTGAAGAGCTGCACAGCACTCAGCGGGATCAGCCCAAAACTCCTCCCAGCTTTGTGCTGTCAGTGAACTTGCTGAGGAGGCATCTGGACCTTCATCCCAGTCATTGATGAAGAAGTTAAACAATTCTAGGACCAGTATTGAACCCTGGGGGACACCACTAACGACAGGCCTCCAACTAGACCCTGTGCCACTGATCATCTGGGATCTACTGTTTAGCCAGTTCTCAATTCACCTCACTGTCCACTCATCCACTCCACAATTCTTGATCCTATGAGGATGTTGTGGGAAACATGTTAAAAGCCATGCTGGAGTGAGAGTAGACACTATCTACTGTTCTCCCTTTATCCATCCAGGTAGCTGTTATCCCATAAAAGGCAATCTGGTTGGCCAAGCATGATTTCCCTTCAACGAATGTACGCTGAGTACTACTGATCACCTTCCTGTCATCCATGTGAATAGAGGTGGCCTCCAGAATGAGACACTCCATTGCCTTTCCAAGGATAGAGGTGAGGCTGACTGGCCAGCAGTTCCTTAGGTCCTCCTTCTCATCCTTTTTGAAGATCAGGGTGACACTTGGTTTCTTGCAAACCTCAGCCACCTCTCCTGATCTCCATGACCTTTCAAAGATGATCATGAGTGGCCTTGCTATAGTGTCAGCCACCTCTCTCAGTACTCATGCATGCATCCCACCAGGGCGCATGTATTCTTCAAAAATGTTGAGCCTCCTGCAGGACTAACTTAATCAATTAAGAGGTTCTGGGACACTGAGTTTGGATTTCTATTTGTGAAAATCATGGTTCTTTTTGTAATTATACTTGCACATGAAAACCATGAACTGTAGCATACACAGAAAAGGAAAAATATTGCTTATAAATGTATGACTAATGGCTTTGAGACCAAATCTTCAGTTATTGTAAGTCAAAATAAAGTCATGACCTTCACTGGACTCATGCAGTGTTCATGAGGTTAGGACTGGTTTTGAAATCTTTGAAGTTTGAAAGAATAGATGTTTTATTGTTTAATTGTTATTTGTTATTTAAACAATGCTAGAATAGGTACACTTAATCCACTATGTACAATATAATGAGGGTGAAAAAAACCTTATACAGGACTGCTTTTCATGAACACACATATTGCTTATATATATATTGACACAAAAATGTTTATTTACATATATATGACAACAAAATGCTGAAATCAAGGTCAACTTTAAGTATTGCTTTAACACTAAAAATGTTCTAAAATCAGCCATTCTCTTTCAGGAACGGGTTCAGTGCTGTGTTTTTTAATAACACTCATCCCTTTAGATTTATTTTTGATTTATTTATTGGTTTTGTTATTAGCTCTTACAATCCAGTTGTCAAATGTGAGAACAGAATTTGGATCAAATTCAACTCTAAATTAATTTCAGTAAAAACCAGTATAGTCTGTGTGATCTTTTATATGTTAGTGTGCAGGTGTAGAGTCTTGATATATTCACAAACTATGTCTATCAATATATCAAATTGTGTCTATCAATAGCATAGTTAGAGCATCAAGGGAGTGATTTCTTATGTGCCAAAGACCCTCAATAGTAGCTTGATGAGATAAGAACCCATCATCAACTGGAACTCAGAATTTCCTGTCCTTCTTTTTTGCTCAAGTTTTATATTTTAAGCAGGCAATTTTAATTTGGCAGGCTCTGTAGAAGTCCAATTATCATTTGGAACTGCAGGAGGATTGATCTACATTGATGAGTAACAAGATGCACTGGAATGTATTGGGATTGCTCTTTCATCCCTGACAGATAATAAAGAAAGGCACTTGACACTGAAAATGCTTGATATTCCTGCAAAGTAACCCTACCTTCCCTACATTTGCATCAACTAGCACAACACTAACTAAATGCATCTTTCCTTTCCATTTTCAAATTGTTCTTGTTATGAGATTCTGTAATTTTCAACAATTTATATGCTCCAGAGTCACATTTTGAGTTGACAGAACTCAGGGAGAGACATCAAGAGTAAAAGCTGAGATTCTGTTTGTCAGTTGCTGAGTTCACATTTGGAGTACCAGAACATAGGTATTGGGGAAACCATCAAAGGTTAAAAAATGTATCTATTTAATTGAAACAAAATTAAATATGTCCCTTTTTGGGAGATCTTGTGAAAGCACATTTTCAGACACAGGCAGATGACTAAGAAAAAGTCATGTAAATTATGTATCTAAACACTATTACAATTAAGGTACTAACAACATTTGAGTTAGCAGGATTTACTATGGAGTTCTAGATTAACTTCTATCTCAGCTTTATGAATATATGCTTCTTTGCATTCTAATGGCTTGGTTTGGCCTAAAAAACTTGCACCAATATGCATTGGTATTCGTGTTTGTTTAGAGGACCTGCACACAGAAAAGCCTGTTCACCTAACCAAGTACCCAATATTCCACAGAGGTGTTGATGAAAACAAGCCTAGACCAGCAATTATCCAACCAGTTTGCACAAAGATGACTCCCATGCATAGGATATTTTTGTGGGCATTAGTCAGCTGCTTGGTTATGATAACTTGATCCAAAGTCTGACTCTGGAGTTATTTTAGTGACCAGGATGCACTATTTTAATTCTGTCTTATAAATCCCAATAATATAATTGCTGACAGAACCTTTATCACAGCATTGCTAACAGGTCATTTATGATCATTATGGTCTGCTAGAAGATCATTTATTCATTCAACCCAAGAATAAATGCTTGATACATAAATTTTAATAATTGTAGCCCTGCCCAGTCAGGATGACCCTTTCCGAATGACTGGAAATTACATGACTCATTCCCCGTTTTTATATTCCCAACTGGTACATTCAGTTCCCTCCCAGTACTCCTATATTTCACAATCCTTAACAATCATTCTCCCATTTCCTTAAGTGAGATTGTTTGAAATGAAATCAGGAGATTTATAAATTGAAATAAGAAGAGTTGAATGCCTGAGTGTTGCCCCTTGGATGAATGCAGAGCTATCATTTTAATTGAAAGCAGCATACTTTACGGTAATATACAAAGTATAACTTCTGATTATCCTCAGAGCACAAGCATACATTTAAATTGGAGTCCCTGATATGGACTAAGAAAGAGATACCTTAGAATTAGCAGACAAGAAGTTAATGACATTCACAGAATTACTGTGCCTTCTTATTTACTCTTTCCAACTCACAGCTTGCTCTTGACTTCTGATGCTGTGACTTAAGATTACTCATGATGTCAAATCACCCTTTTTTTTTTTTTTCTAGAGTGCCTGCAGGGCACATCTTCTTTTTGCCCCCTTAAACGTGTGTGGCTCAGGTCTTCGGCAGCCAAACTTTACAACTTGCCTGAACAGTATTGTGGACTTTTCAAACCTCTAGCCCAACCTGAGAGAGCACATTATGCCTGGCTGAATCAGCCACATGATGAGCACTACAGTGTCCAGAAGGCACAGCCAGGAGCTGCTTGTTTCACTCTGGAAAATAACTGGTGTCCTGGGACAGAAGAACACTCTCCCATTTGTTTGCAGTGACCGCTCAAACACTGTTATGCTAGAAGCTGTCTGTTCTAGGAAGTTAAGGAATAGACTGATCCTGGGCCAGCTCTTTCTGTGCAGCTAAGCCCAGTTTCTCTGGGCTTTCAGGGATCATTGAGCAGATAATTCAGTGCTGAGAAAGTGAGAACACTGTGTCCTGCTGGGTTAGAGGCTGTTGGAGGTGGCAAGCAGTTTTGCAAGGGATCCACTTGTATTTAAAATTTTAGATCTGTGTTGTAGAGTGTCATTTTAGATATCCAGGCTTAAAAGTTGGTACTTAAATTTAGGTGTGGGTTAACAACTGGACTTCATCTCTTGTGCAAAATGGATTTCCAGGTTGGGAACAACTCTAATAGGCAGTTTTCTCATTTACTAAATATAGCAATTTGGTTTAATTTGCATAAAGAATATGGATATATAAGTCCGCAATTACTTTAAAAGCAATGGTATGATGAAGTAATTAGTTCAATGAGGAAATGATATTACATAGTGGAAAGCTTGGTTTGCCAAGGATCAATTTGTTGACATTTGAATCCAACTAGAAATGAAATGCATGGAACAAAAAGTAGAGTATTTTAGTAAAAAGCCATCTCATCAGTTTGGATACAAATTAAAAGCATCCCTGCTTCCCAGCCAGAGGGGCTAAGTAAGGGATTTCTCTTCAGTAGAAGACTCACAAATGACCATTTAAAATATGAGAAAAACAGAACAGTGTAAGGCACAAGGAATGAGCATGTTTCTTTCTTTATTCCAGATACAGAATCCCTATTCCTATAACACTTTTTTTTCCTATATATAAAATGAGGATGCTAATATATATATACACCACCTTTTTACCAGAACTGTGATGCTTGATCCTGAAACACAGTCATAGAACAATTTGGGTTGGAAAGGATCTTAAAGGTCATCTGGTTCCAACCCTGCCATGGGGTGGGGTGTGTGTAATGAGTGTTATATCTGTGAAATTTCTGAAATCCTCAAACTGGAAATACTACAGGAAGGGAAGTACCATAACTTTGGTTTACATCTTGATTTCTTTTGCATGGTGGCAAAGTTGCATATGTAGTCATATAAATTCACTGAATCATCCCTAAAAATAAAGCACAACAAAATTTTGTTCCACAAATTTTCCTGTCTCAACAGGAGATTATAAAAAATACAAATCAAGTGATAACAAAGAAAAGTGAGGAAATGAAGAGTACAGCTGTGAGAGGTAAAAAAGCAGTTACTATGTTATACACATTTTATTAGTTTGTCCAAGGAACAAAAGGGAAAGAAAAGGTGCTTTTTATATGCTAGGAGGTTTTCTTCCTTAGTACAAGGTAAATGTGAAGGTTGCTGATATAACAGGCAAGTGAAGGATTATAGGAATTATCCAAAGCAAAATGACTTCTAGTTATTCTTGAAAATAAGAGAAGTTTTTAAATCTTTTTTATCAAGCTAAGCTTGGATTTAAAATATATAGGCCCCACATGAAAACTTTACTTTTGTGCTATTCCTAGAGTCATATAAAACAATAAATTAACAAAAGCGATTAATTTCCATTCTAATTAAAGAGAATGGTAATATTTAAGATCATTCATATCAGTGTTGGATAAACATTCAGCAAAAGGCTAGCAAGGCTTCACTTTGTCATCTAGAGATTGTGTAATCATGCCTGTCAGAAATAAATACATATATATATATATATATATATACACATATAAATAAACCCCTACCCTGCTGAAAAGCATTCAGACTCTCTCTAGCTGAAATTGAGTCAGAATAGGGATAAAGAAAAGCACTTTTAACAGCTTATAGGTATGCTGCACACAGTTTCAAATAGGAAATGAAGCTATAATATTCAGAATTGAATTGGCAAAGATTCAGTTCTGTTGTAAGAATTAATTTTCTTTTTTTTGGGCATGAGTCAAATTTTAAGTGATGAGAGTTAGAAAAATGTGCCTATAGGACCACTTTTTATTCCAGCCTGGTATGCTTCAGTATTTCTTGCTCTTTCCTGATAAGAACATAATTGGGATTGAAGATAGGCTGCTGGAGACAGGACACTGCCTCATAGTAAGGAGAAATCTCATCAGTTGTGGCCATGCTTATCTGTTTATCCAAAACATGCACACATTTTGTGAATTCCAGTATGACAGGTCTTTTAAGGACTGCACAACAAGCAATTAACAGTAGCTGAGAAGAATTCATCGCTTAAAACCAAAAGGGGCCCCCAAGTGACTGAGTGCTGCCTTTCCACATTTGCACTCCTGTGGATGAGCTAGGTCAAGTAGTGGACTAGCTGTGGCACACCTCATGCTTCTGCTATATTTTGCTTTCAGCCCCTTTTGCAGCTTTGACAAAACTGGCAGAGAAGTATTTCAGGCTGACAGAGGTCATTCATGTCTCGCTGGTCTAGTGGACAATGGTCTGTACCTCACACTGCTGTTGTAACCCAGATCGCACTTGGGGCAGGACCAGGGCATCTGACTCCACCTGGGCTTCTGCTTCCATGTGATCCTGGTGGCCTTCTTTTCATCAGCAGTCAGAAAGGGAAGATTGCTTCTGGGTGACGCCCGTGTTCCTAATTTGTCAGTTGTGAGCTTATGCCATTTTGAGAAAAAAAAAATGCAGGGACTGATCATGTGTGTGATGGAAGAAATTCCATTGTGTCTGAGTATGCATGGATTATATGGGTATTTAGGAAATGTTAGTGACATAGCCTATAGAATCTGCATACCTGTAACAATGGTAACAAACCCACAATCTCTGTTGACATTAAGTGATTAACACTTTTAGTAATAATACAAAGCATTGTTAACTGTGGAAACAATCAGCAATTAATTATATATTGTATTCTAGAGACTTGCCTCAGGTAGGTTAACAAAGAATGACTGCACGGCCAAACCAAAAGGCTCCACAACACAGCTGTGCGCAGCTGGTGGTACTGACACACTGCATCTGCCCGCCACTTGCTGAGCCACTGTGAGATGTGCCAAAGCCACCTTGGGGGAATATTCAAAACAGGAGAAAAATGTGCCCTGGGTAGTCTGTCATTGCAACTGTGGCTTGGCTCTTGTAAGTTCTGGGGGGAAAAATAAGCAGACAGCACAAATTATGGGAGACATTTAGATTAGGCAAATGTACACCAGAGGCTGCACACACCTGTGGTACCATATATCCTTTTTAATTATGACTTTTCTTGGCTCTCTGTTGATCTCAGGGATCTTCAGCTCAGAGCTCTGTTCACTACTCGGTCTTACTGATGCGTCCAAGTATTTATGAGTAACTCCTTGAGTTTTAAAAATGCATCTTTCACTGCACTGTATTTTTTATTTTTAATGTGGACTTAGATCTACATAGTTGCTAGTGAAGAGTTCTTGCCAGGAGTTGAATTATCACTAATTCTCTAATTCTGTCATGTATATAAATTTTGTGTGCTTTTCTGCTTATAAGAACAATTTCTCTTTAAAAGACTCACCGTGGAGAAAATCAAAAGGTAAGTAGATTTTTAAAGAAAGGCCTGAAATTCTTTAGGAAAATGTAAACTAAATATTTGACTATGCCTCTATGAAATATTTAATAAATTTAGCTCCAAAGGTAAAATATTTTGGCACTGCTAAAAAAACTCACTTTATAGTTTATGATTTATTTTTTGGTTTATATTTTTAGTTTTTTAGTTTTATATTTTATTTTTTAGTTTATAATTTATTGTTTATAGTGTAAATCAACGTTAACTAAATCACATCAACCCAAATATAAGGTATCAGAAATCTTTAATTCTCTGCTGCCATCTTGTGACTACTTCTGTGACTTGCTGCTGTATAGCAAAATCCGAGCACTTTAAGTATGAGTGTACAGCTTGGTGGAGACGTTTTACTTCAATATGTGGTCAGTCCATAATGAACCAATAGCAGGGAAAAAAACAGATAAAATACTTTGAATATTTGTGCTAATGCAGTTATCAGTAAGGAGTGCCAAGCTTGGCTGTCGTTGATAGGATGGTTACTCAGTGAAGTCATTGTCCATGCACATTTCTGAGAAGGAACCTTCTGTAAGCATCCATTGAATCAGTTCCTGCCTATAGGTAAACAGATCCACCAGAAGCCCATCTTCCAAACTCCCTGGAGAACATACCCAGTCAGTTTTTCTGTCACTGTGGGAAAGTGACATGAAAACCAGCCAGCCTGTGGGTTCCCTCTCCTCTCTGTAACATAAAGGACATTGAGCATGGAGTGAAATTCGAGGTTGAATTAGTTGTTATAGAGCATAATATCCTGCTGTGCCCGCAGCTTGGCTTTGAGGAGTCTATTGAGGATGAATGTATTAGCACCAGTAAAGAAGGTAGCTCTTAGCTGCTAAACACACAGTAAGAGAGGCAGTGCCATGCACCGTAGCACAAGCACAAAGCACAGACAGCATGGAAAGCATCTGCTTTGGCTGATGCCACTCAGGTTGAAGATTTGCACATGAAGACACACCAGCTTTCTAGTGGTGGGTAGATGGTAGAGTAGATAACCACGCTTAACCTCCCCAGAATCATACTGTGGCAACAAACTTTCAAACATGGAGAACATATTGAATAACAATAACTCAAAATTATTTGAGGGTGGAAGAAGTAGTTTTTGATGCAAATATCATCCAATAGAATCAGGATGTAAATTGTCCGATGATGAATTTAACTTGGAATTTAGAGAAAAGTGTCTTACCACTTAATCAGTGATATTCCAAAATGGCCAACTAGGAGAGCAAAGGAAGCCTGGCTACTAAAAGTATTAATCCTGTTAAAGTTGTTGAAAAAACACTGGCCAGACTTCAGGCTGCCTGCACTTCAGTTCAGTGGTTGGTGCAGTTAATGAGACCCACATTCTTGAAAGCTTGGGTAGGAATTACAGTTATATAAACAAATGAAAGGTGCTGTATTTGAACAAAATATTGTAAAACACCCCAGCACTTGACAGATACAGATGTAGCTTGAATTGGAAAAGAGGTGAGCCTGAAGGACATAGAGCTACAAGCACAGAGGAATATGAAAGGAAATGGAAGAGACATGAAAGATTGAGGCCTCTGTTTTACTCATGATGGGTTGAAACTGGCAGATTTAAAGTTAAGCACCATTGGATCTAAGTGTGCCTAAATTTATCTCTAACACTGATGAAACCTGGCAGATTCACTTTTTCCCAGGGAAGTGCACCTGTAGTGAGGTGGACGAGCTTCTGTTGGAAGAATTTGTGGTGTGTGGAAGATTGCATAAGGAAGAGTGAGAAGTTCAGTGTATTATGTAATACAACACTGTATTTTCTATTTTCTTTACTCACCTTCAGTTTTGATCAAATAGTACGTGATCATGGTGAATTAAGAAATAATATTTTGTAGAAACTAGGTGGGGCTGATTTTTTAGCACATGAAGTAGGTTTGGTATGTTGCTCCCTGTGTGCAGGATAAAGTGCATGTTTTATGTACACAGTTGATGCAGGTATTACCCATATTTCATGACTCACACACTTGCTAAACTTCCGTGAATGCAGTGGTACATTTCATGGTGTATCTGAGCTGACATACTGAGCACATTGTGTACATGTGGTACTTCTTTTTCTGTTAGAAGGTATTTTCAGACAGCTTGAAGAAGGCAGTGGCAACCAGTTAAGTGAGTGGCAGAGATGGAGACTGCATTGAAGATTGACTGGTGAATAAAGTCTTAAAGGGAGCCAGATGTTGCTATAGCAGATATTTTGAAATTATTGTGTTACAGCACAGAAATATGAAAGATTAGTGTAGGAGAGGTGTGGCATTTAGCAGATCTTTTGAATATTCCACTGGATGTAGCAAAGTAAAAATAAATACACTGCCATTTGCAAGTGCTCAGAAAGCACAGCAGGCTGGAGACTGACAAGGGGTGTCAGACAGAGGAAATTAAGCTCTTGAACCTGTATGTGCCATGATGTTCCTGCTTTCTCATGGTTTGCCTTGACAAATGCTAACAGCATAACCTGCTTTCTCTGAACTGCAGTGAGCTAGTGGTGAGATACATGGCTCATGTACCAACTAAAGCTATATCCTTTTCTGAACCTACTTTGTGGTTAGAAGGCAAAGCCATGTGGTAAGAAAACTGGGTTGGGTGCCATTTATTAAATGCTCATGGCTGTAAAACCTTTCCTTCACCCTGTACCATTCCCCAGGGAGCTCTGCACACCTGCATTCTGTACCTTAGAGATACCTCAATAATCCAGCTGAAAGGCGATGTGCAAGATGCAGCCATCTCCAGAATCCTGACTTCTCTCATGTGCCCCTGCAGTTCCCTGCATCTTTGGCTGAACAAGGCTGTGCTGTGGCTGGATGTGCTGCACCTTGGAAAAACTGGGAAGTTTCTACCTTTGCTGCTTCCCTAACAGCTTGAACTTGTAGTAGGAAAGCTGGCCTGTGTTTGACTTGCTCAGTGGAACTGCTGGCTTTAGAAAAATAAATAAAATCATATCTGGATGATTTTTGGCTGTGGGCCTTCTTGACTAATTCAGTCACCAGAACAGGGCAACCTTGGTTAAAATAATTACTTGTTAAAGTAATACATTTTTATCAGCCATAAGGTTTCAAATAAATTCAGGGTTTTCTAATTTATTATGATCTATTGTTTTGCATGGAATTAAGGTTAAGTTTATTTCAGTTTTTAAGGACCACAGACATTAATGATACTGCTTAAGAGCCAGCTAGATACTCATAGTTAAGTTTGACAACATTCAGGTAGAAGACCTGATTTGTCTAGGGTCATGCAGTTGTTTCAGTATCACTGTTTCCATTCTTTTGAGTTTTCAAAATAAATATCTTCTCTTAAAATTACCTTTTCTCTCAAGTTTTCTGAAAAGTTTTCAATACTTGCAGTACTGACTTCATTTAACAGAGGAGATTGCTCTGCTTCTACCCTTCTCTCAGGTCAAAAATTTGTCAAGAGCTTCCATTTCTGCTTGTATTTGCTTTTCCATAGAGTTTACTTCCATAACCTGATATTTTCCTAAAGTCTTCTATTTCTGCTTACTCCAGCTGTCTCCTTCATAGTTTAGAGTATAGGCAGTCGCTGTACTTTCCCCCTTTCTAAAGTCATCTTCTAAAGTCAGTTATCACTTTCCTTTCTCAATATCTGCCTTAATCCTGCTTCATTTATGTTCTCTTTGCTGTATCAGTTTGCAAGAGGCAAACACTGTTATTTTTTCCTACTCCACATAATCCATCACACACTATCTCCTCTGCCCAGATTCAGAGGAGTCAGCAAACAAATAGTTTTCTGTGAGGTTTCCATCTTCTGCTCAATGCTAATTAAAATGAAAGAGGTGATGACCTCAACATTAGGGTTAGGAAGAAGAATGTGTGAATATGAATGAAGTCCAACAACTTTTCTCTGATTAGAAAATTACCAACTACAAATGCTCATATAGTAAACATGTAGACACAGCAATGCTCTGTGAACGTGTGTTCTTCCCTGGTTTAGCTTATGTTGCCTGAATACAGCATAGGTGGATCATAGGTAAGGCAACAATGTTTCCATAAATCATTTCCAAGCAGTATTCCCTATCCTGCAATGTGTGTAAGAAAAAAGACAAGACAAGTTTTCAGGCACATGATGATTCTCGGGGTGTCCTCTGCAGGGCCAAGAGCTGGACTCGATGATCCTGATGGCCCCCTTCCAACTCAGCATGGCCTATGATTCTGTAAGAGCAGAAACCAGGCAGCATGTATGAAAATTAAGCTTTTTTTGTAGGTCCTTGAACATGCCAAACCTCCAGACTGTGCCACACATTTCCCATCCCTTTGAGGGACCCAGTTTGATTAATCTGCTTTCAATGCACTCAGTTACTGTACAGCTGTTCATCACAGCCAGCCAAGATCAGGATGGACATTAACTCAGCTATGCTAACTGGAAGTACCATCTCTCCCCTAGATGTATGGCTACTTGCTTATGCTAGAGGGTCCTGACCTCAGGAGGAATCTTGTCAGCATTTGCTGCTCTGCTTCAGACAACCACAACTGGGTTAATCTCAACAGCTGATGAAATTGGTTTGCACTAGCAGGGCAAAGGTTGCCAGAAGCATTTTAGCAAATCCACCCAAGATCCCTTCCAGGAGCAGAGCCTCCAGGACAGTGCTGGCTGTGCAAACAGCTGGAGTAGAATGATTGCACAGGCATGTGGGATCTTGCAGAGAATGTCTGTCCTAACCTGAGACACTGGGAAAACAAAAACTAGTCATGAGAGCAATGCCAAATAAGTACAGAGGCCAAATCAAGGCTTTGTCTCTCATTTGATTACCACAGATGGAGCTTGCAATTGGAATTCACTGCTGATGTCCAAATGTTCTTCAACATCACAAGGAGTCTTGTCCCTCGGGAAAAATTCGTTAATGCCCCTAAGATTGCCTACAGTACTTGGGTGTCCGGCTTTGTAACCCCAGTACCTTCTTCTGCTTCATCATTTCAGAAGACAAAACAAAATGAGAACAAGCAAATAAAATTAATATATATTTTGTAGGAAATAATCTTCTGTATTGAAGCTCACAAGCACAGCTGTTAACTTTCAGGCATTATTTTAAGAACCAATGTCTGCTTCTTACCCTTTCCTCTCAGTTAGGAAAATGAAAAGCTAAACCCCAACTATTCCTTTTACCTCTCTCCACACTCACCTCCTTAGTCAAGTATATAACTCAATTCTTGCATCCATATTTTCATAATTGTGGTAATCCAGCCTTCTCTGGTCTGCCTTTTGCTTTTTTTCCCCCAAATATATTACTACCTCTTGTATATTGTGCTGTCTTCCTTCCCACCATATTTCTGGCATGTTGTATGCCTCATGTGCTGGATGAGGACATTATCTGATTCCATGACTATAAATAACTGTTAAAAGATTTAGATTAATGCCATATTTAATATAATGCTACTTCTACAGCTATGTTTCAAGTGTGTGAACACAAAATGGCCTCATCTGGGCTAGTTTTGACTGTCATGGTGCTTTATCCTCCACAGTGTAAGGCTCCTGTGGCCTGCATCTGATGACAGGATCAAAGACAAAGCATCAAAGACAGGAAAATATAATCTATGAAGCAATAAAAACCAGTAAGCTTCATTGTGAATCCCTCCACCCCCTTGTTTACACACCTCCAGATAGCCAGGAACATCCTGCTAGATAAGATGTTTTTATGCTATCTCCAATTTGTATTGCATTAGACAGCAAAGTTACATGGTCTGATGTGTTTTTACATGGTCTGATGTGTTTTGCTAGGGATACACTCACTGCTTATTAACTGGATAAAACCTGATATTAGCTTGGCTTTGTTTAATTTCTAATGCTATTTAGTCTGCGATAACTGACTAACCTCAGTTAACACTGTGAATTGTTTGCCCTGTAATGACCAGATATTCCATTACGTTATGTAAATTATTTGCATAGTGATCGGGATTTAATGTTATTGGTAATTAGAATTGTTTGCCTGCTGGTAATGCTGTATAAATGATCTGTCATTAATCACAGGGCACACCTTACGAAGATCTCTAATGAGGAAAGCTGCAGTTTAATGTCACTAAACTATTGGTCTCCTCTGGGCCACTGTTTTACATCACAGGGAAGTGTTTTTCGTATTTATAGATCAGTCACTGACCATTACCATAAAGACCTGGGGCTTTGTAAATGTCTTTATTCCTTGATGTAAGATATCACCAGACTTTGAGTCACAATAGTTAAAGCATGTAGCTGATAAAACTTGACAGATTTTTACACTTGCAGTTTTAAACCACATGAGAAGTTCCTTCTCTTGAGAAGAATGAAGTTCCAGAATCCACACCTCTCACATTGGTACTGATAGAGCCAAGGGCCCATCTTTGCCAAAGGAAAATTTAAAAGACAAAGGCTGATGAGACCCCAGCCAACAGAGCATCATCTTATTCAGGAAAAGACACTTCCAAGAGGAAGCTCTTCTTCCCCTGCAAAAAGCCAACTGAGACACGTTATTGCTCACTTTTACTAGGAAAATACACTTTCATTCACTGTATATTCTTCTTGCAAAAAGCTACTAGTAAACTAGTTAGTGAGAAGAACAACAGCAATAGACTCAACCTCCTTCCTACCCCTATTTAGACTTTGCTATGCCTAGCAGAGAATCCCATACTCTTGGAAAGCTGAGTGTCCATTTAAAGCTGGGTGCCAGAAAGACACAGCTGTGAGCCCTGCAGTGGTGAGCCAGTGTGTAAGAGCAGTATCCACCCTGCACATGTGTAGTGACAATTTCTGTGTATAGAAAACAGAACAGAACCATTAACTACCAGAATCTTCAAGGTAGGAATTAAATCTTAAGGCCCTAAAATCAGGATTTAAGGTACATTTCTATGCCTTGGACCTCCAGACCGTGAACTGGTACGTTGAGCTCATATGAGAAGTCTGAGGAAGACTTTCACATACCCACAGTAATTGTAAAACCTGAATGTTTTGTCCTCTCGGGCTCTGAAGTTACTTAAAATCAGAACTATCTGATTAACTAATGTTAGATGATGAGTTATTCCCAAATGAGACACTTCATGAAATGACACTCATGCCTAGGAAAGAGCCTTTCATATGACTTAACTGCAAAGCATTTAGTGTAAATACTTTTCCTAAGTATCTGAAAGAGTTAGACCTGTATATGAAAATGCAAATACTTGTCACAACACTTTCTGTAATTTTTATGGAATAAAGAACTGTTTACTCATATAGTGATTCATTCAAATTGCAATGCCTGTTTATCATGCTAAAAGATTTGAATAGTCTAAAAGAAATATTTGTACTGAATAGCTTTATTTAGAATCAAAAGGAAAATAGCTGAAACCTACTGAACCAGCAAATGTGTGCTAAGGAAGATCAATGTGAATAAAATATGTCTTTTAATATTTTACCAGGGGAAAAAAACGGCATCCTTAATGTTATTTTTAATTTTGACTCTCTGTAATGGTCTTGATTTTGCCTGGCAAAATTAAACCAAAAGCGTAATAAATTGTACAAGGGAGAAATGGATAGTAGATGAATATGAAGAAGAAATTAATATATATATAAAAGGCTAATTGAGGATTGATTGATGCAAATAAATATAGAATATGAATGATTTTGATGAACCTTTCTCATGAAACCTTTGTGCTTCATAAAAGCTGAACTATTAGAGTCAGTAAAAGGTTTGGAAGACAAGTGTTCCTACATTCTTAATAAATAAAGACAAAAAGAAAGGGGTAAATACATTTCAAAGTATTTAGAATTGTTTGCACCACTCTGTATCCTTCATAAGATACCTACTGACAAAATTAGGCAGGCAAACAGTGAGATGTGCACACAGCAATATATTGGAAACATGGTGGGTATCTTTAGTTATTCAAAATACAGCAGCTACTTTTTTTGTGAAGCCAAAAAAAAATTAAGTGAACAGTTTGTCCACTAACATTGTGCTTTTCTCACATAAGAACATTATGTTTCTCCAAGTCTTTTGATAGACATGAACCAATTGCCCTATAATAACAAGAAACCAAGGGAATGTGTTCTTTGAGTTCTGTGAGCATTTTGCTAAAACAGCAGCAAATGACTTTTCTGTGAATGTAGGGATGGATGTGTTTTGCATTTTAGTTCATTTCATTTCACTTTTTTTTTCATCAACAAATGAAACCATAGAAGAGTACATTTTCTAAGTTAGATTTTTTTTCCTTACAATGGTTCCAACAAATGTATTTCAATTTAGGTTAGAATAGTGCCATCTATCAGACAGTGCCTTCAGCTGAAAACACTGGAATCCCACAATCATGGGCACTAGGCAGATGCAATGGGTAGCAACAGTCCTGCTGCAGATCAGATGTTCAAGAAAACCAAAGGCACAGTTCTGTTTTAAAATGTGGAAATCCAGACTCACATATTAGCTTTATCAGCATCTGTGACTTTTTTCCCCCAAACTTGGTCAGTTAATGAGATTGGGAAACGCCTTTGTGGAATCCTCTGAGTCTTTGCACATAGTCAGACAAAAATAGCATGGAGCACAGAAAGGCATTGGAGAGGAGGGGTTGTCAGAGATCTTGTAGTTTCTTGAGGTTTTTCAGAACATATTTAATGTGGGAAAACAGTCCAGCTACACCCCTGTATGTATTCCCTTCCAAGAGCTGGGCTAATCAGAGTTTACTAGCAGGAGTTTGTATACAAAAAGAATATGAGAGGAAACAGCCTTATGGTCTGGAGGGGAGGGATGATGCAGGACTGCCACGTGTGCTGTATCCACCACATCCCAGACCCCTCCTGATCCTCTTGGCCGTGGAGGATCAGTCTCTGTGAAAACTGGGGCATGATGATTCTTCCTGCTGAAAGTCTTCAGACACTCTTTTGCTCATTCTCCCTGGAGAAGCTGGAGGATTTCTAGCCATTCCTTTCTTCTCCAGGCTGAAGAGAGTAGATGATTTGTAGCTACTGGATTGATGCCACACTGCAGAGACTGAAAAACTGCCTCAGGAAAGAAAATGGAACTATATATACACATATGCTAAAATACAGCCTGTACAGAAATTTACGTAGCACAGATAGAGAAATAAATGCAGGAAAATACTGACAAGTACTACACAATATTTATTGAATTGACTAAAAAGAAAAAAAATCATAAAAGTGCTTGCACGGACAGGCAAGTGTGTATGTTATAAAATAAAACATACGGCACTCCCCTAACAGTTTAATTCTGAGCAATATTGACCAAACTTTGCTTGGCCTTCAGCTGAGAAGTAAAAAAAAAAAATTAACATCTTAGTATTTTATGTATTACTACTTCAGTGCCTCCCTAATCCATAATGGAAGCATTAATCACTCTGTCTTTGTCATGGCAGCAGGGCAGTTTGCAGTCTGTCTGGGTACTTGATTTATGAACAGCTGATGGCCATTGAACTGCAGCAATCCACCAAACAGGACTTCCTTCTGCTTTGAGTATAAATGTTACAGAGCACCAACATTATATTTTACCTAATAGATACAAGGTTAAATTTGTAAGCTCCTTAATTTTCACCTCTCTTTCCTCTGGTTTTCATGTCTTGCTTTTTCTTCCTCCATCCCAAAAGGTATTGTTGATCACAGACCCCCAGCTCACCACCTTGCTTCAAAGTCTGGGCTTTGCTGTGCTCAGGAGCAGGATCAGCACACTTCTACCTTTCAGCACGGTCCAGGTGAGCTCCTGTCTCAGCTGAGAAAGAAATGGCATGGTCCTCCAGCCTATTGTCCTTCACCTCTCTGTAGGTTTCCACTTGTCCCATGATTTTCATACAAAGTTTGGAGTTTCTAGGTCTAGTGCAGATCCTTTTGGGCTTAAGTGTCCAGTATGGCCAAACTACATAGTTGCTTTGGAAGAAAAAAGGAAGGGGAATAGATTTGCATTTTGTTCTTTCACAGATCCCTAAGAGCTCAGAGACTCAGAGCTACAATTCAGAAACACCTGGGCATTCACAGAGACCCCCCCCCTACTCAGCCCCCAGCTCCCATTCCTTGTTTGCAAAGCATGTGTCCTGAACCCAAAAACATCTGGCTCCAGTCTCACCAGTGGGTGGAGGGAAGTGGCTCCGTCCCTGTGCGTACCTGTGGTGGCACAGCAGCTGTGGAAACCCACACACTCCATTAATGTGCTTACTCTGTGTGTCATTTCTGTTGTGGTCTGCTCTTCAGGGAGATTTTTCCCATTTTTGATGAAATAGCTGCGTCCTCCCTTTTTTTGATATTGTCTCATTCGTTAGGCCTCCTCTGTCCTCTGGTCTGCAGTTTTTTAAAGCCAAGGCTGTGTCCAAATTTCTATTAATTACAAGACTGACAGAGCAAAGATTACTCCATTTTGTAGTGCTGAGGAGGGTATTGCTTTGTAAACTGTACATTGCTATTTACCATTGCCTGTAACAAAGCACTTTCTGTTGGTTAATAGTGTCTAGAAAATAATGGTTAAATTTAAAACCTCTCCAATTCTGTAGAGTGTGTTAAGAAAAAGAAAAGAAAAAGTCAATCACTAGAAAAGCTTAGGTTTTTAATGCTTTATCTCACGTCTCTTGGTAGGAGAATGAGGGATGTATTCACAAATATTTGAAGAGTGGCTCGAAGAGATAGTGCTGCCCTACAGGAACTCCTGGCATCAAAGGGTATATATCAAGGCATAATGGGATGAAATTAGGCAATAAAGCTAACCAGATAAGTAGTCTTTCATCCTGGAAGTACATTCCAAATGTTGCATAAATGAAGTAGAAATTGCAAACATTTTTGGGGGAGGATTCCTACCAGTGAGATCTGCCAGGTGTGGCTGAGGACAGAAGACGGGAAGCTGAGCAGCACCTCATCCT
This sequence comes from Machaerirhynchus nigripectus, assembly GCA_013397975.1. Taxonomy (NCBI): domain Eukaryota; kingdom Metazoa; phylum Chordata; class Aves; order Passeriformes; family Dicruridae; genus Machaerirhynchus; species Machaerirhynchus nigripectus. Next base: position 549,713 of record VZRQ01006889.1, on the reverse strand, counting down.
GGCCAGCACAGCGTGGGCTCCCAAGCAGCCCTCTGCCACCCCAGAGCAGGTCTAGCTGTGTTCCATGGGGTTCACTCCCCAAGGAGCTGTGCTGCAAGCCCTGATCCCTGTAAAGCTGAGCTGAACCAAAGCACTGTTACAAGGCTCCACCTGACACTGGTGGAAAAATCCCTAGGGTAGGACCAGAAACAGGGGTTGGCCCAGAAATTGCCATGAAGCCCTTGGCCCAAAGCCCAGGTGGCTCCCTGGGAGCCCATCCTTGCCTCCATGGGCGTCATGCCAGCAGCAGGGAGAGCAAGGCAGGGGAGGCATGGTTCCCATGCACTGCCATGGCAGGCACCATGGGCAGCGCTCGGCTCACGAGTGGGGACACAGGGAAAGACAGCCTGCATTCATTTGGGCTGTAGCCACCATAAGTGATGAGAACAAACTACTGGCCCATTTCTAACAAGAGAGTTTGGGAGAAAAGGTGGGATGCAGCAGAGGCATGTCAGGTCGTGGGGATGCAAGACGGAGGATTGTACTGGTTTGCTTTACCTCCTTTGATTTGCTGTTATTTTTCAATAAAGAGCTTGTATTATCATAATGATTTCTTTAAAATGCCTGAAAATTTAAAGAATAATAGTATTGCAGTAAGCAGAAAACCACTTCACCTCCACCACCGCCCACAAGATGGAGCTCGCAGCTCAGGAGCAGGGACGATGTTCTTTGTGTCACCAAAAAATGAAACGGTTTTACTCTCACCCTTTTCTAAATTTTATCTTTTGCTAATATAATGCAGATTGGTTTTATACATTATTTATGGAGCCCAGAACTAGTATAGGGAATGCTGTCACTCATTTTAATGATTTAGATATGTTTTTTATTATTATTATACTGTATAGACTTTGGAAAGCCTTCATTTGGATCCCATTTAGAACACAGGAAGTTGCCCAAAGCTTGGATGTGAACCTTAATTTACTGAAATCCTTGTAAGGCTGAGAATATTTACTGCTGGCATTTATTGCTCCTGTGAGAGTTAGAGCGAGAGAGAGTTGGGGGGAGAGAAAGAGAGGAAAGGAAAGACAGCAGTAACTTCAGCCAAAAAAGCAAAGAACATATGTTGGAGTTGTGCTCGGCTGTGCGCATGCAGAGCAGGGTAATCTGCCTCTGAGCTGCTCTGCTGGGACAGGAGGTGCCTTACTGCCTCTCAGATTCAGGAGAACCCCACCAGGGCTTGTCCTTTGAGGAGCTGAATCTGCTTTTTCTAAAGCTTCTCTTTATAAAGTGGGGTTCACAAGCAATTAGGACACTTGGTTTGATGTACCCCATAAAGGACTGGGTCCTCTTTGTGCTGCAGCAGAATTCCCTTTGGACTTCCCACTGTACTCTGCAGATAAAAACCACAGGAATTTTAGCTGTGCAGAGTTACAGAGGTTCCAGCGGTGCCTAAGGGAAATACGGTGCACGACCCCAGGCAACCCCGGCTGGAGACAAAGGAGAGCTGCAAACCCACCACTGTCTTGCAGGGGGTGGAGAAGGTGACCCAGCAACCAGCAGTAATGGAGGCAGGAAAAGATCTCTTAATTTTCTTCCTCTTTCCAGTTACTTCGTGCCTGCCCAACAATAAATAAGCCTATTCAAGCTTGGTTGTTGTAACTTACAGAGAAAAAAGTTCCTAGGATGGGTCAGTCTTGGCTCAGGTTATGAGTGCTGACCATTTCAGCAGTCTCCAGCTTTTCAGAAATCAGAGTTCTGAACTTCAGGAAAAAGAACAGGTGCCTCAGTAAATCCCGTAGCGTTTTTTACTGCAAAGAAAAGCAGAGCAAAATATTTAATTTTTTTGTTAAGGTATTTGTTTTATGCTCCCTTGTTCCTCCAGCCCTTTTTCATTCAGCTGCTTAACCTGCCTTTCAACTGGTCTCTCTGGTGGCTTGTTTGTCCTGTGCTGCAACAGCTAAAACAGCTAATAAAGCAGCTGGCAGGAGGGTGAATGAAGGGACCATGCCAGCTACTGCCCCTACTGTGGAAAAAGACCCAACAGAAAAACTTTTCTATGTCTACCTTGAAATTTCCTCAAAAACCTGTATATTATGGAGAGTTCTTAAATGAAAACACTGTTTTGTGAGTCTCTAAAGAAATGCAATATATTTTCTGAAGAGCAGTTTAATTTAAAAGATTGCCCATTTACATGAAATACCCACAACTGTTTGTTACTATTATTACTGAACCAGCTTTTGATGATACACTGTCATTATTCTGAATTTAGTTATGCTTTGTTAGTATTTATTACTGGCACTGTGAAAGGATCAAGGCGTTGCTCAACGAGGCATACCAGTGCGTGGCAAGGAGACAGCTTTCCTCACAGCCAGAGTTTAGTCCTGCAAGGAAGCAGGATGGGGTGAGCAACTGGGAGATGGCAAAAGCAGACAAAGTCAGTCTGTGGAAAGCTGTCCCCCTCTAATAGGCTCTATATTGCATGCAATAGCTGGGTGGGACCCAGAGACACAAGATTATTGCCAAGGTCTCAAATAATATTTCAGTTAGAGAACATGATTCAAAGAGCAAGTACATAAAATTGGAAGATCTGTGTTCATGATACACTATCTAGATGCTTACAGTATAATTTTAATCATAGCACCAGATTGCTTCCCACATAAACATCTAACATCTCAGTAAAGGCCTCCTGAAGTACATTGAAAGCCATGCAGGTTGTTCAAATATTCAGTGTGTGCTCCTAGAATTAGGAAAAGTGAAATGAAGAGAAGGAATTTGCAATTGCTCATAGGGCTGGAAGGTTAGTGATCATTCTTTATCTCTTATTGTGTGAGAAGGCACACATCATGAACAAACTGCTAGGCACAGTAGCTCTTTTTTAGACTAAGGTGTCATTTCACATTAATCTAAAGGACTCCAGTGCAAAATGTGGTGGCATGGTTTAATTCTTAATAATCTCGTAAGGATTGCAGTTTTGAGAAGATATTTAAGTGCTGGAAGAGATAAGGAAATTGTGAAAATTCAATCATTAAAACTCTTTAAAACAAGTTGGACAAATACCTGCCAAGAATGACACAGGTATAGTTGATTCTTCCTTGAGGCAGAGAAATAGACAGGATGACCTATTTACTCTCTATTCAAGGACTTGCGTGTGACTAGCTGCAGGTGCTTAAGTGCAGAAAATATTCTGTGTCAAGGAAAAAGACCAACTGCATTGAAATGAAGTTCAATTTAAGCTCAAGATAAACAAGAAGTTTGTAGAAATCATGTAGTTATCCAAAATCCAACATAAATAGTATCTAAAATTTCAAAGGAAATTGACCTTTTAAGGAAGTACATAGAAGATAGTATGAGAAATGCTCAGAAACAGCATCCAAGACAGCTCTGATGTCTAACATTATCAAATAAAATAAATTATTCCAGTGAGGGGCATTTTGTGTTTCTAGTTCCAGATTCAAATGTCTGCCTAAAAATAGAAATGATCTTTTTTTTCCCCCTCTTTTTGTCATCATAGTGTTGCCATTAAGAATATAGCCAGCAGCTACTTTCATTAAGAGCAGCCTGTGATCTCAGCTGCAGGAAGAACAATGGAAACATGCTGTTCTTCTCAAAATGCCTCTGTGGATATAAGCTTCTTCTGCTCTGCTTTTTCATCATAAGCTCTGTGCACACCAGCGCCGCAAGCCTCAAAGCAGACAGGGAGGAGCAGGGTCAGACTGGATTTTTGGGTACCTCTGTCCCTTGGCATGGGCTGGAGCTGTGCTGGTGGTGTCTGCAGGCTGAGCTGCAGGATGACCAGGCTGCTGCTCTGCATGGCTTTTGCCATGCTGGTGCCATGGTCTGGCCGACAGCCTGCAAACTGGATTTCTTGGCATCTTTCCTAGGAGGGCACTCATCCTGCACCTCATGCCATATGCTACTGAGGTACCTGGGACTGATGGGCAGCCTGAGTTTTTCATACTATGGAAACTAGGAGCTCAGCTATAACCAATCCTATATCTATCTGTATGCCCTCAGAGAGCCAGGGCAGGGAGTCTGGTGGGCTGTATTCTGACTCTGATTATTTAAGCACGGTATAGATGCAGCTTCATACCGGGAAGTCACTTCCATTTAGGAAAAAGCAACCATTTTGAATGACAAGTTTTCCACACTGTCCATGAAATTTTCTGCAGAAGAACCTCTAAAAACAACAGTATCTAAGGCGGGGAAATGGTTGTTAATCCTACAACATTGTGTTAGAGTATAGGGCTGAGTCTTTCATAGCTTTAAGTACTTCAAGAATATAGAGAATCCCCTATTTTACTAAGATCAGAAAATCAGAGGAACAGAGCACTACTTTTATTCAAGATAAACTTTAAAATGAAAATTCATTCCCAAACTGACTGCCCTGGTTTATTTATAAAACCCAGAAAATTTATATAGCTATTTTGTGCTTTCCCTGTTAACAAGGTGGGTTTATTTGGCAAGGCTGTGACCTTCTACTATCATTTTTTTGAGGTCTTCATTGACTGCTTGATGGACCTTTGAGTTTACACTGTTTTACTTCAGGATATCAACTGCTAGAATGACATTGTCTTGTTGGCTTCATTTGATGAATTCTTGCAGGTGGGATTCAATCGAATGTGTAGCAAGCAGTGCACAGTGACCTGATTATTTATCTTGTCAAATAGAGACCCTGGACATAACTATCAAGCTGCCATTGACACTGGGATATAACCAGCTCTGTATTAAACTGTCCAGCTGTGATGTGAAGAGCGCACCAGTTGTTTACTTAAGAAGCATAACACACAGTGCTGAGGACGTTTGAGAGACTTGAGAGCCTGGATAGCAGTAACTGCTGCCTCAGCAACATTTTGAGGATGTCCCAATATCAAATTTTCACAAGACTGCTCTAAAAGGTCATATTTATACCATATTTACCACAAATTCATGGAACATGCCCACAGTTGGCGGGTTTTTACTTTTAATGATTTCATCAGTTACTTCATTCAATATAGCAGGGTACGATCAGCTAATGAAATTTCTAGATCTTTCCCAGCAACAGCTTTCATCAGCCTTCTCTAGCGCAGTCATGGTACCACTGCAGCTTGAAGGGATCTGCTACTGGAGTAGCATGTTGCAGTTAACCCCTCAGGCAGCATAACCACACAGCCACTTTCTCACTCCCCTCCCGTGAGATCTGGGGGAGAACCGGAAAAAGGGTAAAACTCATGGGCTGAGGTAATGATAGTTTAATAGGACAGGAAGGCAAGGGAAAATAGCAATAACGATAAAGGGATATACAAAACAAGCTCTGCACAATGCAGTTGCTCACCCACCCACCACTACCCTACAGCCAACTCCCCCCCAGGTTTTTGTTCAGTATGATGCCATATGATATGGTACATCCCTTGGGTCTCTTGGGGTCGGCTGTCCTGTCTGTGTCCCCTCCCAGCTCCTTGTGCACCTGCACCCTGCTCACTGACAGGCAGTATGAATAGTTGAGAAGTCCTTGACTTAGTGTAAGCCCTGGTCATCAACAACTAAAACATCAGAGTGATATCAATATTATTGTCATCCTAAATACAAAACACAGCACGGCACCAGCTACTAGGAAGGAAATTAAGTCTATCCCAACTGAAGCCAGGACACCCCAGTTTTCCTGACAGAGCTTTTTCAATTTGTTGAGGCAACAATGACATGAAGAGACCTTTCAGTCATTAATGTCAGCTTTAGCCAGTGAGACTTGTGCAAAAAAAATATACTAGTACTGGAGACTTGACATGTCCAGTCTACCTCCTAGAGCTGAATGCCTGTCATATCCAGCAGACTTGTTTGGTGAAGACCAGCTGTTGAGGAGGATGGTGACCAGCTACAGCTCCACTTCAGAGTTAACTATTGACCTGACCCTCTTTGGATCCTGTATATTTACAACAATTAGATAAAACAATAATTAGCAACTTATCTTAACTACAGTCTATTTTTATATAGTACAGCTTGAGCACAAGTTTTTGATTAATTTTAACTACGTGGAGAGTTGAGAGAGTCTGTAGTTTTAAGATTATTCGGGTCAAAGAACAGATGTTAAATTTCTTTAAATAACCAGTTTAATTTTAGCACAAATTAACAGATTTGTTTATTAATGCTCAGAACACTCAACCTGTTTTTGAAGGATGAGAACTGTAAGATTGGAGAGATGCACTCATTTTTTGTCCATCATAAAAATGGTAAATCTATGCTCTAGAAGCAAGAGAGGTCTCCCTAAATCATAGGGCTGTGACCAAGTTCTTAATAGCAGAGCTGAGAACCTGTTAACTTTGTGAGCAGCTGGGGCAAGTAAGCCTTTTTCAAGGAGATTCTTGAAGTTGAGGCATTTTGCAAAGGATTTGCTGTGAATTGGACCCAACGCAGGGAGCCCCTGCAGTTGTGCATTGTCTCTTCTCCATCCTCCTTCCTCTGACAGGCAGCCCAAGAGCAGGGGGGCTGCACAGCCCTCCGGTGCCACACTTCATCCCTGTGGTACCTCCACAGATTGTTTTCTGCTTATCCTTTAAGTACTCTGGTCATCATAAACTGGTGTGTAATCCCAAGCTATGAAACCACACTTCATTTTAGATACAAGAACCAGCTTTGAGAGGTCCCCTATGTTTGCAGAAAATCTAAGCATCAAAAAATGCTATATATTAACACTTGTCAAAGTCTGTGATTCCTGGTATTCATGGGAATTAATTGGCTGTGTGAAATTTGAGAATTATACAGGTTCACTGCTAGAACTAAGTCACAATTAGTGCCAAGTGCTTTTACCACTAAAAAAGCCCCATGGATTAGGCCTTTCAGAAGAAAGAAAACCTGCTTCTGAACTTTTTGCCGCAGTTGGATACTCAGTCATAGAATAGTCTCCATACTGCCAGTACATTTACAATGTAAACGCTTTCTTTTCAAGGTCAGGGTTTTAAAGCACTAGACTGCTATTGAAACTGCAGGGGCAGAGCCTGAACAATTCTACTGGTTTTCTAAAAATAAGGAGCTTTATAGCTAAACTGCAGGATGTATTTTAAAAGAGTCTCAACATTTTTCTTTTTACTGCTACTTGTATCCCATCTCTACCAATTTTTACTACTTTACACAAAGGCACATTTATCGCAAGGCATGGCATAAAATCAACACTCTTCCATTCTAGCAGTTAAGCCCCATCTCACAACGTTTGTGATGTGCCACAATATTCAAATGCATTAAAACAAAACCTGACACACCAGAGGGAATATGGATTTACAAATAAAATGACAGAAAGGGAAAATGCCTACTTCGCTAGTTCAGACTTCTTAGCTGCAACCACTCTGTTGAATTTTGCATTAAAAATGTCTTATTTTCATTTAAAACCTGCATCCCTCAAACACCTCATGAAATACTGCAAGACTCTAAGGCGTGACTGAGGCAATCGGTTCTTTCATTATAAATGCTTAATTCTAATCAACCAGGGCTTAGTATTCCCAAACCTTTAGAGCACTCTTGTTTAGCTTTTGCAGTGTTTGAAAATATTTATTGGCCAAAGGGTAAAATGCTTTTTCTTCTTATTGGAAAAGATTTGCTGTTAAAATATGTAGCACTAATCCCCTTAAAATACTGAGGACTAGTTTCTGGTCAGTTTGTAGGTGGGTGTACTGACAGAAAAACAGTGAAGTCTTGGCACCCACATAAGGTTACCAAAAGATTGTCTGGGGTTGCAAGTAAAAGATCATATACCTGCTCATATCCATACTGTCTTGAAGGCTGTGATAAATGGTCATGTGCTTCCAAATTTAGAGGACAGCTCAATGTGTGCTTGGCTGTGCTTGCTTCAGATTTCAGGGTGAGCTATTGTGCTTGTAGCCCAGCTGACTGATTTGCCTGGCCCAGCTGCTACGCACTGTCCCAAAGTAAAGGCCAACAAGTCAATTTAAGTGCCATCAGACCTGCTTCCCTGGTCCTCACTCAGAATCAGGACCGAGGAAAAGCAGATGATGGTGAAAACCCACCCACATGGAGAACAAAGACTCATCTCTCATTTTCTTCTGCAAGATTTTCTCTTTGGCTTTTAGTACCACATTTAAAGATGAAATACTTAACCTCTCTTGTATAGATATCTGAAAAACTTGTTCTTCAATTCCAAGCAAGTTCAATACTGATGGTGTGTTATTTGTCATTAGCACATGTGGTAAAAGGTTAAGTTTTACACAAAACCTCTTTTTTTCCTCTATTCTTGTCATTTAATAAAAAAATAGAGATACACATGCAGATAGTGTATATAAATTTTTTGAAGTCAGACCAAGTGTGGCAATTTAATTGTCCCAGTCCAAGTATGTCTTAGCTGAATTTGGGTATTGGAGTGTAAAACATCATTTTCATTTTCTAAACATTTTCGTTGCATCTGCATCTTTCAACCCTTTTTTTCTCTTTAATTATTTCTATTAAAACATGCAAAAAATACAAAGGGAAAACTCTATAAATCCTTTTAAAAATAGCAGAATTGTAGTTGACAAAATTGGTACAACTTTTAGGACGAGACTCAACTAGGAAATATTTCCATTCTTTAGCATACAGAAACTTACATATGGTTTGCTATCACTGCTGCCCAGCGCCAAAGCCAACATCTCAGTCTGTGCAAAGAAACAGGAGGACAGTCAGTGGGTGGGCTCGAAGCATGAAACAGAAGGAGGGAGAGGGAGTGAGTGGGGGAGAGACTGTGTGCATATGTCCAAAGGAGTTGAGTAGTTAGAGCATCAGTTAGGTAGATGAAGAACCAAGATTCATACTCTGCGTCTCTACGGTCCACAAAATGTGCTTAAATTCAGCTCTACCAGATCCCCCATGGGCAAGTTGTTTGGTTATTCTGTACTTTCCAAATTCCAAATGAATAAATAAAAGATATGCCTTGGAGCAGGAATATTCTGTTCATGTTAATTAACAGTATTCTATATGTTCTGCCTCTCTTTGTTCCTGTGCTATGTCAAGTGAACAGCAGCAGTGGGACAGCAGGAAAGTTTCATCCTGAACTGACCCAGGGGATGTTAAATGTTGATTGAAGTTTGTGCTGTGAATGGGAGCAGAGTGTGGTTGCCCGATGTGTCTCATTCCTTGGGATCCCACTGAAGGAGCACACCTGATCTGGGTTAGGTGCCCAAATCCAGGCACCTCAGCCTCTCTATCTCCCGGGGCTTGTCTTGCCCTCTGAATTGCAGCAAAGCAGCTCTTCTCCCACAAGTGCTCCCTGCTCCCACGTGTTCCTGAATCAGGAAAGGACATGGTATTAGATGGCAATCATCTATGAAAACACATTTCAGGAGCTAAGTTACTTTGAGCATTTATTCATAGCTTTTACTGAAATCGGGGGAAATGCTCATCTAGATTCCTCTGCAAGTCAGCCCTTAGGAGTTTCAATGGGAAAGGAATGTCTGGGTATCACCTGTGTTACTAAATTTTATTTTTCATGCTGCCATAGATTTCATAGTTTTGCAGAAACACGTAGCAAACATGGAATTTATTGCTCATAGTTCATCCAGGAAATGTGTCATAGTACAAGATGGACTGAACATAAAAGATGGTTAACAAGTATATGGCAATGGTCTGTAAAACTGTTAAATAGATCAATAAATAATTCCAGTGATAGCATATTGAACTTCAATAGTCAGTGAAAACCAACAGTTTCAAAATGCTGAATTTTGCTTTTCTAATGACTAAGTCTGTGTCACTCTACCATAAATACTCAACTTTAGCAATTATCATCAAGGCCCTATTTAACAAGTTTCTAATTTTAACAAATGTGATTTACTGCAGTAGTGAATTGTTGGTACGATACCTATTCTTTATTCCTTGATGAGTTTAACCCATAAGTTGATTACATAAGTAAAAATATCTGCAGGGATTTTTTTCAGTAAGTCTAAGGAATAGGATGGGGGAGTAAAGCAGTGTTTGTTATACTCTGGGGGTACAGAACTGAAGGTCCCCCGATGTTTGAGTTAACTGATATCCAGAAAGCTGGCAGCATCCAGTCTTTAGGGAGAAGCTCAGCTCTCCTAGCTTGTCTGGGTAGCAGGATTTGTTCTAGGACCGTTGCTGTGGTTAGTTGGTGTTTACATGGGAATGATAGCATAGGGTTCAAATGCTTCTAAAAATCGTGATAGTCAAAAGTAGGCCTCGGGAATGGGAGTGGGCATTGCCTTTGCTAAATCATGTGAACCTGCACCTGTGTACCCACCGATGATTGCTTAGTAATTGAATATTAAAGGTGATTGTTTAATCACAACCAGAATCGTGGAAAAGGAACAACAAACATGGGGAAGATTGTGAGGAGGGGGCTTAAAGCTCATGCTCTGGAGAAAACAATAGAACAATACAAAGTTGATGATTAAACAACAGTTATGTAAGGAAAGGGTATAAAATGTATCCATCCCAAACCCATGTCGGAATCAGATTTGGGTCTGTACCCCGATTCCCAGAGCTCTCCAATTAAAGCACCTGCATATAATCGTACCGTGATTATGTGTTTCTACACTACCAGGGACTCCTTCAATACTGTAAAGCTGAAGGTTGTACCACCACCCTTGCCACCCTTCCATCTCAGAGATCTGAGACACCAGATGGGAGGAGGAGTCAGACGCTGAAGATACATTCTCAAAGGGACAGAAGACTTCCATACCTGACTGGGAATCACAGGCAGCTTTCCAGGAAACAGAGCCTGAAAAAATAAAGCATTTCAAAGCACTGGTTTTAGAAGAAGTTAACTGAAAATGTTAAAACCAGACCACTTAAATCAATTTGTGTAACAAAAATACTGAATAAAATATGTAAAAAGCAGCGTAATTTAATAAATGTAGCAGAAAGAAGCCTAACACCAAAAATCTTTGTAAAGAACATAAAACCCAGTAAGGGCCAGCTAGTCAATTAAGCCTAAGTCTTGTCCAAGCTTTTTACTGTTAAGGTATGAGGAAGTGAGGACCTCTTTTCCCTGCAGGTGAGGACCTTCGGCTGCAGAGGACTGCTGCTTTAAGGCATGCAGATCTTTATTATCTAATCATTAGCACCTGGTTATACAAACATTAATACAGGCTGCATTGTTACAAATAAGGCAAATGGATGTATTTCCAGGCAGACCAGATCTATATGCATTGGTGTGTATTCTGGGATTAGCTAAACCAGCCTGATTTCAGTCTGTGGTCAGTCTTACCTGTACCAGTTCCTTCCTTTTATTTACCTTGATCTTCCTTTTTTTGTCAGCTCTTCTGACCTAACTTTGGCAAAGAGACTTACTTTTTAAAACATTCTCTAAGAAAGTCTTAGAAAATGTGCAAACATCTATTAGCATTACTACATCTCCTCAGGCATATTCTTTCCGCCTTATTCCTTATGCCAGGATCAAGCTCTTTTTCTTTTTCAAGCTGGTAATTGTATAGCACCCAGTCTAATAGGGTTTTGGTTTCTCAGCTGCAGCTGCATGGAGCAGTAACCCAACAGGATATATGAAGCAGACAGGTATAATTTAAGGCCCTGATCAATGAAAAATGAAAACAGTAGCTGAGCAAAAGCAGAAAAAACACTACTACCCTCTAAAGTAATCAGAATTAGCTATTAGACCATGCACCAGACAGGTGGCCAACAGGGACTGTACCCATCAGATGTGTTCATATTAGGCATGAAATATATCCTGATAGTGCCAAGAAGCTTACAGCTCGGGATGGTACCTAAACAGGCACCAGATTAAGCTTCTGTCAGAAGGGGAGTGTTCACCGTGAGCCAAATGGACTTCCCACAGTGGAAAAATATTTCTAGGTACAAGTTTATAGCAAAAAAAAAATTCATTATAACTTGTTAATTTGGACACAATGCTCAGCAAAGCTCCTCTGTTTCATGAGTCTGTTGTTACGCTGGAAATTAGAGGGCACAATTATAGCCACTAAAACAAAAGATACAGATATGTCATGCTTTCTTGTCTGCGACCCACTCAGTAGCTTCTACAGGTAAACAGCCTGGCACATGGCCTAAAATCTACACTCTTCTGTTAGGAAGAATTGTCCAATTGCAACCTTTTAGAGCTTCCTTTCCTTCCACAAAAAATAAATTGATTTGCCATGCAATTCCTCTTCATATCATTCTGTGTTATTCCTTGCTCCTGTGAAACATTGTCTCCTCTGGATAAAAAACATACACTAAGTCTATAAGGCTTATGGAATTTGAGCATTTTTCTAGGTTGATCCAGTTGTTCTCATTCTGGTTCGTCCCATTCCCCACCACCCTTTCCAACCCCCCACACCTTCTTGAGTTTTACAATAACACTTTAATGGTTTTGTGACCAACTCAGCACGAGCACTGTGGAATGTGTCTGGAAGCTGTAGTTCATTACCTATATTTTAATCCAAATGGAGTAATTTAATGCAAATATCGGGTTCAACTTCTAAATATATAAAGTATTTTGATGTTGTCAATGAGTTACTAAAATCACTTAAATCCATAGGGAGTTAATTATGTATGTGAAAAGTAGAAAATTCTACAGGAACCATTTAATGTTGAGAAAAAAAATACACCAGCCCAATGGCTATTGCCAGAACTTTTTCATTGTAACAGCAGTAAATTTTCTGCATTCATGACATATGCTGATAGGCAGAAAGTTTAGTAATTTATACTGCTGAAAGTTGCATGATCACCTGTAATCCCATTGCTTCCAGTAAGTTTACTAAGTACCAACTACTTCTGAATAAAAGGTCTATGTGGAAAATTACGTCGTTATTTTTGTTTGCCTTGCACATTATTTAAACAAGAGTTTTCACATTCATGGCAGCAATTTCTGTCTCTGAAAGCAGTAATCATTAGGTCTCTGTAGCAATAATAGGAGAAATATAGTTATTTGTATTTTTTGATAAATGTTTCCACATTATGAAGTATTAATGCCTAATTACATGTTTCAGCAAACAATCAAGTTTTTTTACACAGTGCAAATATTTATACTATTTGATTTGTCTTCTTAGTTCGTCCTCATTTTTGTATAGATATATGTATATATATCCTATGGTAGTCTGCACCAAGCAACTCAAATTGGCATGAAAATATTACCTCACATGTACATTAAAATGATTTATAAAATAGAATCTGTAAAAAACCCCAAGTGGACTATTTATCACTGGAAAAGATCATAGTTACAGACACTTTATTTAGTTCATTTATATATCCTGAGCCAGAGCTTTAACTGAAACTAACTTTTCTTGCCTTCAGCAGAGCTGATCTAGCAGGGATGAATCAGGAACCAAATCTTTTGTCTTGATTCTAATTTTGGTGCTAGCTGACACCATAAGCTGGTTTTTCAGTAGTTCAGCTCCATGTTGAAGCTAGAGCAGACCTTTAGGGAAGTGGACATTTCCCTGGAGAGTACAGGTTTCAGCTCTACTCTGGGCCAGTTGTAGAAACCTTAACGAAGGTCTCACAGTTTATTAATGTCACGATTCATATAAATATACTTGATTACTGTAGATCTTGAAGAGATCAAGGAGTTCTATGAGTTAGTATTTTGGGGGGGGCGGGTTTTGTTTGGGTTTTTGTTTGTTTGTGAGGGTTTTTGTTTGAGGTTTGGTTGTTTTTTGTTTTTATTTTGGTTTTGTTTGTTTGAGGGTTTCTTTTTTTTGTTTTTTTTTTTTTTTACTTTGTTTTTCTCTGTAGGAAATTCTGCTACTGAAAGATCTTGTCTTTTTAGGGAATCTGGATTAGTAAATACTAATTCAGAACATGTTGAACTTCTCTGCCTTACTCAGAAGTACCCATAGCTGTGTAAGACCATGCCACGTTATGCCACTCAACACCACACAGAAATTTCTGAACTTGCAGGGGGACATTTTATGACATATTATTCTCACTTCTGGTCCTGGAGAAGGCTTGCACTGGCACTGTTTTGGGTGTTTGCACTGGAATTCACTGAGCTGCACAGAAATACTTGTAGTCTGGGGTAATCCAAGCCTGGATATAAACCCAGTCTGATCCTTCCAAGAGGTTAAGTTTTTCCCATGGACCAAATCCTTACTCTGGGGCTGTCTTCTTCATGTTGCAGCCTGGGTGCTCACCCTTTGATGACCATCTATACAAGAGGACTCTATATTACACTGTACTCCAAAGGTAATCTTCACCCAAATCAAATCATCTTAGCTACTCCTCCTGGCCTAGGTCCTACCCTTAAGCATCCTCAGGGCTGTTCTGCCTTTTCTGTGCTGCCCTCTCAGGCATCAGGCTTGTCAAGTGGAGTCTTTTGGGTTTGTCTCTGTGGGGAAGGTTGATGCAGAGGAACACAAAGTCATGAACTGAGATTTTAGGGATTTTGCAGCCTGAACTTCCTGTGTTCCCATTCTGTGAACCTGGCTCTGACAAATTACTCAAGGGGCAAATCCCAAAGGGAAGACTGTGAATCTGTCACACTTGTCCAGTTTGATGTGAGAGAAACGGAGTTGCACTGTTGCAGGCCCAGGCATTACCAGATGTGGTGTGGATCTCTGTGAGGTTGGTTCCAATACCTGAATTCAGCCTGCACCCCATCTGCCGTCGGTGGAATTTCACTTCACCTGAGTGTGTGTTTTGTTTAAGCCTTGTTTTGCTCCTTTGTTTGCTTCTCTTCATGTGAGTGTGTAAGGAGGGCTTAGGTAAGGAGAGGAACAAGTGCCTAGTCCAATCCTGCATGCTGTTTGGATATGTCTCTTGAAGCGACACTGCTTGTTCCCATAGGATGCCCCAGATAAGTCAGCAGTGCTCTGCTGTCAGTGGCATTAAAAATCTACACCTCGCTGCTGCAGCACGGGCTCTTGCCCTCCCTCACAGATGAGACAGGCAGTGCAAAAGGCTCAATTCACCATTAATGGGTTGCAAACTTTGCCTTCTTTTTTGTGTTCTTTTAGAGTTTGTGAGGCATTGCTCACATGGACCCTCTCTTCTGCTTTGGGAGTTTTAAGCAGCTTTAACTTCTACCAGTAGATAAGTTTTAACTTGATCCCTTCTGCTCTGCCAAAACTCTACTGCATCAGTTTGGCCAAGCTGCTGGTTTATTAGCTTTTAGGCACATTTGCACAGTTTGTTAATACACTATAAAAAGCCTAAATATCAAATTACACCATCTTCACTTTTTACTTATGCACTCTTTAACTTCCTACAAATAAAACACTCTGTGTCTTATAGTCCAAACTACCTTTGTGCATGACCTCTATATTTGCTGTTTATTTAGGAACAAGACTGGGGAATATCAGACTATTACAAATGCTGGTTTTGAAATATACTCTCGGTATAATTTTTGGATTATTCCTTTTTATCACATCTTAACTTTGAATATCAGAAATCCTTCTCCTGTGGATAAGGGTAGTTATTGCCAACCTAATTTCAAATGGAATTTAAAAATTCAATCTTTTTAGCTCTTCAGGTTTGATTGTGGATGGCTTGTAGGATTATAGCTTCTTAGTTTTAATGTCTATTTTTGAATGCTGGTTTGGGGTCAATGGTTAGAAACTCTCAGTATCATTTTTATTTCTGAAATATCCTTTTGATTTACATGTCTGAAGCAACAAAACCTCTTATTGTTATCATTTTTGAAAAATTGCCAAGATACAGCCAAATCTTTCACTGCTTGCTGCACAGAACTGGTTCTTGCCTTCATGTACCGTAGAATTCATTATTGTAATGCCTTGTTTACTTACATTTCTTTCTGGTGATAATAGGCTTTTCAGCCTTCAGCATTCAAGGCCTTTGTCTGCAGAGGAAAAGAAAAATCAGGCAAAACATCAGGCTCTTTCATCAAGCTTTTCAAATCTCATTTCAAAAGTTTGCTGTTAACCATTTCAGCATCACAACAGAGGAACAAAAACCTTCACAATAAAAGATCCAGAGTCAGAAATACCTCTGCCGGGAAACAGTTTTTGTTCCTAAAGCTGTTTTGATGCAAAGCATATCTTCCGAGATGCATATTCCCCTTTCAGTGGTAAGGGCTGCCTACCTCCACAGGCCTTCTCCAGTGTATTGCTTTTGATAAAGTCAGAAAATAATGTGGTAACATCCTTCCTATTGACATTCTGTTCATGGTAATAAATCCAATGAAGTACCATATTTAACTACTTGTCTCTACTTCCTCAAATGCACAAGTTTTCTTGTTCCTTTAGGAATTGTCAAGGCTAATGGGTTTCAAGAAGCTGTTGAATAATTTCCAACCAATTACATTTATTTTTAAACCTAAAATATTTTCTGAAAAAAATATTAATGACCTTATCAATCATGTTTTATGAAAAATGTTTTTTTTCCACTTTTTAAAATAGCAAGTGTTCACAAAATGTTGTTTATTAGATGTAAATGTATTTTGTGTGACTACTAAAGAATAAACTGGGCTTTCTTTAACATCAATAAACCTGCAAACCTGACAGTGCATGTAAACTTAATAGGTAGGCTTTTGTTTCTCAGGTAATTTAAAAAAGTTTTGTTTGATTGCTTTTTTGTTTGTTTGGGTTTGTTAATACTAAGTTCACTGCTGTTATAGTTCCTCAGGCCTTGCTGTTTTAGTACCTTCTTCATGATGCCTTTAAGTTTGTGGTACCTTGCTGGTCTGATGTCACTGATGTCTGGCTCAGGAGAATGTTTTAGAAACATTTTTTAAATTTCAGCGAACACAAATAAGAAATTTTAAAGGAGCAGGTAAAGGGAAAACTTGTCTTTCTCATGTTGGACCCCCATCACATTTCCCCAGAAAAGATCTGCTCATCAGTTGAACATTGCTCATTCTGGGCCCTGGACATGGTGGTGGTTCAAAGGGAAGGAACAAGAGAAATGTGTCATCAGGTGTTTGAAGATTACATAGGGCAAATTAAAGTTCATCAGGCTTCTGACTGCTCAGTGCTTGGCTTTGTACCCGTGAGCTCTTCAGGCCCGTCTCCATCGTCATCAGTGATTTGTTTGGCCACTACTAATGCAAGTTTTTATGATTTTGTCAAATATAAAGCAGCTGGTCTGAAATGTTCTGTGCTTCCTTTCTGCCCCATGTGACACTTTTTGGAGATCTTGGGAATCAGTAGTCAGATGGCTTTTCCAGAATTAGGACAGATGTCTGGCTTTTCCAGAGTTAGGACTCCCTTTCTAGAGTTAAAACACTACTTTTTAAGAAAGTCTCTAACATGCTCATAATTATAGCAGAATTTGAAATCTGGCCAAGGGTGTTGGTTTGGTGTCAATGACATTCCTTTTTTTCAAGCTTATGAAAATTCATCTGTGTTTTCTTCTTGCCCTGTTGTGACTCATCACAGTTTTGTGACCAATTCTCCGTAGATTTCACCTACACTGTGCAGACTCCATCTTCTTACGGCTCCCGTCTGCCAGTTAGACTGTTCAGTGCCTGAGCCATCCCCCAGCATAACCAAAACATATTATGGGCTGCTCAGACTTCCCAGCGAGGCTGCAGCTCTGTTGAAAGCATTTGCCAAGTGATAATACTGGCACTGTCCATACCAGCAAGGTGCTGCTTCTCAAAGACTCTTGTTCTACGGCATTTGTGCATCTTCCAGTAGGCTGATGAGGACTTTCAACTCTGAACCTCTTGAATTTATGGTTAGTTTGGGGTTTGTTTACCTGGTGCTTCAGTTCTGGCTAGACACTTTTAAAATACCCAAGCTCTTCATATGAATACCTACTCTTCCCCATACAACACAGTCCACCTGGAAACATGTCACAGGCCCCTAAGCATAGTGGGAGAGTATTTTTCCTTTTTCCATCACTTATGTAATATTTACTGATGTCTGAACACCATTAGCTGAATTTCAAGCTTAAAAAAGCAGAAGCATATTTAAATATAGAATTTGAGTGTTTTAATAAATTGCACACATTTGAAAATAGGACGTTTCTATTTTACTGTAAAAATAAACAAACCTTTGTGAGTTACGGTAAGGATTAATGAAAAAAACCCATTACTCTATGCTTTCTAAGCATCTTGTCAATGAATAATAAACTCTTTTATTTCAGAAGTCTTGTAGTAATATAGAGAGTTGAATCTGTTTGGAAATGTATTCTTTAATGAGTGCATGCTGCAAGCACATCCATCTGTAAAGCTGAACTTTAGCATTCAGGTAATAACTGTGCTGTCGGGTTGGCATCTATCTTATGGTCAGCGCTATGGCAGTAAAATAATTAAGAAATATTAAGTGTCTTAAGATCCTCCATTTGAAATGCTGCATTAGAAACAGTGTTCATAAGTTATTTTTCTTTTCAGTGTTGGCGGATAAGTTTCTTTTCCTTTAAGGCTCCTGGAGCTTGGTGAAGTCCCTACATTCTGTGCATTCCTGTGGGTTTTGAATTGCGTTTAATGGGTGAACATATGAATACGTAAAAATGCTTTACCCCCTGCCATAAATTATTCATACCAATAGGCCACTCCTGCTGCTTCTGCACAGCCTGTGGAAGTTGGACACATGGACAGACTGATATTTCTAAGAGCTTTAGCATAAATCATGTTGGAGAGGTGTTAAGGCAGCCAGCAATTCCCTAAAGATGGAGTGTATGTACTTTCTTCTTGGAGCATGTGCTCATAAGAAACTGTCAACTTATTTCCCAAGTAGAATGCATTAAAAAAAAAATCCTTCTGTGTACATTAAGTAAAACACTTCAGCCTTCATTAGCAGGTCTAAAAGAGAGCAAGAGCATTAAAGATAATACTTGCAAACAAGTTAGATATGATCCTGAGCCTGCAACAAGCAGCTTCAGAAGGCATTAAGGCAGGATGGAGACTGCAGCCTGTAAAACACCAAATTCATCTGGCAAAGAGAAAGGGAGAGAAGGAGAATGAATATGTGAAGCAAGGGCAGGAAAGTTCATTGGTGTGAGGATACTGCATTCCCATAGTCCAGAGCAGCATAAGCAGGCTGGCTGGGACAGTATCCTGGAAAATGCAAGCAGAGGTCTACATATACAGCTGGTAGTTCTCTGGTTATGTATGAAAGTCTTGACTATAGGGTTTTTTTCCCCCATTTAATTTTGTGATGTCAGCAGATCCCCATTCAGCAGAGAGCAACCCTGTATGGGTGTGATTTGCACACATACACAAGTGTTTTGCTGAATGACACTGATGATATCAGTATGTGAAACCAGAGAGTAGGGGTGTAATTGACTGGTGAACCAAAACCCAGAAAGCCAGTATTAAAAGCTGCAAAATTAGTTAACATTTTGTCATGGCACTCTCAAACAATGGAAGGCAGATGTATGAGATTTTAAGCAAGGACTCTAAAGAGGTTTTTAATTGATTTTCTTTTTAACTTTTATATTTTAGGTCCTTGATACTTTTCTACTCATGTTTTTAAAACTAGTAACAGTGTTATTTAAAATCATTTTCTCTTACACCAGAAGATATGAAGCTCTGTGACATAAAACCAAAATAATTATTTCTCCCATTAGGAATTACTTGTTCCTGAAAAAATGATATGTTAAACTTAAAAGAAAAAAGATACAGTTCTTCAAATCTTCAGTCAGAATCAGAGGAAAAAGCTTTGGAAGTGAATATCCAGTGCAGAGGCAGAAAAATCTGAAGTATGAGGTCAACGTACTTGTGCAATATCTAAGGATTACTGTAGGATTCTGGATGTTTCCTTTTCTTAGTTTCATGATTGCTCATCTTAAAATAAAACAGATTAAAATTGATTAGATTTCCTTACATTTATGTAATTAATATATCCTCATTAGAAATCAATTAGCTCTGATAATTCCCATTGGTGCCATGGTTGATAAACTAAATGTCAATCAGTGTAATAAAAACAGTGAAATATAATTTCTTGTTGTTCCAAGTGATGATCAACTAATCAGGAGTAAATTTAATCAGAACATATTAACATCAATTAGTCATATTAGTGCTTGCAAACTAAAATAACCAGCTACGTCTGACAAGTTATGGAAGTTTTTCTATGAACAATTGTAGGCCATATGCACATTTAAGTATATGGGTTTTATATACATGTGTGCAAGCAGTTTAAACATGTAAGAATATAAAATTTCCATGAATGAAGTACTTAGCCCTGTAGTAAATGTCTGTTGCTTGAACAGCCTACAGTTTTAAAATCTGTACTGAGCTTTACTGTTAATGGATCCAAGAGACGCTTATAATCGATGCCAGCTTTTCTGCATGTCCTGTAAATGTGTCCAGACCGCTTGTTCGGACAGAGAAGCTTTAGTCTCTTTCCCCTTGCTGGTGCGCAGTAAGTAGGGAGAAAAATGGACCTAACTGATGCATTTTCCTGGATTTCTTTTCCTTAATTAAACAGCAAGGAGGAGATAAAATGTGGACCCCCGCCTGGATAGGACGCGCGTATCAATGGGGACTCAGGCTCAAACTGAAATGGCTTTTAGGGCATTCCAAAATTTTTATTGGGTTGTTTCCATCCCAGTAATCAAAATTCAATATATTTAATGAAGAACTTAATGTCAGGTATATAGGATATGCGGGAATTTATTAATTTCTATGGTGTAAATACAAGCTTCATTATTCAGGCCCTGATCTTTAAGATGCACATATTTGCAGTATTTAATTCTGCACCACACATGTTCATGGTAATGACTGAAGATCTGAAGAAGCATTTGGAAGGGTATTTATTTGATATTAAGAGAAGCATTTTAATTTGTCTTCAAATAGACCACAAGTGTACATCAGAGCAGTGTACATCTGTTTGGGGTTAGTTTTTATGGCTGAATGGATATTTTGTTGTAAATAACCTACTTAATTGTTTTAACCTTTCTCTGTTTGCATATATTCTGAAGATGCTTTATAATTCTCTTGAATTAATGGAAATTACTCTTTCAATAGGTTCTCTGAAGATTACCTGTGGATTGTTTACATTTGAAAGACTTACTATACAAAATTTAAAATATAAGATAATTTTGAACTTCCCTTGCTACATATCATTATTTCTATTCACAAATTAGGGGAGTTTTCTGATGAAACTGCTCTGAACTACAAGTTTAAATCCACTTGGTGAATAGTGTTATTATTCTCAAATATTCTTCAACACTCCTGCCTGTGAACTCATCTGCAGGAGTTCTGCAGTCACAGAAACTAAATGGAAAGTAAATGGAAAGAAGACAAACAGCCAAGACACATTCAGTGTTTTACTTGAGTGAATATTCTTAGAAAATATTTAGAACTATTGGCTGTGTTATTAGTTATATAAATATTCATACAAATCTGTCTATCAGATTGCCTCCCTGAAATTACTCAGGCCTTTTTAGGAACTTGGAGAGAAAAGTCTCTTAAAAATATATTTCTGCACATTTTCCGGACATATAATAGACTTGGATATGGCCTTATAAATTACAGGCTTTCCCATACTCATCCAGTCATGGGGCCAAATCTCAAAGTTTACTTTAATGGGATTTTGGCTCAGCAAGGTTGGAGGAAGGGCAGCAGAATTTAGCCTATGATTTATATTGCTTTCAGAAATTGCTCAGTGAAAAAAAAAATACAGCAGTGGTACTTAGGTAGTGCAGTTGCATGTAATTTATTTTCTGCATAACCCACATGAAATTTAATAAGATATAAAAAAGTTACATTTTTGACTGAAGTCTTACAAATTCTAGCTTTAGTGAAAATAACTACTGGCTTCTCAAATGAGTTGATCAAGTAAAGCAAAAAGTGGAAAACATCTATTCATTCAAATGTGTTTTATTTGATTATTTTTATTTTTAAAAAAAGGAAT
This sequence comes from Machaerirhynchus nigripectus, assembly GCA_013397975.1. NCBI lineage: Eukaryota > Metazoa > Chordata > Aves > Passeriformes > Dicruridae > Machaerirhynchus > Machaerirhynchus nigripectus. The sequence continues at coordinate 528,051 of VZRQ01006889.1, read as the reverse complement.
TGTATTTCACAAAATACACTAACATATGATAGAAATTAGGAAATGTGCTGTAGCTGTGTTCTCAGCAGGGATGAAAAATGAGAATGCTCTGGCAGTCTAAGGAGATAGGGTTCAAACTCCAGGGCCAGCAGCTATATTAGTCTCTAGGATAAAAAGACTGATTTTCATCAAAGACAGTGGTACCCACTGCCTTAAAAAATAAAATAATTTTAAAAAGAGTTTTGTATATGTAGGAACTTCTACTGTAGAATATTATAAGTTGGAACAGTTACCATAAAAAAAACTTTAGTAAGCGATGAGCTTTGGTAAATTTTCCATGGATTTTTATATACACTGGGGTGTGTATGATGACCAGATACCAAGATAAGGTGGCAGTCAGACCCTGATGCAGTCAATTCACACAGATTTGTGGCGAATAAATGGAATTCAGTGACTATTACTGTTTATTGGCTTCCTGAGGTAAATCTTAAAGCAAAGCAAACCAAAAAGCGAAGAGGAGAGCTGTCTGTGACCACTGGGGATCACACCCAGCCTGCCACCCGAAGAGTAGCTGCAGCCACAGAAGCTTTGTTGTGCACCTAAGGAGTTAAGCATCCTCTGCAGAAGAAAATTATACAGAATGTGCAATTATCTATATGCTTTTACTCCGGCACAGTATTAATTCTTCTTATGGAACATGTGTATTGATTACAGACTCAAGGACTATACAAAAACCAAATCACACCAAACACAAAAATGCCCCAAATTTTAATTGCCAGCAGTTCAGCAAAACTTGTGCCACATAGCCACAGGGCTACTATGTGCCTGTTGTTCTCTGCATCTGAGAGACACTGGGTTTACATTTGGAGCAAGGATGACTCAGATTAGACATTGAAACAGATTGCCTGGGGCATCTTCAGTGCTGGAGGTCTATAAGAAGAAAATAGACAAATATTTGTCAGAAAGGCAATAGATATGGGTAATCCAGCCTTGGTGCAAGGGGCTGGCCCCCCACTGGCTTCCCAGACTTATGATGTAAAAGATAAAGCTATGCATATAAAGCTGCAGCTTAGGTGAAAGCTATATATTCAATAAAAAATAATTAGAATATACTCACTCTTTTATTTTTTGGCACCTAAAATTAGTTTTAAATTTGACGTAAAAAATATAAAAATTTACTTCTTTAGAGGTAAATACAAGAATAATCACAGATTTTTTTTTTTTTTTGAACAAGGATGCAGTTGCTTTATGCTCAGAGGTCTACACTAAACATTTAAAATTCCGCTAAGGGCAAAATCTCTCCCTCTCATGCAGTGTTCTCAGAAATGAGGTCAGGCATTTCTCAATCCCTGGCAAGAAAACTTTCTGACTCATTACTTCACCACAATGCATCCAGAATTTCCCCTTGGGTCCCCGTCAAATTGTTCAAATGTTTTGGAAAAATACATCTTTGACATCCCAAGAAAGGGAATATAGAAAAGATGTCCTCCTAGCATGAAAGGATTAGAGTCCTCTTGGAAACTGCAAGAAATTCTGCTTCAAATCTAAGATATTGTTATTTATTAATTTATGCAATGGGCTTCAGAAACACTGAGTTATTTTATAGAATTACAAATTCTATTGCAAAAACACAGATGTGAAAGTCCCGTTGTTACAGACACTGCTGACACATGACCAGCTTTCTTGTAGGACCCAGATACCATCAGAAATCCCCACTAATTTGGCACTGAAATGACTGAGCTTCTCCTGCATGATTCCTGAGGACTTCCAAATTCCCCAGAGCTTTTTGCCCTGAGTTTAAGACATCAGGTGCTCACTTCAAGCACTTTGAAGACCTCCTGTATTTTTCTTAATGATTAAGCCTATATGCTTATGTCCTGAAATGAATGCAGCTCATCCAAGCCTGCCAAGAAGTACACAGTTTTCTGGGAGGTCTGGGATGCATTTCTGAGCCATGAAGCCTCACATTTCTTTTCCTTATGATTGTCCAGGATCTGATCTGGGTGCATCCATTGCAAAAATGTGTTGATGCATTTCCACTCCATCCCTCCATCCACACTCAGACTCCAGCAGGTTTGAAGGTATTCTGGTCCAGGTCCTGCTCAGAGGACGTCCAACCATAACCCTTGTCCTGCTTTTCCAGGGAGCCTGGCTTAAATACTAGCTTTGTTCCTTTTGTCTACTTCCATTTTTTTGTTGCCAATACATCGTTCATATAAAACTCCTGAAAGAATTCTTGTGGACAGAAACGGACTTGTGTCTGCCATGGTCATAACCATGCAGGCAACTCAGGTAACTGGCACTTCTACCCACTTTTGTCTTTAGAGAGCCTATCTACCCTGAGATTGGTTACACAAGAGGTGTCACTGTGAGGGCTCAGGGTTAGGAGGGAGGGAAGACAAAGGACAACACTGAGCTGATGATGAATTCATATTTCTACATCATGTATCCCTTTTAAGGAAAGGGGGAAAATGGGGTAAGCAGGGGCCACTCTCACTGTGTTGGACTTGAGACAAATTAAAACCTACCCCTCAGTAAAATGGAAATACTGGAAAAGGTTGATAAACATGTAACATTTTAGTTTGTGAGAAATCAGGCGAGATGTCCTGTTCTGTAAGGTGCTGCAAAGCAGCTGCAAGCCAAGTAGCAAGAAGAAGCTTTCCTGAGAAGGGAAGTTCTTGTTTGTGTACATGGCTGACCACTGACCACCACTTCCCTTCTTCTCTCTTCTGAAATGCTCCTATAAATTGTAATACTGACTTTGGTACTGGAGGAACAAGGATAAAATGTTTGTATGATCCCCAGGTGGTCCCAGACACCAGACAAGCCTCTTCAAACACATTCACACACCTACATGGTGGCAGTTTCTGTTTAACCTTGAAGTAAGTAAACGTATATAAAAAATCAATTAGACCTAAATCAGTTTGTGATCTCAAAAATGCAGAATTATGCTTTCACAATTAGCTGTTTCTCTGCTGAATTTAACAAGGCATAAAACAGAAGAAAACACCACTGCTTTTCTTCTTGCATAGAACTTTTCCTGGAGCTGGAGAGCCCAAGGGCTGGAGGGCTTCAGGGTGGCTTAACACCATTTCATACCTCTTTTCATACCTCACACACTAAAAAGGCCAAGTCTTACACATGTACCCCACTACTGCCACTTCCAGTAACCACATCAGGCAGTCTTGTCTGGAGATTTCTCTCTGACAAAAAGATAGATTTTCCACCCCACCAATTTCATACTGTAAAGCAGTAACAAGAAAACGTTCATTTAGCACATGATTATACATCAAGGGCAAGTGGCAACACACTGCTTTAGAGAAGGTGAAGTGTCATGCTAACATAAAATATTCTAATATTAATAATTTGATCTAATATTTAATATTGCTTTTTGGTGTTTAGATAAGAATTCGGCAAGCTTTCTCAGCCATCTCCCACACTTCAGTTTCTGGAATACTGTGTGCCCTGTCCCTCACAGCACTTATTCACACATTAGGAAAATATTGACATGGTGTTGTTATCCTATTTGTGCAAAGGTCTCATCTGCTGCAGACACGTCGTTCCTTTAATCAGCCATAAGAGAGCCAATGTGTCACACAGTCAGTGTCAGACATTTACAAGCTCGACCCAGTAGCTCTTCAGCATGCACAGATCCCACTGACTGAAGTGGGAGCTTTATATGTTTAAGGGCAGTAGGATTGGAGCAGTTCCAGCAAATGATCCCTGCCTGCAGTCACGAGAACAAAGTGAAAACTCTCGACTTTCAAACAGCATCACTGGGGCTCCCTACACCATGTTTTTCATCCCTTTTTGGTTTTACGTAACAATGATTATCCTCATCAAGAAAAGGCTCGACTTTTTTTTCATTCAGGGTGTCACAAAAACTTTTTTTTTCTTCAGTCTACTGCAGAGTGGTTCCTGGGAACTCAGCCTCTCCAAGGTTTCCAGGATCAGGCCCCAGCTGATACCATTTCAGGAAAACTCAAGAGAAACTGGCTCTCTGCCAGAAAAATTATATGCATAATTTTTTTTGCTTACACCAAAAAGATTAGCCTACTGTCTAGAGCTTTCTGATTAGTTAAATATGTGCCTCTTCAAAACACTTTTATCCCAAAGCAGCAATAATGTTTCCCCCTTTTTTACCGCTCTGTTTTTGTCATTAAAAAAAAACCTGGCATGTATTGCCTTCTCTTTCTGAAAGAGCTTTTTTTCCTTATTTAAAAAAGTTTAAAAGTCTGCCCATTATCCCTCACTCACACAGAGCTGCAGCCCAGGCAGCCAAGCAGTTGTAATCCAGCCGGTAACTCCCTGAGCTCCTCAGCAGACAGGTCGGACAAAGCTCTCCCTGTGAGCTGCACTGGTGATGGTTCCTGAAGCAAGGTTTGTGGGTGAAAGCCACAAAACCGGGAGTATTGAGCTGTTACACACCTCAGCCTATTTCTCTACTCTTGCAAAAGAGGTTGTTCTTACACTGGACACTGCAGAGGACAGTAGTGGTAGTTTGCTGGGCTCCCAGTGTTTTTTATAGCTATTGTGAGTTTTCAGAAATTTGTATGAAAATGAAATCTCACCAATTTATTACTCTTCTGGTTTTGCTACCTCATGATAAATTCATGAGCTGTACCACAAGACAGACACGTTACGTGTTGTGTTAAAATGGCAGGGCCATTCCTCCCCCCTTAGGCAACAAACAGAGGTGCTGAAGTTAAAAGCCTCATTTTCCACTTCTTACCTGAGCACTGGATTCAGGTAGACATCTCTGGGGCACTCCTTGGATTTTTGGGTGGGCTGAACAGCTAATAGAAAAACATTTTTCCCTAACAAAGACATTATCACCTCATAATTTATTTTTGATGACAGGCTGAATACTTAAAGCTCTTCCCTCATATCCAGACTGGGTTCAGAAGTTTTGCGAGACTGAAGAAAACTCAGGGAAGAAACAGGGTGGATAACAATGAAGGAGTGGCAAATAACAGGCTTGCGTATTCCATTCCGAACAAGGATTTTCTGGAGGTTGTATTTTATTTTTATGGTGTGTGTGTGTGTGTAATTTAGACTTTGTTTAGCTTTTAAATTGCCAGTGAAAGATCAAAACAGGGAGCAAATTAAAATACACATTAACTTGGGCTCATCTTACCTTCAGCACTCTTTTGGTGCTGTGTTGCTACATTTTAAGAAGAAAAACTACCATAAGGGCATAAAGCTTTGATTTGGAATTGAAATTTCTCAAAGCTTCAGAGTATGTGAGGTGAAAAATGTCCTTCTGAGCAGGTCAAATATAGACCTCAGTTCTCTTCACATCCTGGCATAGTCAGGGATCTGGGTTTTCATTTAACCCCGTACATGCGTCTTCACCTTCTCTCTTCTCTCCTGGGGATGGGAGGAATGGAAGGGTTGAGGGGGAGAGGAATTTATTTCATTAAAAAATGGAGAGATTTTATTATATTTTTCTGAAGTGTCACAAAATTAGAAAATGAATGGAAGGAGCAGTCATTCTGACATCTTGTCATTCCTGCTCTGCCTTTCCTCCAGCTCCCATAGGCTGCACTGAACGTGCAGCTATCTGCAGATCTGTAAGGTATGAATCATCTCACACACTGCCGAGGTGAAACCTGGCAACTGTTTAACAGCACTGCTGCAACACTATGGAACATTTTAAGACAGGAAATTAAGAATCGCTGAGCCAACTAAAGCCACAGGGGGGAGTTTAGATGGACAGAATTTAATTACCCAGTTTGGAATTTGGCCAGGGCACCAAAACTTACACCCCAACCCTCCTGTAAAGTGCCATCGGATCTTTAATACTAACAACTGTTCAAAACATCAGCTTTAGATCTGCTCCAAATGAGAACAGCACTAGAAGTCATCCAAGACCTATTAAAGTATTCATTTACTGCTGACTGACAGGAAGGGTACAACATATTGATTCACACAAACAAGCTAAAGTAAAGCAAAGCAAGCAAAATATCTCTCCTAGCAACACTGGAGGCTTAGTGTTTTCAGGAGAATTCAGTGTATTTTCAGAAATGTATCAAGTAAAATAAGTAGTCGTTTATTATCTCAGCAGTCAAAACATCCTTGTGCCCCACTTGCAGAGCCCCCAAATATACCCCGTGCTCAGCCTCTTGTTTGTTGCCATTTGTAGCATGGAAAGGGGACACACTATAGTGAGTAACAGTGTGTTGACTTTAAAGGGAAGATTAAAGCCTGAAAGTCTATACATTTTCACTTCTCACATTATTTTTCTAAAGCAAGCTGTATACTATTTAATGTTTATTTGTGGTGCAGATGAAAAATTCTTTCTGTGGGTTATCTTTTCAAGAAGAGTAGGATTTCTACAAATCACAGTTCTTGGAATTCCTTAGGCTGAGGAATTATGTCAGCCCTGAAAACATCGGTTCATTATTCACATCGTGTTACTCTGTTGACATAATTCCCTAACAGACTGGGACATGAGGTGTCCCATTTTGATACTTCAACCTACAGCCGCTGCTTTTGCTTTCTCTAAGTAGTAAACACTTCTGTCTCTGAGTTTGTGTTTTAAAAAATCCTTNAAAAAAAAAAAAAAAAATCTGGGTTAGCTGTGGTCCACCAGCAATTTATCAAGCAGTATTAGTTATATCTGTGGGATATTTTTCATTATCTGAGGATTATTAATAGAGACACTATATACATAGTGATTTTTCCTTGACTAATAATTGAGATAATATCAATATGAAGCCTAGTTTCATTAACACCTTAGTAAAGAGACTGTGATGTGAGGGGGGTTTTTATATTCCCTCCAATTTATAATCAAAAGTTATTTAATAGTAGAATCAGTCTTTACTTATAACTGAGGTTGCGGACTTTGGGAGTTGGCAGAGCCAGCTGCTGGGCTGCTGGGAGCCAGACTCTTTTTGATCTTCATATTGAATGGTTTCCTTTGATCACCTAGACAATAGATCATAAAAGAACAGAGCTTTTACCCATATCTCCCTAAATTTGCAGGTAAATAATGAGATGGTCTCAACTCAGGCTGGAGTGTAAGATTTTTAACAAACAATTCTCCCCTTTGAAGTAGACTTAGTAAAATTAGCATATAAATGAGCAGTGCTGCTACATAAGGACATGTGGCTGGAGAAGAGGGATAATTGGACTGAGGGGGCTGGTTTCTAAATGAGGTCGTTTGCTGAATGACCGGCAGTTAGACTACAGGTGTGTTCATTTTGTGAGTCCAGGATGAGAGCTGAATAATGGGGTTTGCTCAAGGTGGGGACCATGGCTGGCATGGAAGAGGACTGGAGCTTTTTAGGTGGGCTGGAAAGTGCAAAGTTAGGTGGGAGGCAGAGCAGAGATAGACCCTGCCTCTGCAGGAAGAGGCATTCTGCTCAGTGCTGTGCAGTCAGGCTGTGGTCCATCACACCGACATTCGCCTCTGTCATCTTCAGCTGTGCAGTGCTCCGCAATATGATCCTCCATAAATCTCCTCAGAGCTCCCTTTGCTGTGCCTGTGAAGAAGGACCATTATGCTGAAATATCTGCACTGGTGGTTGCTGTCAGGAGCTGCATGAGCTGAATTCACTGAACTCGAAAAGCCAGAACAAGGATTTAGTGTGGTGGTAGCAGGTTAACATTAGGATTTTGAGCTTCAGAGCTTTTTATTTCACCAAAATCAGTGGAACTGCCTGCCCCAGTGGGAAACTGCCACCTTGTTACATGGTACCTTGGACTCTCTCCCCTCTACATGGCCGGGGCAGCTCCCCGGGACCAAAACACCCTTGTCCTTCCATGGCAGGGACACATGGCTGGAGCTCTCTCAGGAGCAGTGATTCCTAATGTACTAGATGAAAAAGAAGTTAAATTATGGATGTTTTGAGTCAGGTTTCCACAAAAATTTCTCGGTGTGCTTGAAAGAATCATGCTCAATTCACTTGCTCCTTCATGCAATTTAACAAAAATCAAACTTGAGATTTATAGAGGACAGTACATGGATGGGACCACGATCCCAGTGCACCTGAATAGCAAACAGAACAGTGTATTCTGTGTGGTACAAAAACCAAGCTCAAATTCCCCATGACTTGCTTTGAGGATAGATATAGACTAAGTTTCTGCAGAAAGCATCAGCGTATTCTGGAGCCACTCAGTATCCTTTGGCCCAGAAACTACTGAGGTCACGTTTACCCTTCCAAAGGACATGAGATCGGCCCCTCTTCAGTGTAACCCTCCTGTAACATGAGAGGCTGAAGGCTGAATCCAGTTTTTCTACATCTTAATTAGTGTTAAGGACAATATTTTTTCTAAGATGTGATATTTCAGTCTCTTGTGGATGTATCCTGAAAAAAGAGTTTCTGTACATCAGATATTCTCTCATCACAACACTCCTTTCCTGCCCTTGGAGACCTGTTGGGACAGGACTTGGTACTGCCAGTGAGCACAGCAACCCTCTGGAATCTTTGGCTTGGTGCTGGAGCGCCGCCTGAGGCTTTTTCAGGAGGTAAAGCTGGGCACAGTGGGCTGCAGCAACCAGTGGTTCAGGGAAGAGCCAAGTACCTGCTCTGACAGATGAGTGAACCAAGAAGGGGCTTTGGGGAGGATTTTTGGAGGTGCTTGAATTTGGGGAGCTCTTGGTGGTTTGGACAAGGAGAGTTTAATGCAGAGCTTTAGAAAGATACGGGGATGGCAGAGGCTGGGGGGTCTCCAGCTGGGACCTGGGAATGTTCATGAAAAGGACCAAGGAAGGGATGGGGAAGGTTGAAATGGACGGGTTCAGAAATAGGAACTCTGTCTCAGGAGACAGGGAGAGCTGGGGCAAGGGCTGGGGCAGCAGGGTGATGGGCACCAAAGGAAATGGATTTCTTATATACCTCTGACTTAGATGTTGTGTTTGGGGCAATCACCTGTCCTGTTTTCCTTCTCCTCCCTCTCTGGGCTGTTTTATTTGTTTGTTTGTTTGTTTGTTTGTTTGTTTTTTCTTGCTGGCAACAAGAGTAGCCTAGCCCAACTAAACAGAGCTGATTGGTTCCAGAAAAATTGTTATGAACTTTTTCTGCTCTTCTGAAATCTTTCTGTCCTCACCTCTTATATTTATTTGTTCAAAGTTATTCACCAAAAGTTGACCCGAATTCTCAAACTAGTTTTCTTCTGGCAAATAAACTCTTCACTAAAAACATGTGTGCCCGTCACTACACTAAATGCAGGCAGTCTATTTACTTGCTGTTTGGCTGATAGCTGGCCCCTTCCCAGCAGCACAGAGGAGATGGAAGGCATTAAGAAAAGCCCTGAATATTACTGGCTGAATAGTCTGCAAAAAAGGATAAGGATGACAGGAATGAAATCCTAGCCCTGTTAAGAGGCACTGGGAAGATTTTGCTGCAGTTTCTATTAAATAAAATTTTAAAATTCAATGGAAGTTACACAAATAAAAACCATGCACAGCACTTTGAAACCACACCAATATGGCAGCATAAATACATGGGAATTAAAAAAATAAAAGATAAAGGACCTTAGTTGTAGGCAATTCACTTTAATGGCTCAGTTCAGTATGGAATAACCTCAAAAATACATTCCAGAACTGGATTCTCCATCACATGGAGGAAAGGGGCAAACAGAACTGCAAATACAGAGGCACAGCATCTGCTAAGACTTCACTGCCTGGCCACTGCTCTAGCACAGTTGCCATCCCTGCTGAACACATTTCATGGTGGGGCAGAATCTGGCCTTGGGCCGATGGGTTGATCTGGAAGCTGCAGGCAGAAAAAGTGGGCAATGGGGTCACCTTTATTAAAGCAGGAGGGTGGCAGAGAAGCTGAATGTGGAACTGGTGTGCAGCAACCCTGTTGTTACAATATGTAGGGGCTCTCAATGAAGTTACTGTGTCAGTCAAAATACCTTCAAGAGTAAAGAGGGGGTGAAGAGGCAGAGAGCAACAGCAGCCTCCAAAAGGAACTGAGCCATTGTCCTGGTTTTGGCTGGGATAGAGTTAATTTTCTTCATATGGTACAGTGCTGTGGTTTGAGTTCAGTGTGAGAATCATGTTGATAACACACTGATGTTCTGGCTGTTGCTCAGTGGTGCTTTAAATCAAGGGCTTCTCAGTGTCCTGTGCTTTGCCACTGACCAGGTGCACAAGAATCCAGGAGGGAGCATGGCCAGGAGAGCTGACCCAAACTGACCAAAGGGCCGTTCCATTCCACAGGACATGCTGATTATAAAAACTGGGGGGGAGCTGGCCAGGAGGCACCAGTTGCTGCTCAGGGATAGACTGGGAATGGGTCAGTGAGTGGTGAGCAATTGTAGGGTGCATCACTTGTTTCTCTTGGATTTTATTCCTCTCCCTCTCTCATTTTCATTACATTTGTTATTATTGCTGTTATTATCATTAGTATTATTTTATTTTACCTTTAATTATTAAACTATTCTTATCTCAGCCCAGGAGTTGTATATTTTTTTTCCTTGACTCCCCTCCCGATCTCACCAGAGAGGATGTGTGTGTGGAAGGGTGGGTGGGGTGTGAGCAAGGAGATTTCTGGTACTCAGTTGCCAGCTGGGGTTAAACCACGACAACTGTGCTGTGCCAATAGCTTGATTTGGAGACCCCAGCAAGAATTGTCTAAAGGTTTCCTTGTCTTTAGGCTAATGGAGTAGCATTACAAGAAAGTGTATATCCTCTAAATATGTTTCCCACGAGAGAGACCATGGTGGTGGCTCAGACAGGTGACACAGAAGGGGGAGTTTCTATCCAGGGGGTACAATGGTTTTAATCAGGGTTTAAAGCAGGTGACACCTGCTCTTGGGGCCTCCACAGAACTGAAAACATATCTCGAGTGTTGATGAAGCATGGAACAGAAAAAGAGCTTTTTATCCGTACAGGGGATCCATTTGGTGGCATTGGGAGGGAAGTATTTCACTAGGAGATAGGAATAGTCATCAAGGAAAGATATAGGAAACAGAAAAATCACAGGATGAAGTAGGCTTAGTAGCAAAACAAGTGGGGGGGTTGAAAAATTACCAGAAAAGTGATATTCTCAAAAGTACAAGCAATAGCACAGGCTCCACTGAAAATGAGGTTAGTTTTGGAAATTAACATCACATCTGTCTAGTTCCAATAATCCTTGTCCATTTTAAAATGGAGCTCATGACACAAGATATCTGCTATAAATAATCAAATATATTATAACCTGGACATATCCTCTACATCAAATAATCCTGCTATAAAAACTGAGAATAAAGGAATTTGCTGGATGACTAGCACTTAAGAAATTGTTCCCTGGTGGGTTATTTGCAGCCTATTCTCTACTTCAGTAGGAGTTTATGTTGAATAACTCACAGCTGTGGAAATACCTGCACAATGGAATTTAATACTGCTAATAAAGGGATCCAAATTGGCCCAGCTCCACTCAAGACTCATGAATGTTAAGACATACAAGTGTCTTGGGTTGTGTAAAAGGCTGAGTGGCCCCAGCACTAGACTGTGGATGCTCAGGCAGAGGGGCTGTGCCCAATGCTGAAGGGTGGGATGGGGTCGCAGATGAGCTGGGCAGAGGAGTGCACTGTGCTCCTCATCAGGGCACTGCTGCTTTCCCATCAGGGACTATGGATGTGCCACAGGCCCTGATAAGCTCTGAAGCCTTTGGTTTCTGTACAGAAAGTGAGGTCCTCAACATTTGTGGGAATTATAGGAAAGCGTGTTTTTTAGGAACTGCTTGCTGCGCTGTGTACACAGAAAGTGCCGTAAAGCCACACATGTACACAATGGCTGCAGTCCAGTCAGGGTTATCCAGCTCTGGTCACTTTTGAAGAACCAGCTGCCATAACAGCATCCTGAGATGAGCCCTTGTACCTGGAAAGCCAGAGCTGACAAGCCTTTACCACTTTTTTTTTTTTTTTTTTTTACAACTCTCCTGGATTAGTGTATTTTCAAATATTGAAGGGAATTGGGGAAGGAAGGAGAGGAGAAAGATGGAATAACTGATGCTTTGGGTGATCTATATCATTCTATATCATTCAAATGTCCTTCAAACTACCTCTCTGCAACATTTACAAGCATATTTCTGTAGAGAGCTGGGTAGGACACAATCTATGTAATTCATTCTTAAGCGCTGTGGCATAGGCTGATGAGAAGGGAGCCTCATCAGCCCACCCCTGGCTAGTTCAGAGGTGCTTGTATTTGATATTTTACTTCCAGCTCCAAAAAATTTTAACTGTTTTTTTTTAAACTGAAAACATTTGTGGTGCTTGTAGTTTCATGAAAATCCCATCTGGAAAGAAAATTATCAAAGCACAACTTAATATTTCAATACCTAGAAGAAATCAGAAGAAAAAAATGCATTTTAACCAAACAAAAAGGTTTTGGTTGAACAACAACAACAAAAAGAATCATGATTTTGAGAAATCATTATTTCTGTATATCTGCTCTTAATATTTCACAACAGCCTGCAGTCATGTAGGCAGGCTTTTTCAGTGATAGTAAAATCACCACAAACCTTCCTCTAAGGAAGGCACTGGTCTGGAGGAGATTGTAGGGTGCTCGGATGGAGGATGAGGTGTAGGTAGATGAGTATAACATTCCCAGAAAAGCTGTGGCTGCAGCCAGGCTTTTAGTGCGACAAAATGACTCTGCTGGTTTTAAGGTAGGGCTGTCCCTGTGTTTTCTTTCTTCTACCTCAAAGGATATTTCAAATTAATCCACCTGTTAATCAGCTAAAGGGGGTTTTTGCAGTTAAGAAATCAGAGGTTTTGGCACTGAACTGCATGGTCACAGATGATTAAAAAATAAAACAAATGAATAAAATTGAAAACATGTTAAATAAGATCGATTTTCCATTTTCCCCTTTGAGTCTTGACCTTGCAGCTATGTGCCCATCCTGGTACCTGGAAGTGCCTGCATGAGGCCCATTGCTAGAAGGTTTCCTTCATTACTGATTGCAGTTTTCTTCCCCTCTATATGGGCTTTTCTTGGAAACTGCTGTCTTGTAGATTGCCACTTTCAGAAGCCTCAGACTGTTCGAAGGCAATTATTATACAGACCACTCCTTCCATCCCCAGCACTTCCCCTCCCTACTTGAGAACTGGACATGCTGTGGGTCTCATAGAAAAATCATAGGACTCAACAACTCTCTTTCCATTTTAAAAGCCCATATCCCACTATTACATGGTCTTGAGCTCAAAAATGTTGCCTCCCTGTGGATTGCCAGTGTTCACCCCCTCATTATAACCTGGCCATTAGTATTTTTTTCCTCCCTCTCAGGAATGCAACCGGCATCTACAGTAAAGCGAAATCCTGCTGTGTGAAGTTTGAGTTAGGCCCTTCACGAGGAAGTCATGCCTTCTATAAAAAAGGGGGTATATTTTAAAAATAATACATTTTCTGGAAGAAAGAAAGCTGATACAGGTTATATATATATATATTTTTTTTTTTTAGTTTTTAGGCTGAAATAGCAGCAAAACAAACAAAGCCAACTGGAAGCTCCCTGTCCCTTTTGACACAAAGACTAGCAGAGGAGAGAGCTGCGATATGCAAAAATGAAATTGCATTACTGCTGCAGAGCTCAGGAACCACAATAAAGGTTCGTGATTGCTGTCCAGGGACACCTTAGCAATAAGCCCAGCTCCTGCAGCACTTCCCACCTGATTCACATTGGAGGAGCTGATGGTCTAAGTTACAGACACAGACACAGAGCTGCTGACAAACTCAAATGAAAAGATAGCTGTCTCAGTAGTTCACCCTTTGTTATCACCCTTTAGAACATGAGTTTAACCTGGAGGGGAGATTTCAAAGAAAACAGCTGAAAATTTCCTTTCAGAATGGAGTTTGCAGTCAAAGACAGACACAAGCCCCAGTATCGATCACAAGTTCCTAAATTTCACACCTTCTGTCTGCTGAATTTGATCTCTCTTGGCAAGCCGGGAGCAACCCACCTTGGTTTTGATGGGTTTGTCTGTGTGAAGCACATGCGAGTCCTGTGCTCTGTTTTGCACATGGCCAGAAGAAGATGGAAAGTTAAAAACTTTGTGCAAAATGACAAATTTTCATAAGCTATCAAAGAGAGATGGAAGAAAATAGAATGGAAAAAAAACCTCCAGCATCTGAAAGCACCAAACACCAGCTCTTAAAAGCTATCTCAGCACTCAGACCCCCCAAGAGATTACTCAGGGAGGATGAAACTTCATGTGATGAAATGAGAGTTGCAGTTGAATGCGATAAGGAGTGTTAAATGCCTTCTTTATATCAAGCATTTGCTAAAACGTCTGCTAATGCATTACAAAGGAGATGCTAACCTTATACATTATAGCTGTTCAATACAAAATTATGCATAGCATCTCAGATGAATTCAGAGTTGTTGAGACAGAGCTATTAATTAAACTGGGATGATACACAACTTGAGGATCTCCAGAGATCAGGCAGAGTTTCTTTTAACATAATATAAAATACTGCTACACACACACTCTAACAAGCGCCCTGCACGTCACCTTCCAACTGATAAGATCTTGGACATCTGAGAAGTACTTACAGGGCACTGTACAGATTGAAGAAGGAAAATAAAAGAAGACCCAAAATATTCCCAAATTAAAAATCCCCACCCTCATAAAATACCCACAACCACACACAGAAAAAAAAAGAAAATGGACCTGAGAAGTTCAGACTCCAGGCATGAGCACTGACCTAAAGGATCCTGAATTTGGTTATCCAACAGGCATGGAGGCACAGTGGGTGTGCATTTATCTGGTTCAACTGAAGCACATTCCCTTGCTATCGTCAGTAACCTGTAACCTGAATTATCAGGGATGGATTCAGTATCTTATTCAAACTAAAGGTAATCAATCTCATCCTGATCCCTGTAAATTGATGGAAACAGAATTGGGAATTTCTTGGAGAGCTGGAGTGTTTGTGCTCTGTTGTAGATAGATGCTTTTTATTAAGTTTCCGATTCTGTATGCACAAGTGAATTATTTCCTGATGTCATCTTTAGTGCATAATGGTGTTTTAAAATGGGCTTATGAATTAAGACTGCCCAAAGACCCATTAAAAATTATTTCTTGATGTGAAGGATAAAGTTCTTTTATTTCAGATGTGATTCACAGGGTCACGGAAGAAATGCTTTTACAGTTAGATTGCTCCATCACTGTTCATAATAAAGCCTCTCCCCTTTAAAGAACTGATACTAGTTGCTGTCAAAATAACATGGTAAATTAGAACAGATTTTAATACTGTGAGCATTCAGTGGAAATTCATATTTTCTCAAGACATGTATGAGTATGGTCCATAAGTGTAGAGACTTCCATAAGTGACTCTCTATCTAAAGGTACCATCTGCCATTCTGCAGTGCTGGGGTACCACCAAGCTTCCTAATAGAACATAATGACATGCTGGAGTAACATCAGTTCTATGGGATGTTAAATATTCAGTAGCTCCTCTTACATAGTAGAAAATTCAGGCTTTAGCCTTGTATAAAAATATGCTGTCAAAAAGCTAGAAAAAACATACAAATCATCCAGTCCTGCACAGTAAAACCAGCTGCTGGGGTTACGTGTGCCCCAGGGCAGCTTTAATTTGGACATGCAATATATCACCATAGGGCTACTTGATCAGAGTTGCAGTCTCAGGAAATATTTTCAGGACTATTCAATTTCCATTAGCAGTTTCTCCAGGATATATTAGACACAAACTGGGTTTCCTTCAATATCAATCATTCATGTTTTCTCTTTCATCCTGTCTGTGCTAAAATGGGATTTTCATGGAGGCTGTGAAATTGCAAAATTTAGTCTGTTCTATCATTTAGACGCCTTTAATGGTGTTTTGCAGCCATGGCTGGCTAGGGTGCCTCTCTCCACCCTGGTGCTGGAGAACACCTAGTGGTGTTCAGTATTTTGCCTTTCCCTTTGGTAGTTTCCTCTCCCTCTAACCCCTGTGTCTTCCTGCACACTTTAAGACTGATCATCCTTGGCATCCCCTGCTCTCTGGTATGGGCTGCTTTTGCTCTGTTCCCCAAGGACACAAGTTGGTTACACTTCCCAAATGTTTGAGAGCAGTAACTTCTCCAGGACCAAGGTTAAAAATTAGTCATGACTTTCACAGAGCGCTGTGATGCTGAAGGAATGCAAATACTATACCTGCCAAGGCTCCTTCCAGATTGAATTATCCTACCACATTATTACACCCATACATATCAATGCAAAAATGATGAAACCTGAGAAAACCTGCTTTCTGAAAAGGCTACTAAGTGGTGAATTCTGCTTATTTTTGCTTGTTGGGGAAAGAGAGAAGGAAGGAGCTTTAGGAACTGAAATGTTCTCACAAGGGGCAGCTGGGGAGACCAGCTGGTGATTCACGGGGGTTGAAAGTTCTCTGAGAAATGGACTTTGCTGAACAAATACCAAATAATAATCCCCAAACAAAGCAATTCAAAGAACAATCAAAACCCATCCAAAGTGCTTATGACTCTTGCATGGTTTAAGTTCTTGTAACAGCAACCATTTTGGTTACCAGTGTTTGTATTTGGTCACTTTACTAATTATATGATTCAGCTTTTCCAAGTAAAGTCCTGGAATTTCCTCCCTCTGATTTGTGACGGCATTTCTCAGGGGCAGTATTTCCCTCCATTTAGCTAAAACAAACAAGACCTTTCTTTTTGAAAGTATTTCAACATCATGAGATAAGTTTCCTTCCTCCTTTTAATAGCTTCAGGGCTCCCCAGGGGAAAGTGCCAAAAACATTATTTCCTTCCAAATTCTAAGAGAGATACAATGTTCTGGTAGGTGGTGAGATTAGATTACAGTAAAATAAACTATTGGTTTCAAGCTTTCTTCAGGCTGTAACCTCAGCTCTTACAAACCTGTTGCTTCCACTCACCTGTGGTGTTTATTCACCTTTCCCACTTCTCTGTTCCAGGCAGTCATGGAACACATGGAAGCCGCAGTGTCATTGAATGACAACCCCCAACTGAAAGCCATAAAATCCATTAGTTCATGTGATCACTCTTCTTTAATCCTCAACCTGTGGGGAGCGTTCCTGAGGACAGGGCATGAGCACTTGGGATCAGAAATGGGATCACAGGCTCCATCTTGGTGAGTTTACCATGTCATTTCAAACATGGTACCAAAAGCCCACGCAGCACCCCAGGGCACAGGGGCATGGACATAGCAGAGAGGAGACTGTGTGTCCAGCTGCTGCCCATCTCAGCCACTTTCTCAAGCTGGCCCATTTTGGACATTTCTTTTATGAATAAATAAGTGAAAAAATAAAATCAGCTAGCTGTATCTGTTATTCACGCTAACCACAATAGGGTGGATTGATAGCTTGTAGATGAGGGTTTTGAGGAGATATGGAGAAAGTGTCCTTGGAGATTAATTCAAGGACAGCACTAAAAGGAGTCTGCTGCCCATTTTTCAAGCATTCCTGTGTTTATTTACTGAAACAACAGGAGTAATATGACATCATAAATCTTTTAAAAATTGAAATAGTAGTGCCAGTCTTGAAAGATTAATAATAAGGAACGCCTTTTAGAGTGTGCTCATGGAGATGTAATATGAATGATTAGTGTTTCTGAACATTAGAATTACAGGGTATAATTGTAATGTTATAGCGGTTATATAGAAGCCAGAGATCCCGTAATGGAATACATTGTGAATTTCATTATTTACATGGAAAAATCAGGGCTGATATAGTCACTGAAAGATAAAACTACAATTTCCTACATACAAAAGAGCAGCATGGCTATCCACATTTGTTATTTAGCTAGTCTTAAATTCTATAGTGGATATCCTTTGTTCTCTAGAGCTTGGAGTGCCTTTTAGGCTATCTTTCTTTTAGGCAAGGAGTACCACAGGTGCCAAAATTCACTGAACAAGGATTTTGCTTTCAGGAGCATGGGCCCATGTCAGGGACCAAGGCTGGTTTCTGGGGCAGGGAGAGAGCTGTCTCTCACCAAGAACCGAGTGGCCACACAGGGTGCTTTGCCTTGCATTCCTTCTGCAATGATTTCAAAACTGTTTGGTACAAAAGCATTATTTAAAAAGTATGTATATATGCTTAGGAGACACATTTCCCTAGGCTGGCTTCCAGGTATACCTACAGCCACTCAGAAAAAAACCTAGGAGCTCTTTAGCTGCTCTTACAATGTCGGCATTGAGTTTCAGGGAAGAACAAGACATCACTCCCCTGCACAAAAGGCAGGATGGTGTAGATTCAGCATCTCCTTACCGACAGTTCTTCCTGTGTTTGCCACTCGCAGGGTGCACCTTGCAGGGCTCCCCAGGTGCCTCAGGATGTGGGCATGTGCCTCTGTCCTCTGGCTCAGCCGAGGGGCTTTGCAGGCTGAGCTGTGCTCAGAGCGGCTGCACCACTCCAGGGGTTTCGCTGGCGCCCAAGAACAATTGATATGATAGCAAAGCAAAGAAAGAAGGATTTTTAAAATCCTCTTATCCCCAGTTGAGGCACTCATCATAAAACTATCAGACAGAATTTGGCAGAGCGGAAATCCCTGCTCTGAAAAGCCCCAGCCCTGGAAAGCAAGAGATGCAAAGTTCAGGATGGAGGTGCTCCAGCTGGATGCCCTGCACTCCCTCACACTTGGCTCTCACTGCTGTAACTCACCTGTGGTGCTGCACATCGTTATTGTTAGAAAAAGAGCATCGAACCAAATTCAGCTGCAAGCCATTCACACCATAAACTTTCCCTTTAGCTGGAAAAAGACTGCAATTCAGTGAAACACTAATTCCAGCAATCCCTGGTGCATGATCCTGAACACGGGTGTGTGTGTTTTGCATGCAACGAACTGTAAATGCACTGTATAAGAGCACATTTGTTAACACAGTTTATTGGCACACTTATTGGCAAAGCATACATAAAATACAGTTGTATTATATAACACACTGACTCACTGTGTCTTTACATGATGAGTTGAACATATTAATATGTAAATGAAAAAAAATTAGTTTCTTTTATAAAGTTTCACATAAATACACCGGAATATAAAACAAAACAAAACAAAAAAGTAAAGCAAAAAATGAGGGCTTTACAAAAATATTATACAAGAAATATACTATGAAAAGAAATAACAACAAAGCCAACTCAGATACAATAATAAAAACACAAAAGTTTTAAATTTATTAAGCTGCCCACAAAGTTAATGGATTACATGGCTTTAAAATATCTGGATCGACAGCAATTTTACAAAGCATAAACTCTCATAGGACTGGGTGTCTTTTTCCACATAAAAATATTTCTCATGTCTTTGATGAAAAAAAGACATTTCTTGTTTCAGTATTTTTATTAAATGATGGATAGAGTATCTACTGGCATCAGCTAAATGTAAATTAAAGATGCTGGATCCTTTAAATGATTAACTGATGAAAGAAAAGTTAAAGAACGAGCAAAACTTACTTCAAATTACTTTTCCTTAAAAGCTGATCTTTTTCTGAAACAAGAAATTTCAGGTGCAAGTTGAAAAGCAGAAAATATATTACAATTGTAAAAAGTTTTACATAGTTACGTTAATGAGATCCTGAGCACTGATGACTTGTTAAAATATGGCCATTGTTTGATGAGGAAAAAAACAACCCCTTCCAATAAAATGCACTGTCAGAAATTTGCCATGAGGTGCTGTTTAATTTTCAATTATTTCAATTGAGGTCAGTGCCAGTATGTAGTTGTATGAGAATACTTCCAAGGAATGTATATGGAAGCTTATACAAGAGTTTTCCCTAATGAAAAAAAAAAAAATTGGATAGCTTTAGTTTAGAAATAGATACTGTATCATTTGAAAGGTGTTTCTTTTAAATTTTATTTTGAAGAAAGCTGAATGTGAAACAGTAATTAATAGCCCACTGAGGTACATTGCAGTGGGCATTGCTGCAGAATAACCTATTGGGAAGCTTGTGGTGTGGGGTTTTCAGATTTAGTCTCCTGGTTAGCAGGAGGTTTGCTGTTCCATGGGCTGTTATTTCCCAGTGCAGGTGAATTGTTGAAATCTTCTTCATCATCCATGCCATTTGCTGCATCATACTGTGTATTCTCTAATCTAGTGATAAGCCTTTCGTCTTCATCCCCAAATTCGCCTCCCATCAGGGTTGGTTCTCCTACCACCATCACATCCTGTGAACAGCACCCAATATTTGTTATATGGAAACCTTGAGAGAGAAAAAATCAACTTAAAAAAATTATGTTAGAGAATTTGCATCTCTTAACTTCGTGACATTTGAACAACAGAGTTAATAGTTCCCACATAGTAGGAACAAGGAATGAGGCTTACACTTTATTTCTAATTTAATTAAAAACTACAACACATCTCTATAGCTGCATGCTCATGGCTCTGGATCTCAGAAACCCCAGAACTGAGAAGCAGGTAGGCTGAAAAATGTGCCTGATCATAAGCAAATAAACAGGCTATGAAACTGCCTTTAAACTTGTCCTTGAAATATTTAGCCTTTATCCAGTAAATCCTTCCTGAGCCATTTTCTTTGCAAAGGCACCAGGGTGTATCTCAGTTGGAACTTGGTGATATGCGTATTTTAAAAGTAGTTTTAAAGAAACCACATTTCTTATCCTCAGACTTCCCAAATGTGAAGCACAGCACTCTAATAAAGATGGTAACTCTCTTATCCATAGCCAGCCAAGCCCTTTTACGCATCCAATATACTTGACATTCTGCTACTTAATTATGGTAATTAATTTAGGTAAAGTTTTCGATAAAAACAATGTTCACACTGATTTGACAATTTGCATAGCTAATTAAGTCATTAGCAAAAACCTGCTGATTGCCAACAAGCCCTGAATTTACCATCTGTTATTTCATGGTGCCTGTCACCTAACTCCATGTAGGCAACCCTGCCGCCAATCTGTGCAGTAAGAGGACCAATCTGTCCAGCTGGTACCGTAAAAGCAAGATGAAGAGTGCTAATTATAATTACACTGATGAAGCTAGTACTCATCAGAAACTAAAGCATGCAAGAAAGAAAGAATTCATCTAATCACTGCTTTAAGTACAAATTGTCCTTCCATGAAAACAAGTAAACCGCCTACTGTACTCCAGTGCATCACAGATTTGCTGCAAAAAACCTAAGCAGCATGGGATAGAAAGGTGCAAACTTGAGATTGGAAAGCAAAGGTGCAAAGCCAGAGAGCTCTCTTGTTCTCTCTGTTCAAGGGAGAATCAGGCTGCTGTGCTAACAGCTAAAGAAATATGTGGGTTGCATCTTTTCATGCAGCTCAGGTGTCAGGGCATCAGGTAGAAGTGCAGTAATTCCAGATGTCTAGCTTTGTTCCAGCTGATTTAACAAGCCCTTCCAAGAATCCTAGTGAACAGCAGATTCATTTTTTAAAGGATCTGTTCCTCCTTATGAATGTAAAAAGCAAACAGAGACAAATGTTTGCATTTAATAAGGTTTCTTTTTAATCAGATATCTACTTCCTTCACCATGAAACAGTACAAATTATTGCCTGCATGTGTTTACACTATTTCTTGATATCCCTCAACAAAGGCTGGCATGCTACAGAAGAATGTTTGTGTCACATTTTCAGCCTGTGCTATGCAAAAAATTTTTGAGTATATGGAAATTGTTACATTATTTCTTCTTCACTTTGTCTCTTTTGTTACTCCATATACCATATATGTATATATGTACATATACTCCATATACCATACATACTCCATAAAATATTTGGTTAACTAAAACTCACACACAGCTTTGCGATATAGAAGTTTAAAAGACAAAGGTGTTCATAAGATAAAGTTTATTCTAATTCATCCCATCCCTCTAAACAACAGGCAGTATATAGTGCGCACTGCTGAACCAGACCTGATCCCATTGCGTTGCGAGAGCATTAATGACAAAAAAGACCTGCCAGAGGACAGCAAGCTGGGTGTGAGGGTGCAGTGTTATATTGCAGGCAAAAAGGACCACAGTGGCTGAAACACAGAATCACAGACCAAGGTGGCAACAGTTCCTTTTACTTCAACATTCTCGAGGACAGGCCTCAAGCTCTTTTTGTTGCCACACCAGCAAGAGGTCGGCGACTCGGATGAGACTTAGACAAGCACATCAAAAATCACTGTGGGGCTACAACAGCTGGCTGGGGAGGCCACGTGAAAGAATTAAATATGTATTACATCCACCAAATGATTGGGAGGGGAAAATATGCTTAACAGCTGCAAGTGCTGAAAGGAAGACAATCACTTTAGGCCAATCTGAGAAGATGTACACTAGGGTACTAAGATGGCATTAAGTAAACAAAAATGTAATCCCCACTGCTAAGACAATATTCCTGTTCCTGGTAATGGCAGGCTGAGGATTAATGACCCCACTGGAACAGTGCTAGTTTTGCTGCTCAGGTCACCTAACACTAGGCCGGGAAAAAATCTCAGTCTGTGGCAGGAAACATTCGTGCATCAGTGGGGAGATGTTCAATGACTTTGTAAGTATTTCCACTTCTAGTTTCTCAGGTTCATTTCAGTATTATTCCTTTCATATAATGACTCCCACTGAGAAGACAGTTTGCACTTGTATTTCCCTCCATGCTATTGAGTCTCTCTCCCTCTCTCTCTCTGGGAATTGAACTACAGTTATATTGAGGTTAGTGGAGTTTTCCCTCATTCTATTTAAAAGATAGATATCAAAGCATTAGTTACAGGGCATCTGAAAAAAAATTTCTTGACAATCTTGCCACTTACAGTTACATCAGGCAAAAATAGTGTCTCAGGAAGCGCACATGCTGTTTCCTCCCCAGAGGATTCTGCTCCTCAGACTGAAAGCTGAAGACCCCACCAAGTGCACCCCATTGAACCTCCACTCACTAGATCCCGTGCAATGACCACCAACCTCTGAGGAGGACTGGAAGTGACTCCTTTTAGAGCCCCTCAATGCTTCTCCTTAAATTGGCCAGTGGGGGTCACTGCTGTTGAATGACACAAGGCTCCATCCCTCCCAGGGTTGAGGCTGCAGCTCTGGAGTGCTCCTAGCTCCTGCTCATGGAGTGAGAAGCAGAATCCAAGAATTAAACCCTAGTCTCTTGCACGGCAGCACACACTGCTATGGCCTAGTTATGGTAGCACATATTTGACTAAATTAGTTTAAAAAAGATTTAGACTGTAGTCACTCAATCTTATTATTTACTCTGTGATTAGAAACAACATTTTTGGTCAAGGAATGTCTCATGATAGTAAAATATGGTTGCAGTGAAGCACGGTAAATAAAGCAGTGGTTGTTTTACATTATGTGATAGAAATGTATTATTTTATAATATAACCACAAAAGCAGCTTTCATGTATATCATACCTTTCATCCTGTAATAACCCTAGTTGCCATCCAAACTTAAATTGATGCATATAAACTATACACAGAGATCACTTCACACAACACTCAAATGCAAGCACTTCTATTTAACAGGCTGGTCATTTCTAGGCTTCATCTTTTTTTTTCATACCAAGCCTCAAAATTTAGCTCTGCCCGGCCCAGTTAAGTACCTACACTTTTTAACTTGGGATCATCCTATGTCTAAACAATGCCTCAGTGAAATTTGGAGGTAAAAATATCTGGTGGGCCATGTAAAATTCGCCACCCCTGAGCCTGGCATCTTTGCTGCTGTTCATACGTAGCCTCGCTCAGTGTGTTACAGTGAGCAGTTTGTAGCTCTGTTGTCACAATCCCTAGAAGTAAACCAACAGCGCTTCACAAGCCTAAGATAATTAAACATGACTGGCACTCTCAACTGTATCATTCAAGCACATCTCATACTCCAAGGACTGAAAGTTGTACTGGTTTTAGCAGCTAGCACACCTCGAAGCACTAAATCAAAAGGAGAAGAGTTCCTCCTCCTTCTTTCCTTCTTATAGAATTGTGTTGGTGGTAATTATGTTAATAATTGGCTTTTTAGGTCCTTGGCACAAAAATTATTAATGACTGAGACCCCCACTGCTGCCCACTCATAATGGTCACTGCTTCCATGAGAAGAACATCAGACTGACGTTGGAATTGAAATGATATCTAGAAACAGAACTGACATTTTAATTAGGTTTCAGAGTAAACACTTTCTAGAGAAAAATCTTTCACATTTCATCATAATCCTCATTGTTAACTTGACATTCTGGCTTTGTTTGGAATGCTTTTCCTAAAGCACAAAAACTGAAAACAAATTCATTTTCTCTCATCTCCTTACTACTAAATCTTAGATTCTGAATTGCACAGTTCTGAGACATGGGATAATTTCTGACACTAATCTCTGGCCCTGGAACAGTAGCTCTGGTTCTACAACACCCATTACAAACCACCTAAACCTACCCCGTTTCTGAAATGCATAAGAGATTGTATTGCTCCCTTCCACATTAGCAGGTTTATTTATGGACTTGGTTTCTGAGGAGCTTACAGAGAACTACAAAGAGAAGGAGAGATTATTGAGGTATGTAACTTGCTTAAAGAGTGCAAGGAGCTTCTACTTAAGACTCTGGATGTAACAAAGAATGTTTGATTTACTCAATGGCTTGTAGTGATGCTTTATTCTTTCCAACACATGATATTTCACTGGGTTCATGGTTAAAGCATTACACTCAACGGGATCTTCATTAGTAAATGTAAGCAAAATCCAGCTATTAATTTCTGTAGTGATGACTGGGAGTCGCATAGAGCAATGGTTTTTAAGAGTTTGTGAGAGTTGTGGATTCTTATGAAGTTTCAAATATATGAAAATGGATCAATGTGTCCTGTTTTTATTAAACTTAACAGAGAGTGATATTTAAGTGAAAATAGCTGTATGGACACCCTATGATGACCATGCTTATTCCTGTAATCTACAGATCATAGTATACAAATCACTGCTCTACAGTACAACGGTTTGGGCTTGCAAGAAAGTTTTATATGAAACAGGGAATATGAAAAATGCTAAGGAATATGATTTTAGCCAGTAAGAAGGCTTGAAAACTGAGCAAAGACTTGGGAAAATATTGAAGCTGGCTTCAAATACTAGAGGAAATTATTAGTACTGTGTAAGTGGCAAGACAATTACACACCCAAATTAGATAACTAATTTCTTTAAAATCATAGGAAGGCTAACATCAGAAAGCAGGTTTTCTATGAACCTCGCAGAAGGACTCTTGCCCATCTTTGCTCTTTGTCTAGAGGAAAGTAGAAATTGGTAACTCCAGTTTCTGCCCAATGGGCCTTCCAAAGATCAGATGTAATTGAGAACATGAACAAATCCAAGTTTAAATTACTGGCATCTGCTGAGACTAAGGCAGCTGAATGGACTACAGCTTCTGGGTCCCTGTCCTGTCCATTTTCTTTATGCACTAAGGCCAGTCAATGAATTTATGGGAAGCACTGGCACTGAGCCTGCACCCATGAGAGCCTGAGAGAAGAAAACTTCTGGTGAGAAAAATGTTTTTGTGTTTGTGCGATTGGACTGACGTTAGCAGCACTAAGTCCTACTTCCAGCACACTACAGTGTGTTGCCTCGGCACCTACAGGATTTGGGTCAAAAGCCTCACTGGACAAGCAATGGGCCAACCTAAGCATGAGTTGCGTGGTGCAACCATGTGGCATCTTGGCTAATTGCATTTGTGTTAAGAATGTGGGAAATACGTAGGAGATACGTAATACATAGAACAGATATTAAACAAGGGACTTGGGCCAGAAGAGTGATGTTGACAGATACTGAAGGTCTGCAATCTGAGAACTAACAGAATCCCAGAAACCACTGTTTATCCTACCATCATAAGAGAAAATGGGTGCAATAGAGTGCAAGAGACTGTCAAAAGGACAAAACTTTGCATTTTATGTACCACAGTTAGGAAAGTATAAACAATAGTTAGAGATAAGAGGACAGACTTAAAGTAAACCTTTTCAAACTACTGATGAGAGGGAAGATACCCACCCACTAGCAGAGACCCTTCAGATGTGTTTATGGATTGTCATTAGAGATGTATCAGAATGTGCCAGTGCTGTGGAAGTGCTAATAAATGTAAGGAAACTCGAAGAGCACAAATTATACTGATTGTTTAGGCTTCACCAACTGAGCTTCAGGGCTCAGTGCCAACCTGACCCATGCATGGAAACACAATCATGTCATTTCACTTTCTGGGCTTGGCTCTCTTTTGTCTGCACTGTCCCTGCCTGGAGAGCTGATCAGAAAATAATGCAGGTAGAGGAAATGGCACAACCTTCTCCTCCTACTCCTAGAAGAACTTCTATGTGACGAGTACCATTCCCTCATTAATCAAGGTTTTCTCAGCCCAGTGTATTTATCTGAAGAGCTGGAAGGTGCTGTGGGGAAAATGACAACACTGTGACGATACAAGCTTTGCCATAGCTGATGGTATTTCAGCTGTTTTCTGGACACTATCCTGAACATGGGACATTTGCCTCTCCAGGCATGAAGACCTCATTATAGAAGCAGAAGTTAATGGTGGGAGTGAGAAGTGTGGATGAGGTGTATGGTAAGCTCACACGTTTGCCAGAGTGTATGCAGCATTAATGTAGAGGCAAAACAGAATAATTACTAATGTCCTAAACCAAGAAACATCACACAGAATAGAAGCTAAGAAAACACTGTTTAACCAAGATTAACTTACTATCAAAGTTAAAACAACACAGAAGCATAAAAGAGATAGGAAATTAGATGTGATTATGGTGGAGAGACTAACTTTGCTGGCAGGGAAGAAATCACTGGAGAAAAAGAGAAATTTGGAATACAGGACTTCATATTAACCCAGGTTTGCTATAGGTATGAGCTCTTTGCAGGGTTCTCCAGAGAGGAGGATGAGAAAAATGGAACTGAAACTAGCTCTGGTTACGTGAGTCATCTGGATAGAAGATGAGTGATTCCAATCCTCTTCTTTAATAAGGAGAGGGGAAATGCTTTTAACTCTGAAAGTGAATGATTTCAGTAGGGTGGGGTTTTCTTTTCTACTGAGCAGAAAAGTCCTATTCACAGAAAGCTGTGTGGCCAAATGAATATTTTAGTGAATTGAAAACTGCCAAATTGTGTTCAAGGATCTCTTGTCTTCTCTTGCATGTAAGGGAAACCAAACATTAACTACTAAATGATACGCTTTAAGGCACAGTTATGGGAAAGAAACAGAAAGCAAGTTACTGCTACCTGCAGCTATCTTCAGAAAGCAATAGCAACAAGGTCCACTTCAAAGAATGCATAATTTTGAAGAAGCATCGGGTAACATCTCTTTATTAAACTGAAAAGCGTTGAATAGTTTTACACCAAAATATCCTCCTGCTAAAATTATTTTGAGTTCTGTCTACTCTACAGGGTGGCCAAACCATCAATTCCATCTGGTTTGCTATCTTTGCTCTGGGGAAGATGGGAAGAGCTGTTAGTATGTCAAACTGAACAGCTAAGCATTTTCCCCTTTGCAGATGGAAAGGAAAAGTGTCCTAAAAATGGAACCTGATCTTCCATACAAAAGAGTTTGGACCATTTTGCTACTCTGGTGCAGAAAGCAAAGAATATTGAAAAACATTGAGTATGCAACATCCTGAAAGTAAAAGAAGACTAAAAATCCTTCCCTCATATCATAATAAACTTCACCAATATGTCTCAGATGCTCAACTATCATCTGCATCAGGAAGAGCAGCCTTGACTACTTCATCTGTCAGGAGTAGCCTTTCAGTACCTGAAGTCACTTTCAGTATCAGTGAGAGTGACAGGAAACTGTCAGAGGGCTCAATCACACTCCAACATCCAAGTTCACATGGCTACCACTGAAGCCAACAAAAGTCCTCTCTCCAGGGAAGGCTGGAAGAGAGGCAGGGGGTCTGATTCTGGTCCTGCTGAACTCTGAGCAGGGTGTAGCTGACAGAAAGTGATTCTACTGTCTTTTAAAGTTGGAGACAGCAGGGAACTAGCTGGTTGCTCAGTTTTGCACTTCATTGCTATTTTTTCTTAATTACAGTTGAATATTGATCCAAAGGTTTTTCTGGCAGACACCATCAGTGGGGCAGAGTGGTGCCTGCTACCAGGAGATCAGGTAGTCAGCCTTCTGACTGCTTTCTGCTGCCAGAAAAACACAGAGATGCCTATATTAGGGAAAGAATCTGGCTCTGGGGATGTGAGCCATGTGAAAATTTTAATATGACAAGGAGGAAATATGAGTTTAATGTACTGAAGCCCAAAGCTGTAAACCAGTGGATTGCTAAATCAGTTACTAAACAAAAATCTTCATTTCATTTCACTGGTGTTAGTCTACTCTTTTTTTTTTTTTTTTAATCTGGGTATTCAAGCTTCCCAGGAAGTGTCTGCTTAGTGCTAACAAAAGACCTATATTCTTTGTCAGGTTTCAGAGGAGACCTAGCCCCTTCCTATCTGCTGATCAGAAAACCAATAAAAATCCCTGCATGTTATTCCCAGGATATGACTTTATGGTTCCTATAATATCAAATTAATTTCCCGAGCTTTAAAATGCATAGGCTATCTCCTTATTGACTAAGGCACACTTTGTCACAATTTGGGGTCTGATTACCCCCATATTGTGACTAAGGCAGTAAATGTGACATTATTAAAGTGCTGATACAGTTGCTACTCTGGAAACAACTTGGTGTCTCCCTGTACAATTAGGATGTCAACAGTTACAGCTAGCAGGGTGGATAAGCTGAGAGCCATATTTCAGGGGATCTACCCTCTTCAAGTGGAGTGGTTGGACAAAGAGATAACGTCTGCAAGTAAGTTAATTCATAACCTGTTCCTGTTCAGCATCTGAACCTGGCCCCAATTAGAGGTAAGGTACTAACGCAGAGAGACCAGCGGCTTCCTCAGGTACAGCTGGCCTGCACCACTGGGACACATCCTCGCTTAGCACCTGGCAGATGCAAGTCTGCAAGGCTCATACTATGTCTAAAAGCACAAGGCTAATCAGAGTCCCACCACTAGGGGAGGGGCTCCCCCTGACAAAAAGGGGAACTGGCCCAGGCCTTTAAAAAATCACATCTGATCCTCAGGATGCTTCTGTTTGAGGGTCCTTCATTAAAGCTGCACTGCAGAACAGCTTCTTCACACCTCTCCACTAATTCCCCAGCTTCCACAGCACACTGTGCAAGATTGCCTTTTGCTTGTGATAGTTTTGGCTCAAGAATGCACCTTCTTTACAATGTATGGAAAGAGTTAAAGCACTGTAAGTGATTCAGGCCTAAAAGGAAAGTGAGACTTACAGGTACCTGACTTGATAGACTCAGGTTTGCAGCAGCTGACTTTTTCTTGCTGTTGGTACTATTTGCATTGTTCCCAGCACTACTGTTGGAAGTGCTGCTGGTAGAGTTTTTCCTTTTTCTCCGTTTGGTTGTTGGTTGTCTTGTGGGTTCTGCTGCAATAAAATGATAAGAAGGAAAGCAAATGGCAGATACTGTAAAGAGTGAACTTAAATGATCCATAAGTAGAAGTGCTGGAATACTCTTTCATCTAGTTTTAAATTGCTAAGTTTAATAGTAGTAGTTGTGTTAGATTTAACATACAAACTAGAATTACCCAAACCAATGGAATTTGCTTTCAAATTTTTATGATGGATTAACAAAGCTTATTGTCCCAGCATTGTCTATACAAGTATTCAAAACCGTTTTACTGATGTATCATGATAATGATCATTATGGTCAAAGTGACCGTGGAACTTGCTGAAGGTCACACAGCAAGAAACGGTGCTAAACAAAAATCCAGGTCTTACTGTGATGTAGGGTACAGCCTCAAATGACCCAGCCAGAGACAAAGGCTAAAGGAGCTTCCTACCCTACAGCTGCCATCGATGTGGCACACAAGCAACCACCCATTGAGTTCCTTCTACGTCCTGTGTGGGTTTCACCTTTAAAACTGCTGTTCCCAAGAGAACCCATAAATGCTAATTGCTTATGCCATTGCCCTGCAAGCCTTCAAAACCCAGACTGAATCAGGACAATTACACAGCTTTGCTTAAACTGGCAAAGCACAGAGGGGCAATTGTTCTTCTCAAAACTTGGCCTGGGCACCAATGTGAACACTCTTAGATATACAAACCTTTATAATCGGAAAAAAGAGAGAATCATTATTTTGAGGTGTAAGAGGAAGGAGATTAGGTCCATGCCTGTAAATAACTTGAAATTAGTCTAAAAGACAATTAATTATGAATTGTAGCTGTAATTTCAGAGTCACAGCAGGAAGCAGGATTACATAAACGATGAATTCTAATGCAGCCAGTAGGCATTTTGCATTCCATCTACACATATTTTTGTACTAAATTATATCCTAGTCATAGTGAAGCCATCTCAGTGTGCACATCTATAAATCAGTAGTGTCAGACTGAAATCATAAAATATCAGAATAATTTTCCGGCTTGCTTTGGGAGCAGTGTTAATTTTTATTACTTTCCTTTATAAATAAACTTTCCCATTGCTTCTCTGTTAATTTAACTATAAAATAAGTGGAATATTGGAAGTGAAACATACCTGGTGGGGCCACCATTCTCTGCCATTTTTGAAATAAGCAAGTCTTCAAGCAGTCTCGAGGACTTAGATTGTAAGTTTTATGTCTTGACATCAGTTCCTGCATTGGCTCCAGTATTACACACAACTGGAAGAAAAAATCAGAATAGAACAATTTCATCCAAGCAAAGCCTCCATTGATCACTATTTACATAGCTGGAAATTATATTTTTGGATTTTTTTTACTCTTGCTAACAGAACATGCCTTGTACAGTTCAGCTGAATCTGCACGGGGATTGCAAGATCAAAACTCTGAACTGGGACAACTTTTGCTCACTATTTGTTATCCTAGGTATTTTTTTCATATATCAGATAAACTTCAGCTCTACAGGCTAGAGAGATTTCAGAAGACTAGAAAATGTTCATGTTTGATTTCCAAAGATACAAAGATTAATTAATAAATAATAAAATGCCCATAGTAGATTATCATTCCCATACAGCAAAATGTATTCTTCTGACCTGCTGCACACCACAATGAGAACTTCTTAGAAATGATCTTTTATTTTGGTATTGCATGCAAAATAGTTCAGATAATTTGGGGCTTTTTTTTTATATATAAGGACTATACACCCTCTTCCTATCACATGAATGACATATACAAGAAAAAAAGGAAGCATTCTATTTTTCTCTTCTGCTTATATGCTGAATATATAAGATAGAGAGTTCTGAATACATGGCATTTCAAACACCTTTTTAAAAATAGAGTCTTATATATTTCCTATCTGTTTACTTAATAATTAAAATCACTGTTCACTGCTTTTTACTCCAGCAGAGTAAAGCACAGCAGATTCAGCATAAAGAGCACTGAGCTACTTTTGGTTCTCTCCCGTTTATGACCACAGAATCGTTTGCAGTCATTTAAACCTCACTCAAAGCCATAGCAGGCTACAAAATAGCACACATGTAACTGAGGGCTTACTCTTGCTTGCTGGAGCCTTGGTTTTTAGGCATCCTAAACGAGGAGAAAAAATCCAGGTTGACCCATAAGTTCTACCTGAAATTTGCAGGGCTGGCACATAGGAGGAAAAGGTTCCTTACTTGCAAACTAACCACATATGATAAGGAAGTAGCTGGCACAGAATAAACATGGAGCCTGCATGCCATTTTTAGTCACTTTTCAAAGCAGGATTGCATTTAGAACCAGGGGCAGGTTTGGCTTTTTTTACCAACAGAAGTAGGGCAACAAGTTGATCCAATTATTAGAAGTTAGAATGGCAACTGAAAAAAGGCATAACTTAAGCAAAGTCTTTTTTTTTTTTTTTTAATTATTTGCTTAAGTTTTAGGAAATTTTGCTGAAGGAGCACCTAGGATTTATTTCAGCAGGAGATGTTTTCCCTTTGTTCTTCTATAAATGTGTAAGACAGGAGACAAATTCGTCTCTCTGGGCTGCAGAGCCGAGCAATGCTTGCTCCATTCACCCCACCTGCACTCGTCTCTGACTGATATAACTGGAGATGCAAAGTATGCACAGAAAATAGTTGAAAGGGAGCTGCCATGAGGACTGAGACTAATTCAGCATTTAAATATTACTGTGTATTGGCACTGCTGTTTGATGAGCCTTTCATTAACAGCAGTTAAAACAGAGATAACATAAAGCAGCAGGGAGAATGAAGAGCTTCAGTATGAGAAATTATTTTTTCCAACCACAGAAATTGAATCTGCAGTTGCCTCATTGACTTTTTTCTTACATAGTTTTTACATATTTTTTTGTAAATAAATACCTACAAGATAATCTAATAGACAGAAAGCTGCTATCAGATAGTGCATTTTGGGCTTGGATTTTCATCTAGTTCAATACTCTATCAAAAATTAAGATCATCAGGTCCTAAAATATATGCAAGATCCAGTTTATGCAGTGAGAGGTGTTGTAATTTGAGTTCATATTAATTTATTCCGAAACCTGCAGGTACTTGATCAGGTTTTGTGTGTGTGTGTGTGTGTTTGAGAGAGAAAGAGATTTGTGGTCATAATGGACGGCATTGTTTTGGCCTGCAGAAGTCTGGGTTTCTGGCATGGCTGCCTAAAGTTTCTCATTATGAGCTGATAGCAGCAAGCATGAGAAAGATATTTGTGATAATTCTGAACAAACTAGTTATCCTGGGCACAGCACTAGACTCACATAGCTCTACTGCTGCTGGGACTAAAAATATTTAAATACATAGGTTTTGTGTGCCAACATTTCCTTAGGGACACTTTATTCATGACATACTTATTCTTCCCTAGATATTTGTGATTGGCAACAAAGAGAATGTTTCTTCTTTATCACCTTGGCAAAGATGTTTGCTATTGTGCTCTAACCATAATGTGCACTGAGTACTATGCTGTCCCTGCTGCCTTTGGATATCTTGACTGCTAATTCTCTATATAATCTCTTTCACTTCACACACAAGATTAAAATGGAATACAGACCCAAAATGTAGAAATACTTGAGTGATCTCACATGCATAGAGAAAGAAGTATGGGCACAAAGGGCCCTACTCTAGGACGTGGGAAATTCTCATCTTCTGGATACTTGGGAGCTGTACCCACTTACATGAATTCCTCTTCTGGTTTTTGGGGAATTCACAACCATTTTCTTCCTCTAAAGTCTGAAAATTGTAAGGTCGGCTTTGAATACCTGAGTAATAGGAGGGCATTGCACTATATAGTTTTAAATGCATCTAGTTCATGTGAATTGGGCATAAGTGGAAAATGAACTGGATTAAAAATGATTGATAGCAAATCTTACAGTCTTTTTTGATGACCTTTGAGACCTACTTGAAATCTAAAGTGCCTCAAACCCAAACCCTTGAAAGAGGAAATGATTGTGCTCAAATTATCTTAAGTCCGAAGAACTTGCCCATGACAATCAGTAGGTTTTTGCAAAAAAGACAGATTAAAAATGTGGGGACAAGATGCATTTAAAAGCTTGGTTGGCCAAAACCACCTGCTGTCTTTAACCATGGTGAGCAGGTAACTGGCAAGCTGAGTTGACAGAGTGAGTTCTTAAAACAAAGCTAACAAAATATTTCATATTCCTGCATTCATTGGCATATAGAAGAAGCCTGAGGCTCAAACTGTCTATTCCCCACAGATCATCTAGTCTCCCTCTGTGAGATTTCTTCAAAACATCCATTTTAACATTTTTTCAAGCACTGGATAATACTAAAATGTAGAAGTTTTTACTATAGTACTATAGTAATAATATTTGGAACACCAACAAAACCAATCTCTTCTACAAGCAGTTTCTTCACAGCTTGAAATCAGTCACCCAGGAAAACAGCCTAAAGGCTTCAAGAATTTAGTGCGGTGATGATGTATGGTTACAGACATAATTTCTACATTCCTAGGAATGCAGAACCTTTAATGGCAATACTTGACAAGACAGATATTTCCAAGCTCCATGCTTAGGCAACACTAGAGGTGGGACTCAGATGCATGCACATAGGTGTCTAGAACCAGCTGAAATGCCCTAGATGATGCTGGATCTCATCCACCAGATCACTCTTCTTGTCCCAGAAGGATACAAAGCTCCATGTGGGTGTTTCAGGCACTAG
Organism: Machaerirhynchus nigripectus; assembly: GCA_013397975.1. Classification (NCBI taxonomy): domain Eukaryota; kingdom Metazoa; phylum Chordata; class Aves; order Passeriformes; family Dicruridae; genus Machaerirhynchus; species Machaerirhynchus nigripectus. Next base: position 494,115 of record VZRQ01006889.1, on the reverse strand, counting down.
AATGTGTCCTAATTGTGTGCACAACTGAACAAAGACTAAAGTTCAAAGAAAATTATGTTTGTTTTGGCTTTAAAAACATATTTGGAACAATGTGTATCATAATAGATTATATACTTTCCTTTTCTGCAGTACTAAAACTTACTGAAAGAACTCCACATGATGCTTAATAACCCAATATTATTAGAATTAGTTTCTAGCCATGTTATCTGAGCTCATCATGAAGATGTCTGACCATTACTCAGAACCATTGCTGTTTCAGTGTCAGAGCTGTGAGGTGGAGCCAGCACCAGGGATGAACACAGCGCTTCACGCTGAGAGATCACTGGCATGAGCAGCCCGTGTTTGTGGGTGCCCAGTACACACTGGGACCCATCCACACGTTTTGGTACTATACAGACTGGCAGCGACTTTCCTAGAGTTCCATGTGTATCCTATGGACAATTCATCAATTCCGGGGCTTGGATCCAACTTGACAAAATGGTAATGCTATACCCTCGGGGCTCAGGGAAGTGAAAATAGGGAACATAATAAAGCACATGTTTGGGGGTTGTTTTTCTTTCCTTTTTTTTTTTTTTTTTTTTTTTTTTTTTTTTTTTTTTTTTTTTTAAAAAAACTTTAGGAGAAATGTTTTTTTTTTTTTTAGTAAAACACATCTGGAAGAATTAGATTTATTTTTTAATGATTTTTTATTTTGAGGACAAGACTAGCAGGGAAGACTACAGGGAAGAAGGGAGTTATATGAGGAGATACTGGCAGCACTGCAGGCAGAATTTAAAGGGTTCTGAGAATATGGATCCACACATAATTTCCTGTAATACCTCAGTTATCAGCAGAGCCCAAAATGGCCTTCATCAGTGAGGGGTCACATTCAGCTCTGAGGTCAGTCCAGTTACACCACGAATAGTTTTAGCCTTATGATTTTTGTTCTAATGCTGGGGTTTTATTCTATTCCAAGAACAGATGCTCATTCTGGAAGGAGTGAAGATTAGCAAGAAAGACCGATGTGAAAGCTCTCTTTTACCTTTTGCATACCATAAGCTAATGTATTCTTTTTCTAATTTAATTAGCGATTACCCTCCTCAGCGAAGCCTCTTGCCTCCACGAGGTTTTTTGCGTTTGCGGTAAGGAAGGCTGTTCTGCGGTCGGTGCGGGCAGCGCGGTCCTGCCGGCGCTGAGCTGCAGGTGGCAGAGCTGCCCCAGCGAACAGGCTCCCCTGCCTCCGTGCCAGCAGCACAAAGGAACGGCAGCCGTACAGCGTTTTAATGCTTCTTGCATTTTAAAGAGAAATCGGCGAGCCTCGAGTCTTGCCATACTTAGCTGGTGACACTACATAATCACCCAGCCAGTTTCTTTAAATCAGGAAACATATCTAGTCAGTAAGTGCCAGGTGGCCAACGAGTCCCATGGTCTACCAAAAGGAGCAAGTTTTAAGTATCTTCCTGTGGTTGCCCATTTTGTCTGTATATATGAAAGTTTCACTAAGTACAATTTAAAAAAAGGAAATAAATATTTTTTTTCATGTAGATGACACTAACAAATGTTAATGTACAATGTAACATCAGTTTTTCTGAATGAGCCAGCAAGGAACCAGGCAGAGATGAGAGTGTTCCCTGAAGTTCTACTGATACGTAGTTTTAACTCTTTGATGCTTGAAACTTCTCCTGGTCAAATGCCTGTAGTAATCACTTGAAAATTACAGAAACTTTTCAGAGCACATTTTGATTTACAACCCTTTCTAAAAGTGACAAAACCCGCATTTGAATGGGAGTATTAATCATTGGCTAATATTCAGGTAGGATGTTGACAGCGGAGGTATACCTGGAATACAATGTGCAGCCTTGAAGAGGTTGAGTGCTTTCTTGCAGAGCTCATTTTTTATCCTCCACAAAGATTCTGAGTTACTAACCAACGAATCTAAACACACTGACATTTTATTTCTATGCTGAAATGCAGTCTTCCCTCTGCACACCCTCTGTGTGCTCTAGAGAAAACAACTCCTTTTAATGCTGCAAGAGAAATTCTGGCCCCAGTGCATTTCCCTGAGAAAGGTCCCATTTCTTCAGTGGGGAGGGATTTCTGAAAAGAACTGAAACGTCTCCGCATATCCACATCCCGTTTTATGCACACCAACAGATACATGTTTCCAGAGGTCCAGGATATGTTACTGATACACCTGCAGTGAGGAAGAGGACACTATGGATATTTTTTCAGGCCCTGTAAAAGAGCCTGAAAGTCTGACTGGAAGTCTGACTTCCTGGAGTGGTTTCAAAGCCCTGTATGAGTGCTCTGGATCCCCAGCAGCATGGCACTGAAATAGGAATGCATTGCTGCAGTCCTCAATACAGTTCATTCTTTGGAGTTAGAAATAGAGAAAGCTTATAGCTGAGTTTAAATTCCTCTGCTCATGCTTGTTTTTCAGAATTAATGTAAGTATCATTCCCCTACAGAACAGAGGGAGGAATGAAAATTTCCTAGGAACATATTGATGCTTTTTTCACTGGCCGGCTTGCAATTCACTGCTCAAAATAGCGTGTGTTTTTTAAGGATCACATGTGAATACAGAACATTTTCATCTTAAAAACCATCTTTGTTTTCCATTAAAAACATGGAGATAGAAATGAGAAATGTTTATGGGTTTTTAGGAACTGAAAGAAATGAGGTGGTTTTTTACATACTTGTTTTTCTAGAGGGGAATGCTTTGGCTTTGTTCTAAGCTCTTGCCCAGTATGTCAAGTCAAATACAAGTCTCTTGCATCAGTATATTTCAGTGGATCATCTATCTCCATGGTCTTCCCCTGCAAGGTGAACTTTAAGCCAAAAGAAGGGGCTTTGAGATTCCCATCACTCAACTTACTATTCTTGCTACTTGCTTTCCCTTTTTGAAGAGCCACCGTGCACTCCTGCTGAGATGTGGAACTAATAAATGTACATCCCATGTAATGATATACATGGAATAAATAAATGTTCAATTTTGACAGTAGTTAGTGCAGCAAGCAGCAAATTCAGTAACTGCTTCAACTTAAATGATAAACCCAGTTATTTTAACCTGAATATTCAAAATCCAGTCTGCACAGGATCATTTATTTTAGTGAAACCTTAGATGATCTTTGGGACAGAGTGAAAAGCCAGCTCTTAACCCCAATAGCTTAAGTAGTCCAATACCACAGAGTAATCCTTAGCTTGTTTACAGTTACTACTGTTCTCTCCATATTTCCAGTTCCTTCTGTGCCAAAGATTTTTTAAATTGGCTGTGTGTAAACAGACTGAAGTCCTTGGGTTTGCTACATAGGTAGGAAACAATATGAGTTTTGAAATCTACAAGGAGGTGGGAAACATCTTGGAAATATGGTATAGTCATGATTACTGTATTTACTCCTGAATTAAAGACATTTGATTTACGCAGATAGTAATGAAAAGGTTTTAAAACTGTTACTAAAAATACTTTCTTTAGGCTTTGACTTAAAATCTCATTGAGATGAATGGGATCACACCTCTGAAAAAATTGTTTTAGACTAGCTCAGGGCTCAGCAAGACAGCTCTGCATCAGGTTGAACTTGGCTCATATTTTAAGTACATCTCCAAAACCATATGGAGTGGATATTTTGTGTTAGCTTTAAATAATACAGGATGAGTTTCTGCAGCACGATACCATAGCAAAAGCAGATTCTGGGACAAATTCCATAACCTGAGATTTACAGGGTCTGAGATATACTTAATAGCCATCACTCAGCATGGGAGAAGGTTCCATGTTTTGTGATACCATGCTGAGTCAAGAAATATTTGTACTTGCAATCACCTAAGAAGCTAGGAATTAGAATTTCCAGCCTAACACTTGCAATATTAATGATCATTTGCATCTACAGCTTATTATTTGTACAATGCCAGAGATGGACATATATTTTACAAAATACAGAGCCCCTTGTTCTAAAGAGATTCCTATCTCAACTAGATAAGAGGTAAAATACGGAGCCAAGAGTAATTTGGCAATAGAAAGGTATGCACAGAAAAACCACAATTTCATGTAGCTATCTACGAGTCCCTTGAGGACTACTGATACATACTTAAATGGTTCTCATATGTTGACACTTGGAAATATGGCTGTTTTGCCTGCTGCACTTCATACAAAAAGTCATTAATTTCATTGATAATTTGGTTATTTAGGAAACAATTTTGCCACAAGGCTCCTGGCATTCACTGTTCCTTGTGTGTGTGTTGCCAACCCTGGAAGATGCAGTGGGATGACACACAACTGCTGAAGCTCCATGCTGGATTCACTAGTAAATACTCAGCACTCAGTAATGTTTATTCATCCTATGCTATGCCCTGAATGCCAGTCTAGGACTCTCCAGTTTCTCACTAACACCCAGAGGTAGCAAATGATTTCTCAATAATGCAGTATTCAGCTGCTCAATTGCTCCCAAGCTACATAGCTCATCATGTTTTTACACTGTTCTGTATCTGCAGCCATTTCAATTCCCAGCAACAGTGATAATGGAAAGAAGCAGCATTCATTTCAGGTAAGACTAAGCTTAAAAAACGTGTTTTTTCAGGCAAATACTATGAGCGGATAGGAAACAGATCTTAACACAGCACAGCCATCATCAGCATTGCAGCTAATTCTTGTTAGTNCACCCTTTGTCCCCCATCCTTTACATATCAGCTAGATAACAACTTCCACCAGTGTACTCTCCTCTATGCACTCTGGAGCAATTCTGGAGCAAAGGTGCCTACAGAAACTTTGTTAGCTCTTGTGGCTATTAATTCTGCCTTTCCTTGTGGTGGCACCAAGACAGCATCAAAACTCTGTGCCTGGTCAGCAGGGAACCCAACCTTCTTTACAGTTCAAAAAGTTTCTTCCTCCTTCCTTGCATCACAGCAAGGGCTGCAGGTTCCTCGCTCCCTGCAGTGTGCCCAGGCTAGCAGAAGGGCTCTGGGTTTAACAGTTCCAGAACCAGGAGAGCATTCCTGTCAACGTCCCTGTTCCTGCAGAGCTGCTGCTGAAGTGCTGTGCAGACAGCTGAGCACACTCTTCCCTGAAAAGAACCTCATTGAGGGCCTACTTAGCATCACATTGTACTAAACTAAGCATTTCTTACAGCAGATATGATCAGTCTTAGCGACATCTTCAGTTTCTAAGTAATGATGGGTGTGAAGCACCTTCAAGATGCCACATAATGAATGTTGAACTGGACAGATGTGCTCTCCTTTCCTTGTCCAAGGGGAACCTGGAGTGCATTTGTGGAGATGAGTTTGACATACACCTTATTTAGTTATCACTTTGTCAGTATGGTCATCATTACAGCATGAGCAGGAAGGAATTCTGTTTCAGAATATTCTTAAGCATTAAAAAATGTTTTAGGGCTCTCACTCATTGCTGTAACTATTTGATAACCCTCTCCCCTCAAACTGAAAAGCCTTTCCTTGTGATTTTGATTAATCTTTTTATTTAAGATCCATAGTTCAGAAAGGGTTTAGAAATCCACTGTTTGTAGTTTTGCTTCTCTCTTCGAAGTTTTAATGCTGTTTTTTAAAATTTCTATTTTTTGGATATTTCGCAAGAACTTTTCAGCTTTAAATGATTCACTCTTCCTCTCATTACCCAGACATTAAAAAGAATGTCCTTTCAGCAAATGCTCTTTTTCCTATTTACCTTCTGTACAGTGGGGAGATGTTTTGAAAAACGCCTCCTTCAACAGCATCACACACAAGTCTTATGGGCTTTTAATTTTGTTTCCACCAGCTGGACTCACAGTTCTTCCTACACCAAAGTGAACAGTGAAGGTTATCTGCTTCCTTTCCCTTCCCTTGATGACAAATCAGACAAAGTGAGGGCACTTGGTTTCGATAACATAAGTAGATATTCCTGGAATCCCAATGGCAGAGGCAAACTGCATCCAGTTGCCATACGTATTTTCAGCTTATGAAAATAAAAAGACTTACAGGAGTCTCATCTTCCTCCTGATGGGCTTAGTTCTGAAGGCCATGAAAATCTACAATCTGAATCATCTAAATCTTGTTTAACATTGTCTAAATCTTCTTTATGGATCTCCTGGAGCAATCTGGCCTCATCCAAACTGTACAGATTAGTGTTTTCTTCAGTGAGGACAACCTAGTTGAGCCTTTTCCTTCAGCAGAGATCCTAACTGCAGAAAAGGACTAATACATCAAATCACAAGTCTGTATCATAAAGAAAAGCCTTGGACAGCCCATCATATATTGTGATTTTTCTCTCACAATTATCTGTATAGTCAGTGATCGATAGGAAAGATTTGTGTCTTACACGTATCAGATAAGAATTAAGCTCTTAAATGATTTTAAGAGAGACCATAAAATTTATCCTTGTAATTTAATTTAACATTAGTGTTAAATTACATTGCAAAGTGCATCATGTTGACTGCATGATATGATCTTTTATACTGCACTCAGTATTGCAGTGAGTATCAATTTCAGAGAGCTTGTCAGGACAAAATTAAATTTTAATGTAAATTGGAACAGATTCATTAATTTCAGTCTATACTGGATTTGGATGGAGTTCCCCTGTTAGGTAAGGTTTAAAGCTGGTCTGTAGTAATTAAGAGGAGGAACTAAGCACTTTGCACCAAATATTTTTTACTTAAGCCTTGTCCTGTGAACTGATACCTCCTTTTTTAAATCCAATTATAGGTTATGAATTGACATAGAAACCCAGTAGCTATTGTTTTATCTCACTGTGTTTCAGTGGCCTGGTGCAAAGCATATGGCATTTGAAAGCTTTCTTAATTTCATTTTCTCTAGATCAAAAATCATACAGCTTACAATTTGTTCTCATTTAAATATTATTGCCTCTTCTTCTAACACGATCACCAATTTTATTTCTTACACAGTACCAAGTTAAGAAAAACAAGGGTGACTTCGGAGACTGTGGTGCACTTCAAAAGAGGCTTGTTGCTCTCTTATTTTTGCCAAGCACAGATATTTAATAATCAGAATTCCTTAATAATCCACCATCACAGCCAGTCCAAACAGTATCTCTAGGAAACAGCATCGGAAAGGTCTATTTCCTTGTTTGCCATCTCCCATCACTATCACGTGTGATGTTGCTGCATGACATTTCCTTCCTCTCTATTTCTCCAAAGGCAAACAAGCTCCTATTCAGCAGTTCTGAGTCAAATCCTAACACCTGATATTTCTGATATGCAAACTGTTAGCTTTTTCTATTTGTGCAACAATGAGACCTTATCAGTTTTGCCGCTTTTCATTCTGACTATGAAATGCATCCACTATCACTCTTCACCTGTGTCCCTGGCAGCTCCCTTAGGTTCAGATGGAATCCGGTATGTTGTTTGTCTTGTTCAAACTACTGTTGATTCAAAACAAATCACAGCATTATAAAAAAGATCAAGGGTGTAAGGACTGCATTTGAATGCTGACAATTTTTAGTGTGCAGCTGTATTACAACTTGGAAATAAGTTTAGAAATGTTTTTGTGGTGAAATGGTCTGCAGACAGCAAATGCTGACTTAAAGTTACTGAAAGCAGAACAATAGGAGATGCTATGCTGGGCCAAAATGCAAGTCCAAAAATTTAGTGGTGAGGTTGAGGTTTTTGGTTTGCATATACTTTTGTGGCTACTTCAAAATATGTGACACAGATGAAGACAGTTTCTACATTGAAAAACATCACATTCACCTTTGATTTTACAAATGCACTTCCACATATTGTTCTATTTTCAGGTTTCCTTGTACAAGAAATCATCTCTCCTTCATACAATAGATACACATGAAGATTCATACAGACTGAGGCAATACAACATCTGTGATTCATCCTTCAGACTAATGTGTACATAGCAACTCTAATTTTATTTACAACCATGAAAAAGAAAGCTTTTTCCAGAATATAAGCAGCTAGCTCTTCTGTGTCATGAATCTCTTCCCCCATCCATATAAAATCCTCTTGTTTCTACACTGCGGCTCAAGCACAAATGCAGTGTTTTTCACATAACCAGTTCTATTTTTAGCCTGAATTGTAGGAAGTCTGCAGCATTAATAAATGGAAGAGAAGTACAGAAGTACACCGCATGGTAATGTGCCAGTGCAAAAGCTACCTTGGCCTTTAGCCAGTGAACTGTGGTTAGATGTTAGAGCAATGAAAGTAAAAACACCACTTGTAATGGAATGATTAATAAGCTGACAAACTTCCATGCATTTATTTCATACTTTTTGAATGCCAACCTTATTAATACCAACATATTTTCTTTTTATTAGTGATATCTCTCAGCCTGAAGTACAGAGGAGATATAGATACATATATATATATATATATGTATTTTTATACATGCAACTGAGGTTTGCTTAATTCTGTGTTCAAATAGAAAGGAGGATACTTGCAGTGCAGACCTTGACACAGGAAAAGAAGGAATACAGAAGAAGCTTTTCTTTATAAACTAATATTGCAACTCCAGTAGGCATAAAACCCATTGTTGCACGATTTTCTCTCCTATTGACTCTGCAATTCCCTTGTTTGGCACCAAAATTCTGAAAGCAAAAATGCTCCAAAGCTGTTACACAGAGGACAAAAGTTCACAGTTCTTACAGGGACACAGTCTTCTGTAATCTCTTCACTTCTCACCAAAACCACAAAACTTGTTCCAGCGCCGTTATGCTGTGGACAGATGGATGTTTATATAAAAGACCTTGTGCCTGAATAAAATTCCATTTTGGGGTTATATAAAAACAGGAATTACTGGAAAATTGAACTTTTTAATTAAACGTATTTGAAGAAAGTAGGGATTAATGACTTTAAAGTAGGAGTATTTAATGCTTGCAGTCATAGATCATCCACTAGTGAAGCTGTATTGTCACCATCAGGCAACGACGCTTTTAAGTATTGATGGTCAGTATGTTAATAAGGCTTCAGATGTTTTCATGACAATATAATTAGCAAAACAACTAATGTATACTATAACTATTATTAAAATAATGCCTTAATAACCTTAATTCACAGCAACCTCTTCCAAATAAATAAAGATACACTTCAGATCAGGCTAGCTGTCCCTTGGTCCAGTGAAGTGCAAATAAACTACACATTGAAACTTTTAGGCAATGCTGATGTGGTAGGGTACGGTTCCTGATAGTTACAGCAGAAAAATGTAATAACTGCCTGATTCGCTGATTTGTAGGTAGGAAGGAAATTATTGCTTTGCGCTTCAATTAAATACAGGCAATAAAACATAGGCAAAATTATTTACTGGCTCTGAAATTGTGCCTGCACAGATCAGAGCCTGAGTCATGCACATCTTAAAAATCAAGCTCTGTGTACCTCATATGGATCAAATACTATGTGGTGAGAACAGAAACCCACGCGCAGAAGTCAAAAGAGAGAAACACCAGCATTGGCTTTGTTTTTCTGTTAAGAATTTTATTCAGGTACAGCAAAATCAATACTTGTCCTCTGACTGTACACAGTGTACTTGAGCTGTTCTGTCAGGATCTATATAGAAAACAGAGATGGAATTTTAGGTGGGTGGATATGATGATCAGGTGGAGGTAAAACACAATGGCACGTGTGGCCCTGCTTCCCAGAACGACTGCGTCTTGCAGTGCTGTGGGGACACTGTGTGGGGACACTGGCACTGCCTTACACCACCCGCTCACAAGTGCTCATGGTCTGAGTGTCTGCTGTGAAAGTCATCCCCAGGGGAACACACAGGAAAGCGCCATGACATGGCAGCTGCATCTGAATGGGGAGAGTCCAGCCTCTTCCCACCCACCCCACCCTGCAGCACAGCATAAACAGAAAGAAGGAGAAGTACCAACAGTATCAACAAACTGAGAATTCCTACACACGTATCAAAATCAGACTGCCCAATCTGCCTGGTCACTTAATAAATTAGATACCAGATCATTCTGCTGCTTTATAATACATGATGCTGTACCTCAACTTGACCTCCCTGCAGTAATCTTGGGAGACATGAAATGACTAAAATCTGTGCTCCCTCTTTCTCCGTGTCCAGAGAGACTTATGCCAAGAAGTGAGCTAATATGCAAATAGGAAAAAACAATATTCTTAACCCTTTCCCTGCTTCTGATTTTCCCTCCCTGTTTTATGAACACATTTATGGGCCCTGTGGTGAATACCAGCATCATCACATGCTACTTGGTGTGGCTGCTGGCTGGTCCTGGTGTGTGCCTTGAAACATCTGTGTTGAATTTCTGGGTTAGATGTACAGGTGAGATGGAAAAAGGAGAGAGCAATGACACACAATTGTTTCACAAAAGAAACCTGTCAAATTGCTTAATCCACAGACTACTTAGATGAATAACTGAGCTGCCAGCTGAAAAGGAAATGTATTTTCTGGGAAGTCTTTCAAATGCATCCATTCATTTGAAGTTCTCAGTAACAGCAATATTGAGAAAGGTCTTCTGTGTGTGTATCAGTGCTACCAATTGCACTGCAGCACTCCTCTCAAAGCTGTTGAAGTGTGTGACTAAGGTTGTGCTTCAGCAGCACAGCAGCCCTGGTGTTAAAGCTCCTGGGTATTGGTGATGCAGACAGCTATGCTTGTAGAAATTAGTTTGAACAGTTCAATATTTTTCAAGAAAATTTGACAGATTACTTTTGTATCAGCATGCTTCATGGCATACAGGGAATCATCTGCCAGTTTCATTCCAGCATCAGATCAGGTATTGTCCAACATAGACAACAAAGTCAGCCTCAGTTCCACAATGGATGCTCTGTTAATATAACAGAAATGTAATTCTCCTCTCATCTGAGCCATTCTAAGTTTATATGGCTTGATGATCCAAAGCACAAGGATACAGTGCTAGTGAGTATGGAACCACTTACAGAAAAATTATAAAATACAACATTCCCAAATGGAGCAGGTGAGGCCCATTCTCCAGCCCTCAGGGAGGGTTGCCAGTGCAGCACTTGTGTGCACACAGCTCAGCCCTGCCTGCTCCCAGCAGAGGGTGGCCCCTTCACACTTTCTAAAAACTACTCTCACCCAGGTTGCTCCAAGAATGGCACCAAGACACAGTTTGGGAGACAGTGAGGTGGCATGGGATAACTTGAGAAAATGTGCCAACAGGTCACCTGGGTGGATATTTATATGGCAGCTCTCAACTCAGTGCCATAGGTCTGTCTCATTTACTGGTGGAAATGCAGGCAGGGAGCATCGTTTACCCAGTGACAGCTCCAGGTCTGGTGATTGGAATGTCCTGTTTGTCTTCCATAGTGAGGATGAACTGGACTAATTGGACAGACTGACATTTCTGGATGAGGAAGCCAAAATCCATGGTCTCTTGCAAATAGCACTGTCCATATATTATTGATGCATGTAGACAGTGTGCAGTGGTTCGTGCTGCTGGAAACAGTGAAACTGTTATTTCCAGAGTGGTCACAATGTCTTTGGAAGCTCACAAGACATGGTTCCTGTCTCTGGACTACAACTACAATTTGGCTTTTCTTACTTTATTTATATTAAAAAAAATACAATTCACACTTTCTTATGTGAGCAAGGCAATGTGATTTTCAATTCTGGCACAAGGTTTGGGTAATTTTGCCTATGCTAACACATCTATTTTCTTCAGGCAGTTCAGTGCTTTTAGAGAGCAAGGACAGATTTTGAACTTTTTTTGCTAGTGTGATCACAGTAATGTATCCTCTCTCTTCAAAACAGCTTTTTAATGTGTTCCAGCCAGGACTGAAAATATCACACAAGTCACAGAACAATCGTCAAATTCTCATTATCACCCCTAGTGTCAGGAGAAGTCAGTTTTATGGAGAAGGAGTTACTGATATCTCAAGATTCCTGTGGCGTTTTCTTTTTTTTTCTATGAGAAAATAGCCTCTTGGTAGAGCATATAGCATCCAGAAAGACCTCTCAATGGTTCCCCAACCTACTCTGTGTCCCATCTATATAGTAAGGAAACTAATAATTCCATAATTTGAAATGGGTACTGTGAGGATACTTCCTGCTCTTGCCAAACACCAGTTATGTCTCAGTGAAATTGAAGCCACCAGGCTCAGTTTGGCAGTAATTCAGTGAAGTACAATGGCCCATGATATACACAAAGTCCAACTGAATTCTATTCTGTTGCCTTATGTCCTTTAACACCATCTCTCTATGAATCAATGATGCTTTCATGAGTATTTTTGAGGTGTTCTGACTCTGTAAGACCTGATATTTAAAATAAACAATTCCTACTTTTTTATTTCATTTTAAAGGGACTGTTCTAATTTTTACAGCCACATTCCAGAATATTGTCCTATTCAACACCAAAAGAAGGGACACAGAAAATTCTTTTCCTCTTTTTTTTTTTTTCCCTGCAGCTAAACCAGAATTTTTCAAGTCTTTAAAGATGGGAATGTATTTGCAGCTCTTATGTGTCATCTCACACAAGGAATCCATTTATCACCAATTTAAGCTTCTGTGCAAATGCCTTTTGACTTCCACAGCCATTACCTTTTGCAGCACAGATTGTTAAGTGTAATTATTATCAATTAAATAAGTAACAATTAATTTACATTTCTTGTAGCAATTTATATTACAAGGGAAAAACTGTAACTTCCAATATTTAAGCAGTCTTGATGAAGAGAAATAAACACATATTTTCAGGGTTTGAAATGGGTTGGTTTATGCTAATACACCATATGACACTTCAGAGAGATGCACCAGCACTTACCAGACTACTGGAATAATGGGATCTTTTTCCCTATTTTAGTGTTCCTGTGTTTGGCAATGCAGAAATCCAGTATCATCTTTTGGCTAATACACATATTTTACAATAGTATCTGAACAACAGAATTTCTCAGCTTTTGATCATATTTTCTAGGAAAGCATTCTCAGTAATATTATTGATCTGAAGATCAACAGAAAGGTTCCAGATGTCTCTCACATGCTCTGGTGAACACAAAAGATTCTTAGCAAGTGGCTGCAATGTCTAAACCATCCAAACACAGTCAGTCTGTGGCTGTATCCTGGTGATTGTGTCCTGATTTTGCATGTACTCACAGCATCCACGTACGTTTGAAAAATTTGTGCTTCTTGTTCTCTGCATAATAGGAGCCATGCTTGTGGTTCCTATAGTTAAATAGCAATTTCTGTCTGAACTAGACTCCAGAGTAGATTATCTTAAGCTCCACAACCTTCCCCACTTCTAAAAATGGTAAATGAAAAAAGCAAATCTCTGAGGTCTATGAAGTGACATCATTCTTTCTTCCCTCTCCTGGCTGCAGATTTGTAAGCACCCAGATTTTTGCTTCCATAGCTTTCTGAAACAATTTTCTTTTTCCAAATCTATTTCAACACACAGCCCCATGTGTCTACGATCCTTTCCCTTTCTGATATTTGGTTCAGCAGATGGTGCAAATGAACTGGCATATACAGTATTTGCTTAATCCTATGCTCCTCTGAATTGCTGTTTTGAGACTAATGCAGATACTTTATTATTGTGAATTGTCTGCATTATGTCCTTGCCCATATTGTTTGATTTATCTTGATCCTCCTGAGTGTGTTCATTCTGGGAGGTGCTTCTGAAGAATCACACAACTTGAAGTGCCCCTTAGTTAGCTCCAGTGAAAGGTGGAAACTCTTGCCAAGAAATTTCCTGAAGTCTATGAAATGGCACAAGAGACAGAGATTTCCAATCATTAAAAACATTTTGGGATTGAATAGGAAAAGTATGAGATCATTATGAGTCAATTGATCAAGACGTGAGGATAAATTAGTCTGCAGACACCACTGACCAGCAAAGCTTTAGCAGGAATATGCTCTTTCAGAATGCTTGTTTTGAAGCTTTTAATCAGTTTTTCAGACTGCAAAAGAACTCTAGTCTGGGTATTCTGGGAAGCACTATGGTATGTGCACCACCAAGTGAACATTTAAGGTGTGGAGAACATAAAAAATTATGGCAATATTTTTATGTTCACTACGTATGTCCCAGTGTCCACAAGCCTTCATTAATTCGAGGCTAAATGGAGAAATGAGTTAAACTTTTCTTCTGAAAAGACTGCAATCATTTGTATTCAATCTGTGATTGAATGGTCCATCATATATTGAATAAACTGCTACTTGGGAAAAAGCTCAATTCAGAGATGTTAGTACTCATTGACTGTTTTCTCCTCCTTCTTCCCCTCTCCTGGAAAGCAAGGCCAGAAGAAATCAGGTGGAAGGTTTAGGAAGGGACAGGATCCAAAGGACACTACACTAAGGCTGCTGTTTCTTAGGTGGCAATGCCAGCTAAAGCAGCACCATGCTGTCCCACTGCTGTGCAAGCACTGCTCTTTGTGTGGCTGTACAGCAAAACATCTGGGGGAAGAGACCTGTCCAAGAAATAACTAAGGAAATAGGCAGTATGTGGGCAGAAATGTGTGTCTGAAACTGGTGATGTGGGAAAAATGCTGTTTAAGAAACTGTACAGATGGACAGTCCATGTGTGGGTTTCTGAAAGCAATTGGAGAAAGTTTTCTGCTTGGTGATAGACAAAGGCATTTTTAGGATTGTGTTCTGAGCCAGATTCTTGCTGGCTTCTTTAAGGTATCTTATTTTAGCTCTTATTACTGCTGATTGTCTCAGCTCCCCAGAAAAGGTAATTGTTAATAATGTTACTGTGGAGGCTTGTGGCTCTCAGGTCCAGACTTGGAAGAGGTCTTGGGGATCACCCTTACACATCCATGAGTAAGATGACATAACAGCTGAGAACCAAATCTCTTTGGCCAGTAGCCAAGAGAGATGACAATAGAAAAAAACTACATTTAGTTTTATATCATATTTAAATTACTTTTTATCTGTGTATGAGTCTTTTAGTTTTCCCAGTAGCCATGTATGGTGAAGAGGAGAAAGTGGCATTTAGAAAAACTATTTTCCTGATGGAAATAAAAAGAATGGTCATTTAACTGTCAGGCTGAACCAAAGCAGTTTTTCTGCCTATTATTATAGAAGCTGTGCTCTGATCCTGGCAGAGTAGGAACACTGGGTATTTACCTTCATCTAGGGCTTTGGTATTAGAGTACCATGTAAAGTACTAGGGACATGCAAAAATACCACAGCTATTCAGCCATTTAAGATTCAAGAGAGTGTATCAGAGTATTCCCTGAGCTTTGGTACTCTACAACCTCGTGTTCTGTGTTCAGAATTTAACACACCACTGGGTTCATGCCAGGATAGAAAGAGGCAGCACCTGGGCACAGATAAGGTTATATCTGCACTTTTCATGGCTTTACTTTTCATGCATGTTGAAAATATGTAACCTCAGGCTTCCCCCATGCTTGTTTAGTAGCAAGAAGGCAAATTAAAACAGGCTGGCCATGGGTGAAGCATATTTGAGGATACACAAGCTTCTCCCCCCATCACTGGGTATTACTGTGTGCATAATGCTGCATCCATTCCAGAGAGGATCAGTCCCTCTGCCAACACCACTGACCAGTGGAGTAACAGGTTTGCACAGCCCCTTTCGTCTGCTAGAGGAAAGTCCATCTTCCAGGAATGACCATGCCCAAAGATCGTTTTGGGGGGAATTCCTGGAACCTTCCCTAAGGGAAAAAGGTCAGCTTGTGTGCCAGGGTGGGCAGCACCCAGCCAACTGCCAGCCCCACTGAGCACTGGGGCAGCAGGCAGGGCCACAGTGCTGCCTCACTCCACCTGCACAGCAGGTCCCTTAGCCAGGGAGGCCACTGTGTGTTTGTTACAAGAGGTGTAAGCGGCCTAAATCAAACATTCAGAGAAGAACTTATATTACAAATACACCCTAACATTTTATGTGGGAAGAACAAGCAACACTCTCTGCTGCTCACAGAAGAAAAAAATATATTGAAACTTTGTATGGTCTCTAGGCAAGAGTTTGAGCCACCTAACAGCCTAGCTGTAAAAAGAAGCACTATCTTTTTCCCCTCTTATTGACTACAAAACAGCCCAAGGTTACCAATAAGCAAAATGAAGGCTCAAAATACCAACTACATGTGCAGACTTGAAACAAAAGTTAAAATTATATCAAATCAACAATTACTCATTCCCATGGTGTTCCACCTGCCCTCATTAGGTTAAAAAGAACAAATGTCAGAGATAACATTCAGGAAAAAGGTGTTCTTCTGATAAGGAAAATAGCTTTGTAGCAGTTCCTTTGGGGGGAAATAAATAGTCTTCCTTCCCTCCTTTTAAAAACAGACCAGCTGATCTGCTACTAGATTTGCACAAAGTTTTGCACAACAATGTCCTTAAACTGCTGTGTCTTGGTAAAAGAAACGTCATAAGGTCCCAAGATTATTAACTCAGTGATTTCCAGATAAGACTTGCAGTTTACATGTACAAATATCTTCTTCCTAATTGCTAGTACTGCAAACTGTTGCTTGGAGTTTGAAAGTCAAGCTGTGTTCCTTCTATTTCATGTATCAACACTACACTCAGCCCTTAACAATTCTGTTGTAAAATGTGACTCAGAAGGGAAGAACCCCTCTAATCTGTGCAAGATGCATGACTTTGAAGCACGAACAGAAGACATCAAAAGGTAAATTCTTTGCTCAGACAGACATGCGAAGACCAGAGATATTCAAGAAGGAGCTGGTTTTTTTGGTTGGTTTTTTTTTTTTTTTTTCAGATTTTAGCTCAATTTTGTGTACCTAGATACATATTTTCAAGTGTTACAGGTTCTCCATGGCAGTCAGGAGTTGTCCTCACATCCTGGAATGTGTTCTGTTACGTACCAGTTGGTCACTGCTGCTTGGCTGCTACACGCCTGCCTTCAGTCCAGGCAGCAGGCCTCTTCCAGAGAGACAAGTTTCTTTCACTACTAGAGGTGTATATGGGAGTGCCATATTCAAAAAGAGAGTGCCATTTCTCCTGCTAGCTGACAGGGAAAATTGTTATTACCTACTGTGATCCTAGTACACAGGAGAACAATAGTAGCATTTTCCTGTGACAGAAATAAAGGATACACGCAAGCATGTGTTTCTGTTAATACAGAAAAAATAGCTGAATGAAGTGGTGATAATTATATCAGAAAAAAAATTAGGAGAGCTGGTCTTAAAGCTCATTTTTGGTCTGTGACCTCAGCTGTAGCACTAAATCAAGCATCAGGAAAAAATGGGATCCCAAAGTACATGCATTTAAGCATTCAACTCCAAGAATACGAGCCATGAAAGTCCTGTCTTTCACTTGCCTTGGCTGAGGTGAGCCTGGTACATACTCAAACAATTCAGAATTCACAAAACATCATGTTTAAGACTGTTAGGACATACCAACTCTAGTAAACGAAATGTGCCAGCACTGTTCTCTGGCAGTGAGGCCAACTGGCAGAGAATGTCCTGCCTTCATAAAGTTAAGCCTTCTTATGCACCAAGACAGGAGACTACACACAAATTCCCTTCCAGCCATGGACTGACTATCATGCCAACTCCTGAACTGTGCCCAGGAATTCTTTGAGAGTCAGCAAAGTAGGCAGGAACAGCTCTAAAAGGGTATAGACAGTGCATTCAGATACCCAAGAACACCACTAGATGCTGTTTAATATATAAAGATGAACACAACCTGAGGGTCTTGAAAAGGCAAATGAGCTCTAAGTCTGACAGACCTGGATGGAAGCACACAGAAGTACAAGTTGTGTATACAGAAGAGAAACCACTAGCATCTTCGCTCCAACCTGCTCTTCAGTCACTCTTAAATTAAAAAGATGAATCCTGAGAGCAGACTGGAGAAGACAAGTCTTTGTTTTTATTCAGCCATGCTCTCCAGCAGCCAAAACAATCTGGCTCCTTTTATGACCCAGGGAGCCATGCCCTCCTGGTTGCATCGTGTGGCCCAGCCTCAATAGGTTGCTCACAGCACCCACTATTTTTTTTTAGCCTGTTCGTGGTGTATGTACACACGAGGCTTTCAACTCCCTCAGGTTAAGTGGCATGTTGACCCATATGTCAAGGCTTTGGGGCAAGGGTTCTAGAACATCAGATAAAGCCAGGCATCACCTCCCACCTCTCATGCTTTGCTGTAAAAATAAACAACATAGTGGCTGGTTGAAACCAGGATGGCACAGATGCCTCTGGTGTCCCAAGCACTGAAATCTGAAAAGACAAGCCTCTAGCTGAAGGCTGCAGGGAAGCCTCTAAGTCCGACTGTGGGTTTATGTCCTTGTAAGTGTCCTCAGCTCCTCAGCTGTGCAATGGATATAATGGCTTTTATAAAAATACTGCTAGAATTAAAAAAATAAAAATGCAAAAACATCAGCTACTATGACGATGGGAGTGCAGGTAGATCTAGATTTTCAGAGTCCACAGAAAATGAGAAGGCATAACAAAATTCATTATATGAAATGGCTTTACTATGCTAGAACTTTCAGGCACATTTTCAATGATGACATGGACATATACTTTAGTAAATGTACACGGATGAATTTTTTTCCCCTCTCCATAATTATTTCTATTTTATAATAGTGGCAAGAGGCTGCAGGCAACGTATTTCCTTGTACTTTTTGGATGGCTGAAGTCATCTGGTTTTCCTGATGCTATGCAATTTATTCAAGGTGTTTGAGACTGATAACCAACCACGGATGCACTCCCTAGACTTTCCCACTGCTGCAGTAACACACCGCCTAAAATGGCCAACAAATATAAGGGTGGTTTTTTTCAGCTAAATTGAGGAAAACACAAAATTTTATACTCATATAAAAATATCTATATGATAAGCAAAAAACCAAGAAAGTCATCACAGATTAACCCCTTCGGGGATTTGTTTAAGTTTTTTGAGTGCTTCCAAGCAAGCAGTTGAATTGTTCATCACCAAAAGTGTTTTCTGCACAGTCACAATTCCTAAGATATTCCAGATTCATACAGCCTTATTTTTTAAAACACAGAAAGCTGTGTCATTAAATGGATGATTCTAACAGCCCCTGCAGATAGGAATAAAGTAGCTAATGAGATCTGCCCATATTGCCTTATTCCTAAGGCACAGACCATCTTTAAGATAGATTGCAATGACAAAGGGTTGTTTCCATCACCTTCCATAAATACACATATAGATGAAGAGCTTTTTTGGACTGCATCTCTAACTATGCTCAGACACTGTTTCAAGAACTTGATTCCAGCTTTACTAGTAGGAAGCTGAGCAAAGATGAACTGTATTAATTGTTTGGAAAGGTATACGTTTATGTACCTAAAAGAAATGAGTGTGAGCAAAATGTAAGCAGATTACCTTTTAAAAGCTTTGTCAAAGCAAGCTTGAAGAATATTAAATGCATGTTCTTCTTTAAGTTTTTCCCCTGTTTTGACCTGATTTTTTTTATAACTAGGTATAATTCCACTGAAATCAACAGCCCTCTTGCAGCTGATATCCTTTGAAGTTCTTTCTAATCTAATTTTTATTCAGAAAGAAACTAAGGAAAAAAAAGAACAAAACTTTGAACAATGAAATCAAACACTGGAAGTTAAAAATGTAAGCTCCCTTTAGGTTCGCTTGAGAATATCAATTAGGGGTAAAAGCTGGCATGATACATCCATCTTGAGAAGTACTAAGCAGCCACAACTTCTACTTACACAAAGGCATTATCAAGGACCAGTAACAGCCTTCATAGCAGGTATCAAAAAAGCTGCTTTCCTCGTTAATTTCATTTAAAGGAAAAGACGAGAAAAAAACCTAAAATATCATTCCAAACCAATCAGCATTTAAGAAGTATGTTTTATATTTTGACCCTTTCAATGATTTCTCTGGTTTTTCTTTGCTCTTTAAGGAAGTGGTCTTCAGCAGAATTTGATGCAAGAAATGTGGGAGGACAGTGTGAGCAGAAAAGTGAGAGCACCTTCACAGAGAGCATCCTTCTTGAGTTCCCTGGAGGGCTAGAGTGCTTTGGTTAATGTGGGTAGATTTTGTTTCTGCTGCTTTTCCTCTTGATTCATATATTTCTAATCCCTGCTCTAGTATTCGGTGAAAAAGACAGTTCTTGAAGTCTCTGTGGTGGGTGTTTTGGTCTATAAGGGAGGCAGCCTTTTCCCTTTAAACAGGGTTTCTACTCAGAAGAGCCTTGAGAACTGCTTGGCTGCTCCCTGTGTTCTCAGCAGAAGTGAGAGAGCAGATGCTTCAGAGCAAGCCTTGGAGGTCAGACCACGACAGTGTCCACGTGTCCTTTGCTGCTGTGATTAATCTGGTGCTGTTCATACCTTGTATTTCTACAGGCAATGAAATATGTAACTACCACAGGAGAAGCTTTGCACCCACTTATGTCATTCTGGAGAAAGGTTTCCAAGATGTTATTCTAGTTTGTATAAGTGCATGATTGAAAGCAGAAGTTTTCCTTATCATTTATTATAGCAACAGAAAGCTTACTTAGGTAGTAAAGTGGCCCACAGTAGGAATCTAAATACTAAAAGAAGACTACAGGAATCAGCCTATCCTTATATTAAACTAGAAAGAATTAAAAGAAACTGAAAAATAAAGAGACCATATGGTCTTCATAATACCATTAGACACCAAGAAGGTCCCCAAAAGAAACAAAAAGTATCGTGAATATGATATTTGGTGATAACATTGAAAGACTTCAAGAATATATATTTTGTTCTGAATCATTTGTCATTCTCCTTACACTGTTAACTATCATAATGAGCAAGCTGTATTTCATGTTCTGTTTCTTACCACAATTATTTTAGTAAAATGAATTCATCTTTAAAATTACATTGTTCAAGGGCACTTGGCAGTAGAATATATGATATGCTCTCCTTTGTATGGCTGAACATTTCATCTCACACACTGATAAAGAAAATCAGTAAGGCATCCAAGGATACACTAGAATACCACCATGATGTTGGGATAGTTATAAAATACAGACTTGCTATTAAATAGACTATAATATTTCAAATGATACCATAGCTCTAATATACCTTGTCAAAAGCTAATCAGTGAAAAGGTCTGCTGTAGTGTTTAGAAGGTGGAAATTTACTTCCCTCCTTTGCATATCACTATTAAAAGTTTATCCATTTTATATTTCATTACTTGGATTGGAAAGTCTCTAGAAAGAAATCTCTGCTTTCTTGTAGACATAGGACCTACATTCCACTGTGGTATGCAGCAGTAGTACTGAAAGGCTGGAATAGCAAAGCACCAGAATGAGACAAGGTCTGCTCCAGAGTACTGTGATATCTGCCTAATCAACACCATTTTGTTTAGACAGTGCTTGTGTTTTCTTTGAAGGTTTTGATCCAGCATGACTGAGTCCAATCCTGCTTTATAAATGAAATGCTATGAAATCATAGCTAGGGAATACAGCTGTGGAGTTTTTTTCATGTGACTCATACTTACTTTATGTAAAACCGTCTTATCTTGGATAGAAATGGTGCACAGTCCTTTAATTAAATCAGCTCTGAGTTTTGCCTGAATGATTAATAAAATGAGAAAATTCTCTGTCTTCCTACAAAAGCTCTATTTTTTTGCATTCATACATTCTTTTCTTTGCTTAAACTCTTTGTTCAAATCAGATCCCCAAGCTGATATTTGTTCCTTTGGGCTCACCCACGAACTATAATCTGTGGCTAATCAAGCTAATTTTCTTTTGTCACAAAACTCAGAAAGAAAAGAAAAACAAAAAAGCAATAAAAACAACCATTTGTTGTTGCTGTTCATGAAGCATGACATTTTCATGGCTAAAACTGCCAAAAGGAATAGAGAAATTAATTTCAATAAATTGGATTTTATGTGTATAAAATACCTCTGAACAAATGAAAAACTATGAGATGACATTTGGATAGAAGGAGATATACCCATTGACTCTAATGGGTGTTGAACTGGATCTTCGATTAACCAACTGCCTTACTATGAATCATTGTTAGGCAGCAACACCAAGCAGAAAAGGTAACAAGACACAGGATTAAGGAAGCAATACAGAATAGGGAGGAATATTTAACACAGCACAGTTTTCTGGCCGTGCAAAACACAGCACTAGAAATGACACAATTCTTGTGTCAATTCTCAAAGTCCTCTGCCTTTGCTCTGCTCACAAGCCTCATGTGGGCATCAGTACAGGTCTGGTTCAGCACCTTTGCTCATTGGTGCTGCCTAAAAATTCTCCACATTAAATCCCATGGGTCTACCTGAAGACACAACATCACAAAATCACGCGCTTCCCTTTATGAAACACAAAATCCTGGGCTTCCATTTATTAAACTGATACACATGTTGATATTCCCTTGAATATCAACAGAAGGTATGCTTAGAAATCAAAAGGAAGGCACAGATCTACACATTAATATAGGACACCAATATTCATATGTGTGCATACAGCAAGGAAAACATTTACTGAAGTTTTCCAGTAGGAGAATAATTGCAAAGTTAGTGAACAGTATGGTTCATAGGATATCTACAGAAATGGGTGTTCCATTTAGATCAATATGTATGTGTATACAGATAGAATTTTCTTTTTTGCTCAGAAGTAGTGCAAAAAATCAACTTTGTCTCTTTATGCTTATTTTGTTTTTCAATTAAATTTTTGTAAATTATGGCAATCTGTTCTGAGCAACTGTCTACTCTAAATTGTACTGCTAAAAGTCAGCAGTCACTCTAATGAAATGAACACATTTAGAGCAGTGTGAAACAATAATAGGTCAGACACAACCAATATAATGTTCCAGATCTAGAAAAATGAAAGGGAAATTTAAAGCTTTATGGAATCCTACTTAATTAGTAGGATTCCCCAGCTCTTTCTGGTCTTCTTCTATCAGTGCTGGCAAATTTGGAGATGAGGTCCATCTTTGACAGGCACCAGCTGATACGAATCCATACAGCTGCTCTGTTCTCTGCCCAGCCCAAGTATCACTTGGGGAGCTATTAAGGAGGTTCATAATTTAGGTGAAAAGGCTTAGATTAGTTCTTTCATCAGATCAGTCACCTGACCTGGCTCCAACAGTGCCTGCACCAGGACAAGGGAGGTGACCGCAAGACAAATTTAGCTTTCTGTGTGCCAGTCTCTAATCCAGACTAATAGTCTCTAAACTATTTTACTGCGTAGAGTCAGATTTTGGTATTTAGGGGTTCTGTTATGAATATAAAATGGAGAGATTACAGATTAAAAAATGAAAGTATATGGACAGACTGAAGTGACAAAGTGGGTGGGTATCCTCCATAAACACAAGGATCAGGGCATCAACAAGAAAGGTAAAGGCTTTTCTGAAACATCCTAGAGGCAGGATCAAACTCAAGAGCCCAGAGAAAACCTTCTATTGAAAAGTCAAATTTTAGATTGAGATGCATCAAAGAAGATCTCTCCAGCAGAGATGGGTAAAGAGTAATGCTGTTTTACCTATAGAAAGAGTGGCAAGGGAAGGGAAGGGGATAAGCAGGCTAACCAGTAAAGTTAGCTATGTATAGAAAATTACTTTACAAGGTTGTATGAACTAGTTGCTTGTGATATCCCAATAGGCATGAAATTATCTTTGTGAAGATTAAAAACATGAGTGGGTAGGCTACAAGATTCCCTTTCCAGATAAAGAGCAAACCTTAGGGTTGCCATAAGCTTTCCACAATAAATAGTTTAAGTTCTAAAACAACTCCTTCCAAGAACAAAATTTGAACCACCACTTTTGCATTAAAGCCTATTTCTTGACCTCTCTGGAGCACTCACTCCTCCCTGCATAACAATTCATACCGAATACTGATGGATATTCAATATTAAACAACTAATTAAAATTTTTGCTGTTTTCATTGCTGTGAACAAGAAGCTGGTTTGGGCATTTTCAGGTCTTCATACAAATTGTACCTCTGCAGGTCTCATTCCTAAACTTAATTAACAGTTATTATTATTTATGACTGTACTGCATACTAGTCCAAGCTTTAAATTGGTCTTCTAAAAAGAGAGCCTGTGGCTGCATTCTTGGACTTTTTTTTCTTCATCTTTTTTCTTTTCTGAAATAACATTATTAGTTCAAATCTTGTAGCTTGTTTGACACTGACTAGTGCTTTGTCTTTGTCTTCTTTTTCCTCCCTTTTACCCTTCTGACATTTTTAATTTTAAACTGCTCCAACCTAACTTCATTCTGATTTCTTACTCATAGATGCTTCAAGGACTCACATCGCTGATTATCATCCTTTCATTCTCATTAGTCCAGACCTTAATTTTATTTCAAAGGTCATACGGTCTGTACGTCCAACGAGCACAGTAACTGGCTTGTGTTCACACACACACACACATCTTTCTCCTTAACTGATATTCATGAGGCTGGTAGTGCTCTTTGTGTGAAAACTGGCCATTACCATCTGCAGAATACTGATAAAATCTGCCATTTCTGCTAAAATCCCAGTTTGTACTCTGATCTCTGTTGTCTCTTGTTCTCTGTTTCCATTCCCCACTTCTCACTGACTTCTGAAATTTCTGATATTAACAGACACTAAAATCTGTTTCTGAGTCATTAGGAGCAAAAGAGGACACTGCTGCAGCAGCTTACTATACTCTCCAGTCTGGTTTAAAATTGCCGTCTGATTTTTTTAAATGCTATTGGATTTGCTCCATCTTTTTTTGTTACTCATGTGCCACATTTTTCCCACTTGTTTTAGCTAAATACTTAGAAATCAAGGGATGAAAAGCACACCAGTATTATTTCTAACAATATGAATATTATCTTTCCAATCCGTGTCCTATCCAGAGATTGCTTCAGATTCCATCTTTGCTTTAGAAAATTTCTAAGTTGGTGCTTAATTCTCTCCCTGTCCCATCTTCTGCAACTCTACCATCCTTGTTCTCTCTGATATTTCATGCTTGTGATGAATTAGCTCCTGATATAAGAATTCTGTGATGTTCTGTCTTTATTAAAAAAGTGAAAAGCTAACATTTGACTGTATGAGCTTTTGCAAAGAATATGTTTCTTCTCATTTATTATTCTGAAAGTAACATATAACACTATCCCTAAAGCGTTAGATGCGTAAAAGAGAGGAACAGAAACCACTGTGATCATTACTAAAATAAATGCTAAGAAATTACATTACCAGAAAACCTTGGCAGAATCAGCTAATTATAGTTGGCACAGATACATTATGGATAGCCAGCTACAGTAATCTGAATCCTTCTGTGAGAACCCTCTGGTTTTGACTGTATTTTCCTGTGAAGAGCTACCCCAAGCTGGATTGGTTTAGATTGAAACATTCCATTATTTATAGGAACTAAGACTACAAAATATTGTGTCTGGTTTCAATATCTATGGTACAGAGGATTCTTCAAAATTTTGGCAGCTTTCATATGAAAGTCACCAAAATGATTAAACGATCCAAATCCCCTCCCCCTTGAGTGCTTAAGAACCCTTAATAGAACTTCTCTTTCACATCCAGTGGGATACAGCATCTGAACACATCCTCTGTTTCCTTAGCCCCCCCAATACAGTGCACACAGCTAATGAAGTTCCTCTGTGCAGAGCTTCACTTGTAGCTACTGAAGACATGGAAATATGGCAGAAGCAGGGGGTTGCAGAACAAGATAGGATAGGCTTTAGAGTAGCCCAGTGCTGCTTTAACAAACTGCCCTTGTTCCCAAGCTGTACTGGGATACTCAGTCATGGAAAAAGAATTTTCACTAGTGTGTTTCCAGAAATACCATCTACTTTTTCAAATACATAGCCAGCCTTAGACAACAGACTGCATCCAATAGCAGTAGTTTTGTTGTTAGTACATGGGGCAAGATGAAATCCCAAGTGCTCTGCAAAATGAGGCCCTTGCCTTCTCAGAATGACCACCTCCCATTAGCTGTCCCCTCAGACTGCCCCAGTGCCCATCCATGTGCCTGAGCCCCACACGTGCACACTGGAATGACAATGCCTCCTTAGCTGGTAGGAGCCATGCAGCCATCAAGGTTTGCAGCTGAGATGAAATTGGAGAGTCATTTAGGTTGGGAAACACTTCTGAGATCATCGAGTTCAACCACTAACCCAGCACTGCAAGGCTGCCACTAAACCATGTCCCTAAGTGCCACCTCCACAGGTCTTTTAAATACCTCCAGGAATTGTGACTCAACCACTTCCCTGGGCAGCAGTATGATGCTGGGGATGACCCTACAAGAAAATGAGTAGCACTGGAGCACTTGCTACAGAGTGAGGGCTAGTCATCCCATGCACTGCATGCAGTGGGGAGTCTGTGGGAAACAGAATGCCTGATGCTGTAGTTCAATGATGATGACACAATCTAACTCATAAAGGGAAGTGAGTTCATATTGCATGTGTGACTATAAAAATAGCACTTCTTTTCTCCCAAGCACCTGACTTTGCATCCTTAACATGTATGCAGGTAAACTTTCTCCTTCTTCACTGAAGATACATCAACAGCTGTAAAATATTGACTAGAAATCTGCCACAAACTGTTATGGATTAGGAGCAAAATAGCTCCAAAACTATTTGAGCTCATATCTTTCCCATGCTTGAAACCATATTTAGAAAATTTCCCTGCACATTAAAGGAAACTGTTGCATGTGTGTCTATTTTGCATGTGCAAAAGAAGATTTTGTGTACATACAAATGGCTTTTGATTACAGTGTAAGTAGTGCCTTTAGAAAATTGTGTCCAATTAAATAATTCACATTATCCTCCTAGCCGAAGAAACTCAAAAATGTCTAGCGAGGAACTAAATTAGTGAAAGTGAGGACTCAGAAAATATTGTCCTCTGTGTAGCAATAGTAACACTTCGTTATTGTCTTATATAGAAAACAAACAAATTGGATAATTTGTAGCTCAGATAAGCAAGCCCTGGTTAATAAAGGCATACAGGATGTAAGGGGAAATGGGAGAGCGCATTCCCCTGCCTAGATACCTCTCCTGACGCAGAGCCGGAGCACTCTGCCACGCTAACTCTAACTTTGCAGGGGGCAGATGCAGATGTAGCTCCATTAACATCAATCAGCTGGCTACCAGAGCAGACCACGGTGTGGGAAGGACACAACAGATACATCTGGAGAAGAGCTCTAAGAAATCACTCCAGCCCAGCCAGTGCAAGAAAGCAGAGACAAATTTTGAAAACCAGTTGAGCAAGATACAGCTATATTTCAAGGCTCAGGCCAGGTAATCCTGCCTAATTAACAGCAGGGGCTGACTTTTTAATGTCAGAAATTTTAAGAGAATTCATCATTTTATAGATGGCAGCAAGAAATATCTGAGCTCCAAATTTTGATTAGTGCTGCTAGTATAGAGCTGTTGTTTTTCGGGTACACTCAAATCCATTATGCATTGAAGATACAAATAAAATAGCTCAGCAACTAAAAAATTAGAAAAAAAATAAGGTAATGTGGGAACTAAATTATTGTAGCTTGGTGGAAACTGTTCTCAATGTTATCTTCACCTTCAAACTCTGTACAGATTCCTGTTTGTTCCTGGACTCATACTGACTGAGACTAGGTCTTGGCCTTATTATCTTATAGTTCGTAATATCTACTATTTGATGACTTGATAAGAAATTACATTTTAAAAAGCGTGATATTAATTTAAAACCTACAAGGTTTTGCTCATTATTTCTGAGACAGCCTATTCAACTCCTAGTCAGCAGCTACAGCAAAGTACGCTGACCCCATTGATGAGGTAATCAATTATGCTGGAACAAAACAAACTCGCAACTAGAAAGAAAGGAAGCCTATGGTTTTATACAGAGCCAGAGAAAACAGAGAGGAAGACCATTTGGCAATTGACATCGGACAAAACATTTCATTTCCAGGTTCCAAGAAGATAAATTTTAAATTTGTATTAAATACGATTTACAAAATCAATGTTCTTCTATGCTGGACAGCTTTACTTGGAGTGAATGAAGACAAACCAGGGCACACATCCAAAGCTGTGGCTCTACAAGCATGTGGCACTCAGGAATGGTAGGTTTACATGCCAGCAACTACAATTATCCCAACTAGCAATGATTTAGCATTCTGTGATGTCTAGAGCCCAAAAAACACAGGCTATGTCTTTATATCACAACCATCTGAAATCCAGGTTTAAATTCTGCCTTTAAAGAAACTGCAGCACAGCTTGCTGCTGTGTGCACGTTGGAGAATAAAAATGATTAATTCCGCCCATCAGTGAAGTTTCTGCTTATGAGTATCACAAGGCTTTGCTGCGTGCAGCAGAAAAAAAAGAAAATAATTTTTATGCTTAGTTTCTGATCCTTATTCAAAACCATGCAACAGTACTAATTACTAAACACTGGGAAGACTGAATAAAATACCATAAAATGCTAACCTAAAACCCGACAAAACAGAACACCTTAAACCTAAGTACATTTACCACATTATTTTAGTGCATGATTTTTAGTAGATGAGCTCGGAAAAGATTTTCATGCTAAAATTAACAGAGGAAAGTAACTGGAAAAGAAGCAAATCAAAATGGAAATACACCATGTAATACAAGCTGCCATGATGAGCCGAACATCTGAAAAAAGAGCAGCATGATCAATCCCTCACCACAAGAAAAAGAGACATGTAAAGATTGGCTTGAGAAAAAAAAGACTTCTTCTTGGAATCACCGCAGCAGGAGCCAGAGGAAGATTTGCACCCAGAGACCTAATGTGGTCTGTTAAGCTAACAAAACTAGTCTGGAAGAAGAAAAAAATTAAGACTTCATCTTTTCATCCCCTTCCACTTCACTGCTCATCTCCCTAGTGCTTATCCTGATCCCAGTTTTCTTTCTCTTAGGTTTTTTTCCTCCCTCTCCCTCTTCCTTTCTTGCTATATTTTTGATGCTGACAGAGGGAGCAGCATGGGTGCCTGATGCCAGCTGCCTCCTAACCAGAACCCTGCCTTTGTCATTTGCACTGTCACACTGAGCAATCACAGACTATTCCAGAGAGGACCCAGAAGGGGTCAGTCACAGAGTGCTGCGAATTCCACGAGGCCCTCGGAGCCCCGCAGAGTCCCGCGGCTGCTGCGGGCCAGCCCGAGCGTGCGACGCCGCGTCCCGTCACGCCCAGGGGATCCAGCAGCCCAGAAGAGAGTCAATGCCTGGTGCCACTGCACGGTTTGCAAAGACACCATGGAAACAGCCTACCTAATACAGCCACTTTCTGCCCAGTTGGCCACAAGAATGTAATACAAAACTTGCCACGACTGAGGAGGAATCCCCAGTGGGATTTTCTCTCAGACATGCTCTAGGATGCCCTGCCACAAAACGATGACAGTGTAGCTGTAGGGTTGCCAAAGCGCAAGAGCTGCTCTCTGTACCAAATCACAGACTAAACTAACCACGAGAATACAAAGTGCATTACACAGACATGTTAATCTTACATTTACATATGGAAGAATCCTAATGCAATGTATTATTCCTCTGAGGTTCTATGCCATATTCTTCTTTCAGTTACAATAGAGCAGACCTGCCCTGCACAACTCAGGCTATAATTTGAAAGGTAATTTTTACATTAACACCACATAAGCAACCATCAGCAATGGTTTATGCTATTGGGAGAGTAAGTACAACTTCAGGCTATCTATAAACTGTAGGGATACAGTGAGAGATATCTCACCAGGCACCTCAGTTCTGCACACTGTCTCCCCTGGAGTTCAAAACACTCTGGGGACAGGACTCCATCCATCCACAGGGAAGGTATTACAAGGCTCATAGAACTGAATGAAGTACAGCTAAATTACAGACTTAGCTACAGCTCTACGTTAGGCTGAAAATAACTGCATTTTCTTGTGTTTGTTTTATCTTTAAAAAGTGCCTTGAATAATTGCTCACACAATTAAAAGAAATAAAATGAGATACTCTTGCCCAAGTTAGCTTGGTGTATCATTGGGCAATTTGCCTCATATATCCACTAATGGCACATCTAGAAATATGAAAAATCTGAATTTTAAGCTTGAAATATGAACTCTACAATCTGTATTTCTGTGTATGTATTGTAAGCCCACACCAGGGAATACTTTCAAAAATAAAAATAAACATCTAAACTTTGAATGCACTTTAAGGGTCAAAAAAGCAATGGGAACAAATGCATTATTTAATTGTAAAAACCACACTCGATTCGGTGCAAGGCTAAGGAGGAAGCTCAGGCTCCCAGAGGCATGTGAAGTGAGGACTGCTTTGAGGGACTGCTGCAAACAGGGCTGGAGCTGAGCTTTCCCTCAGCTCTGCCTCTGCCTGGAAGAGGTGGCAAGGTTGAAAAGCTGGAGAAGACAGGCAGCTTTTAATAAGAATTAGCTGCCATTTTCTCAGGCACAGTGAAACAGAGGAAAAATACTGGGAACACCTTGTTTACAATAAAATAAAGGCATTACTCAAAACTGAGAAGAAAGACTGTTAAAAAGAGGGGCTACTCACACAAGGCTTGGAGTGAATGACAAAATTATTAGCCTTTTTAATAGCCCATTGCTATCAGCTACATCTCTACTACAGTGTCTTTGTTTTTCCTTCACCCTCATTAGGGGTTAGGTCAATTTCTCACCTGACCAACACAGGCTCTGCTCTCATTACCTTGACTCAAAGCCAACAGTACCTTTTAAAAAATGCTTACAATAATCATCAGCTATGGAATGCTTACCCTGAGGTAGTTGAGGGTGAAGTTTGTCAGACCCATTCGAGTGATGTTTTTGGACAGCTGCTCCAGCACCTGAGGGTCTTGTGCCTAAACAACAAAGGAAAAAATAATTTTCACTTTGCTTTTCATTGGTTTGTTTGGGTTTTTTTCTGTGTGCTTAGTGGAGTGTAGGGAGGGTTCCCTGAAAAGCAGTGCCACTGCCATGGAAAAATTACACATCGATGTTAAATTTATGTAACAAGCTAGAGTTCCATATGCATAGAAAAATGCAAAGCATGATGAAATTGGAGCAGGCTAAAGACTGTTTTCCAATATCTTCCTTTGATCCCTACCCACCCATTCAAAAGACAGACCTAAGAGGTCTGGTCATGCAAGTGAGCAGGGCTCCACCAAAGAGCTTCCTGAGGAATTGCAGCACACTTTGAGCCTTCTATTTGTTGGCTGGGAGTCCCAGGACACTAGACAGAAATAGGCAGGAATAAAAAACTTAGCACTTTCTTTTTGTGGAAAGAAACTGCAGCAGAAAGACCTCATCAAGTATGTGACATTAAGCACAGTCTGGAGAACTCTTCTGATCTAAGTTATTTTCCCAGAATTAAACAGGGAAAAATACAAGTATAGTCCTTGTCTGACCCTAGCCAGGAGCTTTACCTGTGAGACCAACCTCCTCTTTAAAATGAGATCAATCTCATTACTAAAATTAATACCTGCTGGTTGCTGTCTAACCTGCTTCCACTCTGAATTGTAGAAACCCCATAAATACAGACTGTCGATCATGGCCATCCTCATTGTCCCTTAATGGGTACTGCTGAGGAGTTCAGCTGATCAGTCCCCTAAAATAGCAGGTAATCCTGGGACAGAACTGGTGGGGTGGGTTTTCAAAGGTGTTTTCTTCAGGCTTGTAATAGCACTTTGAAAAAAGGTCCAGGCTGCTTAAGCTATTTAAAATTCCTTACTATGAATATATCTTTATCTAACGATACTAAGTAACTCGATGTCAAAATATAGGAACATCTTTGGGTCTGTGTTCTTACCCTCTATAAAACCATAGTCCTGCAATTGATTTTGTATATCGGGGCATTACTAGTAGGAATGGTTCTATGGTGAAGAAATGAAAGTGTCAATAAAAGTGTGTTCTTTTTTTCTCCACAATTCACCTTATTCTATTTTGAATTTAACTTGTAGAATATTTAATATTTTAATGTTTTGTTGAGCGTGTTTTCATTCAATAACAAAAGAAAGTCAT
The DNA here is from genome assembly GCA_013397975.1 of Machaerirhynchus nigripectus. Taxonomy (NCBI): domain Eukaryota; kingdom Metazoa; phylum Chordata; class Aves; order Passeriformes; family Dicruridae; genus Machaerirhynchus; species Machaerirhynchus nigripectus. The sequence continues at coordinate 462,437 of VZRQ01006889.1, read as the reverse complement.
GAAACGTGGAACAAAAACAAGGTCTGGATTAAAATTCTGAAGGTTTCTAAGTAAACATATGGTAATTTCTTATCTTCTGTCTATGCAAGGGTAACATCAGTTTGTTTCATTTAAAGCTTAGATATCATTCCTACCTACAACAATGAAAATTCACAGACTTTGGTGTAGTTCATATCAATAAGAAGAGATTTTGGACCCAAATCATACAGACCACCAAGTGGGATTAAAAAGAAAATTATGTACTAAAATAGAATGAAAATATAGCAACAGTGGCAATAATAGAGCACTGAGAAACAAGGGAGTGATGAAAGAACTTGTAAATAGACATAGTTGCAGGCAAACCAAAATATTTATAGTTAATTGCCTTGGGTGTGAAATTTGCTGGAGTTCTTCATAAACCTAATCTCATCTCTTTGTATTAGGTCAAGTGAATAAAGGATTACTTACATGCATGGCTAGAATGCTGCGTGGGACTAATTCTCTGTATTGTCTAATAGTAAAGTGCCATGTTTTTATTCTCATAAGATCATCAAAAGTAAACTCCAAGATAAGACGTCCTTCCGTGCATACCTGGAATACATAAAATGCATGAAATAAATTCCCAGGAATTTTGTTTTCAATGGTATTGTATCATCGATTAAACAACATTCAAAACTATCAGAGCAGTATTCTATTGTTCATCTCTGCTAGATTAATTGTTTTTCATCCTCTTGGGGAGAAAAAAATAGTGTGGGAAAATTACTTCATAGGCCCTACCTCAGAGACAGTAACTTACAATGCTATAGATTTTATAGCATTTTACAAACATAGAATATTGTGTGCTAAATCTTATTTATTGCATCAATTCTCTTTCCCTCATAGTTTGCTACTGCTAATTAATGACTGAACCTCGCAGTGGAGGTGACTGTGGTGCAACTGAGTGCACTCGATGGCAAGTTGCTGAACCAGTCACTCCCAACCTGTTTTAGACTGCCTTCTCCTTACTACACTTGGCATATAAACTTTCCTCTCATGCCCAGTTGGAGTAGGCAGTGCCCTGAATGCCTGTAGCCAAACCTGGGGTTTTTTCCCAATTTTCTTGTCTTTTCCAAGTGTTCTTGTTTTTTCCAAATATTTTTTCCTGTTGGGTTTGTTTTTTGTGGTTTGGGGTGGGTTTTTTGGTTTTTTTTCCATGTCTTATCTAGTTTTATTAATCCCCCTCTCCAAGGAAAGCCAGATGGGTGCCTGCCATGGGGCTCTATGAGCTGCATTTCCCCACACGTTTGAGAGGGAGGGGAGCAGAGGAGAGCCAGGACAATGGAGCTACTTCCACAGAAAGTGGCTCACACAGCTTTGTGAGGAATCTTCTGTCTAAGAAAGGACAGAAAATATGGGAGGAATAAATGCAGCAATTGGGTACTAGCTATAAATTAAAAATAAAATAAATTACTGTGGACTTTTAAACAACTCTTCACAATTTTATGTGGAAAAGGTACATGGTTGTGGTCTTCTTTAAGGTGAAAAATACAAGCCCAGCATGGTATCTTGGCTGGGGGTACTGTAGAGTATTGAAAATTATGTCTGATTTGAAAACTGACTACCACTGTTGATTTTTTTTTTAATTGGATATTTAGACTTACAATCCCTGTTCATAGTGAGCTTGCAAGTGCAGGGTACAGAGATATTGTGGAAACAAGGTGCAATGGCTTTCAAAAGAAAGGGTTTCTGCAACTTTCATTTTAATACATCTGGTATTTGATTGAAAAATAACCACCCCAGATTCAGCTGAGTCTCTTGAACCTTTTTAAAAGCTCCAACTCAGGCTTGGCCAGCTCTCACTTGGTGAGTGTGTGGCTTTTCTGTTTAACAGCTCACTTTAATGTCCTTACAGTTTTTCCTCCTTATTGTTTCTGCAAAAACACATAGGAAATTTTAACAGGCATATTATATAGACAATTTCCTGTAGACCTGTGAAGGAGAATCTTGCAACAGGTTCTCATCTGCCCTTTTCAACACACCTCAGTGATGCCTTCAAATGTTTAATGTGCCTTATGTTTCACCCTTATTTTAATTTTCACATCACCTGCACTATGATGAGAAATTACAGAAGGGTACCCATGCACACACATAAGGATTCACAGAAGAAAAATATTTTGTATTAATGTTACTGTGTCAAGGCCAAAGATCCTGGTTACTGACCAGTTAACGTGAAAATATATCAGATTTAAAATAATTTTTTATAATATGACCTGTGGCTTCTCAAATGTTTCTTCTCTTAAGCTCACACTGCCAAAGCTCTTAGCAGATTTTAGGCACTGGCATTAACAAATTTTAGTAGAAAAACTTAAGCACATTCCTCATATTACAGTGATAAAAATTTATACATCTTATAAAGGAATTTAATTTCCTCATGTAAAGCAGAATTTTACGCATTGCTTTTAATCAATAAAATTGGCACAGTTCTTATTTTAAAAGGACTATTTTTTTTCCTGAAAGCTGCCTTTTACATAGAATCCAAAAAATCAAAAGGGTCTCCAATTAAGAAAACATTTTCTGTTGTGCTGAATTCATGTTACCGTACTGTGAGCTCTGACATTTTGTTTCTGTGGTAACCAAAATCAGCTGATTAGTTGGCATGGCAACAGAAAAGATGTAATCCCAGCAGACACACTCTAATCAATGCCCCCAGCACAGATGGTCTCCGGAGGATCAACAAGAAAGAGGCTGGCAGGCATTCAGTGTGTCACGTGGTTGCTCTAGACTAGGCCAGGAAAAAACTAAAAAAGAACATTTCTCAAACTAACCAATAGCTTTTTAACCCCTTCCCTGCACTTATTAATTGTAGGAATTTCAACTGCTTGTGCTTATGAAAACCAACTTTTGTCTTGTGCCCTATTGCTCACAATCTCATTCTCCTAATACTCGGCATCCTTAGAAGAGCTCCCCCTGTGTTATCTACCATTTCTCAAACGTGAGTTGTTGCTTGAAAAGAAACCTAAAGCTTACACAAATCTAGGCAATGCCTGATATTATTAGTAAGGATTAAAATCGCTGAGTTTCAAGGGCTTCACCACTAAAATCCAGCTGATGGCTGCACTGTTGGGAGCAGGAAGAGAGTAGTGAGCACAGGGGGTGCTCACTGCTTTAGTGGTCAAGGCAATGCCCACCTCTGCCATTCTACTGGGAAACCTAAACATTGTTAACTGTAGCAAAACAATTTGCCTACACATAAAGTGGGAGTGCCAGAGTTGGAGTAAACATGATGAAAACAGACTTAGGAGGACTCCTAAAGCTTTCGTCTACCTGAAGAAAAAAGTGGAGCATCTCCCAGGTAAACACACATAGTGGTCTTGGCTTCAGTCTTTTACAACATTTTATTTACGCCATTGAACTGTTATAAATTCTGTATGCTATTTACTTATATCTTGATAAAACAATTTTAAAGTGTGTGACACTTTACAAGGACCTCTTAGCCTCTAAAGACAAGCTGAATTATTAATATTCTTACTGCTAAGCATCTTCTGGCCATGTTTGTTTGAAAAGAATTGGAAATGCCATTTTATATATTCATCCAATATTGCTGTATGCAGTGAGTTGCTCTAACTAGCAAAATGTTGAAATGAGTAAAATACATTCAATTCTTGATACTGTGGATTCTTGATTCAATACACAATGAAAAGTGTTTCAGTCTGTTATATTAGAAGTTAGTGAATTTGCAGCTTAGAATTTGCTGGTGAAACTGGAACAGTTTTTAGTTTTGCATTAAACCCCCCCTCATGGTAGATTCACTGGGTCAAATCCATATGATCCAAGGAGCTACCAGGCCATTGCAGTGGTGCTTATTATGGGAGGTCTGCTTTGTTCCATTACCAATGCTGTAAGAGGAGGCGTTTACCTTTGGGTACAAGATCTGTGCCCTTGCTGTCTCTGCTAGAAGTTAAACAAGCACAGCTGAGACAACATTCAGCTCTAACTTAATTCTGAGAGAGTAATATATTCTCTTCTCCCTTATTCCACCAATTACTGTGTTTTTTTCAGATTTGCTCTTTCTAACAAGTCATATTTTAAACATACAGGCCTTAAAGCCTCCTAATTTTTCTCCTAGAATCCAGAGCACATCCCCACCTGAACTTTTCTACGCAGACACAGAGGTTTATATTGGAACCTGCCAGAGAAACATCAAGGCTGAGGCAAGCTGTGCACTGCCAGGGCTGCAGCAGACAGAGAGACCCACTGCACACAACAGGACAGTGCCATGGGGGGCAGCTGTGGTGCCCTCACATGAGGTGGGCACCCAGCCCAGTCCATACTGTCCATCCATCTTTGACTTGTTGGATGCTAACCTCCTTTCCAAAATAACAACGCTGTCATGTGCTGCCATGATAAGTAAAATAATCTCATTTAATTGAGAAAAGCGTTCTGTATTTGCTGGTTAAAAAAACCCCAAACCAACCCCCTTTTATTTGCTATTGCATTAAAGCTAACACAAAGGGAAACAACACAGAAATCGCTTTAGGGAGCTCAGTAGTGAAGCAGCTACTGTGTAACTTTGGCACACCTGCACATGGCCAGGACTCTCAGCTCCTCACGAGCAGAGAGGCGGCAAAGAGGTGCTAATACGAATATCTGGTCTCTTCTCTGTCTCTCTGCATCTGTGTAAGCCACGGGGCTGGAGCGGGCTCACACTCCCTGGCTCACCAGGGCACCCCACACCGGCAGCTTCCTCTCCTCTGAGCCCCACCCCAAGGGGAGGTGGCAGCGAAGGCCCTGCAAAGGGATGGGACCCACACACATGCTAGCACAGCATCAGCCATGTACACCCTGGTCATCGTGCTGTCAATAGCCACTGACTTAAAATTAAAACCTCCACAGTCCTGCAGGCCAAGGGCAACATGGATTAGCTACCTTCTCCAGCTGCCCCTTCTCCTCTTGTTCTTTTCTTCATGAAAAAGTTAAAGATGAACAGGTACAAGACGAAAAATATTATTTCCTGCAAGTGTATCAAAATGTTTTCACTTCCATTTTGAAAACAGTTTACTGATTTTTTTTTTAATATAAGAAAATTTTTGTTTTAATTTTTATTTTTCACTCTTTTGATACTGCTTTTATATATACATATATGGCACCTGTTTTAATTACAGGACTAGATGTGTCCTATGCAGCAAGGTCATTAATTATCAATTACAAATATTGAATATTCACTAACTGTTTAATCCAGAGTGTGTTTCAATCAGCTGACTCTTTCTACTGACTTCATTGCCCCACATACATCCTACTGTATTAAATCAGTATTTTCCTAGAGATTTATAGTCCTTGTACTAGGTAAGTATCCAATGTAATGCATACCATCCCAAATGGTAGGTACCAGCAATGCGAAATCTCACTGTTGCTTTAAAATCACCCAGAGAAAAGGAGATAGGCAGGTTGAATTTAATTCACATAAAACTGATAGTTCTGGAAACCTGGCATTATGTGCTCCTCTTGCAATCTTTCTGGGAGAATTGTAGGAGATACCCACAGAATTTTCCAGTCACATAATGAATATAGAAAACAGTAATTAAATAGCTCCAAGGGTTTCCAGTATTAGAAATAATCTCAGTCTACCAGAAAAATTCAACAGCCAATATTTTTCACCCTTATACACACTGAAAAAGAAAAAGAAAACCAAAAACCAACAACATGCTTTATTGAGTCTTCCCTGTTACCTTGGTAAACATGGGTTTTCCATGCTGAGTGACCATGGTGCATTGATCACAGTCCACTGTGATGGATGAGTTGTGGTATGACTCTTTTGAGTGCTTGAGAATGTAATACAGGTCTGTTACACCTCCTTCAAAGACAGTGCTAAAATAACGAGGAATGAGGGTTCTTCCAATTGCTGTGAGGAAAATACAAAGCAGAATTCAGCAAATGCTCTAGGTTATAAAATCTCAAACCATTTGCTAACAGCACATGAATAATTTTAAGTGCAATGAAATCAAACTTTCATTTAACGAATATAATACATGCTCTCTCCCTTTTGTAGACACAAAGTTGTGCCTGCTCCCACTGAAATCAATGAAATTGGCTGACTCCATTCAGAGGGAGTGGGCTCATCATATTTAATCTTTTTACATTGATGGCACGTTAGAGTCACTCTTGAAACCATCTGCAAGGTTTTTTGTCCCAAAGTAATTATTACACAAAAACCCACATGATGTCAATTACTACTGAAAGCTGAATATTACCCATAAGTGTATAAATACAAGTGGTGAGTATTGACAGAAATATACTTCTACACCCAAAAAAGCAAAGCACTTTTATATAAGGGGGTTGTGTACACATATATGTTTGTTTGTGTGTGGGCACATGTATATTTATATATACCCACCCATACATGCACACACACACATGCACATGCACTCCTGATTCAACAAGAATCTGAGATTCTACTATTCAGAAATCAGAGTACTGGGGGTTGAAGGAGGACCTGAGAATGGAAAACGAGAAAGTTATACAATATACGACTACCCACAGATCTATCTGGGGTCTCTCTTTAGACCAGTATTTATGTCATAGGCTAGAAAGTCTGAGCAGACACCTGCACTCCCTTACATGCACCACTTAAATCCCAAACTATGGACTGAAGGTACCCAATTCAGCAATACTTAGTAAAGCAAAACTCTCACTGAAGTCACACCTCGCACTTCAGTAGCAGTGTCAGGTAAGTGTTACAAGGTCTAATTCCAAAAATGTAGCAGTGAGAGTGAGCTTCTGAGTGTGCTTCAGACGCACAAAGTAGCAACAGCACTGACATCAAAGGCAATTATCTCATATGCAACTGATGCTTTCCATCTCCTTCTTTACAGATAAATTTGAATGTAACCACAAATTGGTATAAGAGAACACTTCAGTTTATAATAGATGGATACTTCCATACCAAATGACTCATTGCTTTGCAAGCATTAATCAATCCAGCGTAATTTTGAGTGGTGGATACATAAAAATTGCCTCCATTTTACAGGGAAACCAAGCAATCTAAATGTTCTCCTGGAAGAATGAGATAGGAAAGTCACCATCCACAGGCAAGATTAGAGTTTATTAGTTCCTAATTCTAATTTGTCTATTGGGACTGCGAGGTGACTCATGCCTCCCTCATTTGCTGTATACTTTTGAGAGTGTTTTCTAAAAAAACCTATTTTTGTAGAAATTTTCCCAGCATTTGAACAAAGGCTTCTGAACCTAAAAATGCATTTGCAAATGTGTGTTGCAAATTAAAAAATAAGGAATTTTCACAGTAGTTCTGTGAATACTGTTTTTGTTCTGTGCATTGCAATGTGGAATATTGCACAGGCAGTCATAATGCATCTTATATAATGAAAATATGCAAATATAGAAAGTTACGACTTGTTAAAGCTTTTGCTGTAATATCAGATATCAATGTAGATTAATGTACAAAAATATACCACACTCTCTGGAAGTGGCTGAAAATTCAGTGAATGCATTGAAAGACTGTTATATGACTCTAGATCCTAAAAACCCCACCCACTAACCATGCACATAATAGTTTTTTGCAGTCTTTTAATTTAATTTAGAAAAACCCAAGTCCAGTGTATTAGCATAGGATTTAATTCATGGTTTAACTCAAATTTCTTCATGTTGGTGTGGTATATAGTAAAAAGTGAAATTTACCCATCAAGTTAATTTCTTGCTCCCCTAAGGCTAATTAGTGCAAATTAAATTTCCTGCTAATCATCTTAAGCAGCAAATGGGCAATATGAAAATCCAGCATTCCTACTGATTGTGATAAACCTCTATTCATGTGACTTATGCACTGCATAAATATCTTGAAACTATTTAACTGCAGTTTATAGACGGTTCCCAAAGTAGCATGGTCATGTGGCATTGCTTTTTGCTCTGTATTTACAGCTAAAACACATTATAGAAGGCTAGAAGTACATTAAATAATTTATTCTTATTACTAGTAAACATTTTAATAAAAATTAATTCCTAGTAAGCATTATCTATATTTGACACAGGGATATGCTACTGTGAAGAACTAAGTGGGAGACCAAAAGGATGAAGAGAAATAGAGGTGCACACAAGGATATGCTCTGTGGAACCTGATTTTCCATGACAGATGCACGTGCAGACCCCGTCAGTCTGCAAAAGTGAAAATAACTGACGCAAATATCCAGCATAAAAGTTTATAGCTAAATATTCAGCTCCAGAAGAAGCAGTAATGGAAACCTGTTAATGAGCAGACCTGTCCTCAGCTCACTATGTTGCTTTGCCATGAAAGACTGAAGCATGTTCAAGGTTTTGGTTCTCTTCCTGAAGCACTCGATGGCTTAAAAAGATAATTTACTTTCTAGGATAAACATGAAACTCTACAGCAGTAAGAAGGTGTTTTTGTGTGGGAGATGGCATTTCCAAGAACAACAAAAGGCTGTGGAATAGCTCTTATGAGGCCTAGAGATCATCCCAAACTTTGAGCATTTTTTAGTGCAAAGGACTTTTCTTTGAATGTTTCTCTTCCAAGCCATAATAGTGTAGATGAGTATGCAGGCACATATGTGTGTGCACTCCTTGCTCCGCTGCATGCATACACACAATCCTTTCCTGGGCAAAAGAATGGGAACATGGCAAAGGTGCTTTTCTTTCCCTTACTGCAGTAGATGGACATGCTCATGTGTGGATGTACACACTCCACCTGTGCCTGCCACTGTACATGTCAACAAGATTTCAGCAACACCATGTATCTTCTGTTGGAGAGAGCAGAAGGATACTTTCTAGGAGCACCCTGAATAATGTAAATGCAGGATTATGGGACAACTGGATACTTGTGGCCGCTTCAGGATGAGGTCCAGCCATCCTTGTGCCAGTGAAGTGAACTGACCCCTTGCAGAGCACAGAGCAAGCTGTATGCCAGGTTGGTCTTGTGTTTGCAATTCCCCAGTGTCACTCGCAGCAATAATGGAAGGTGTAGCCTAAACAGCACATCCAATCGCACCAGTGGGGCTGAATGAAGTTTTATGTGCTACTGCAATTGGAATTCCTTCATATTTTAGAGCTTGGCTTTTAGTCCACAGAATACACATTCAAGAATATGTGTCTGTGCGTGGTTTTGTAGGGCTCCTCCCTACCATACCACACTTCCCTAAACGAGCATCACATAGAGCCAGCACAGAGCTGGCTCACAGACCTCACCCACAGAAGTTCTGAGCCGAGCATTTGCAGAAGCAGTCTGAGTATGGAGAAGCTCTTGTAATTTCCTTTCCTAATGTCAGGGCTTTATTCTTTCTCCGATATTTTTGCTCACCCACCCCCATGGTCCTATTGTCTTTCTGCTCAGCTTATGGTTGGTTGCTTATCTTCCAAGCTCACTGTTCAACTCCTAGTATCTCTCTGTGTTCTCCCACTCCTCAAATGCTGCCCCTTTTTCTTTTGCTGAAGGGAACTCATTAACCAATCTTAAATTGATATGATTTCTTCATTCTTCTTACTTAAGAAGGCACAGTTATTTAGTCTCAGTCTCCTTGTTCTCTTCCACACTGCCCGAAATGCCAACTTCACACACACTTTTTCAGTGTCCTTCCTGCCCAGCCAGGCTTCCACAGCTCCTTGTCCCAGGCTCCCTGCCTTAGCAGCCTAAGCATTCCTTCTGGATCTTGATTTTGCAGGTTCCCCCTCCCCACCCCCCAAAATTCTCTCTCTGCACTTTTTCCCACTCTGTCTCCTTGTAACAGCAGATTCTTCCTCCAAATTAATCCCATCTTTCCTTCCTTCCTTCAGCTTCTCATTAGCCAGAGACCAGTCAAGAGGACCTCTTTCTTCTGTGCCCCACACCCAGGCAAACACATCCCCATTCCCTATATTTTTCTTATCGACTCCAACTCTCCCTAACTCCATGTTCTCCTTTCATCTCCCAGTTACTATTTCTCTCTCCTCTATCATATCAATGTAATCCGGTCCTGATTTTTACCCTCCTTTTTTTTACCCTCCTCTTCCCTTTTCTTTCCTCTGTATTCAGGTCAAGTTCCTTCCTTCATAAGGCCACCTGGATCCCAGGTGCATCTGCCAGCAGTGTAGAAGGGAAGGTTTCCTGCTGTTGCATGCATCACTGGCTGAGCCTTCCCTGTGGGTTTTGTAATGGAAATGACCATGCTTCCACATAGCCCTGAGCTGCGAAAAGTCTAGTTACTCTATACAGTTGGCATGTGGATACCCCACTGGGCTCCTACTATGTTCCTGGGAAGGCAGACCTTGGAAATTTTAGCTGCCAAACCCTCGTAAAGCTTGCACTGAATACCTGAGAATGGGTACCTTTCTCTTCCCCAAAATATTTAGAAATCTGCTAAATTCAGTCAGATTTTCACGAAGAGGACAAAAAGGATACCCCTACCACAGAGGTGAGCAACCCTACTCTGAAGCATACAGATTTTTAAACATTTAAGAAACAAACTTGCAATACTTCGTAACACAGAAAAAATACCTTCATCTATACAAATAATAACAGGCTTTTACTGTCCCATTACCCAGAAAAGACAATTTAATAGTGTGAAATGTGACACCTGACGTTGCAAGATACTGTATATACTAGAAGGAAAAATCACCTGCACCTCGGCATTCAGGCATTAATTCCAGATCATTGGAATGGTGCTTTAAATTATCATTTTGTCCTGGGCAGCATTGCTCCCTAGCTGAGGGAGGATTCCTTACGAGAAATGGGCACTGCCACTTAATCTTTGCTTGATTTTGCTAGCAATTGCCCAGATAGCAAAGCAAAGTAACAAAGATCATTTGGATTTAGCAACAGGAAATAGTTATTTATATACAAATGTCTATAGGAAAGGCATATCTGAAATGGATATTTTGCACAAGAAAGAATGCTGTCATCTGCTGGCATGACGTAACTTTAGCTTATTTTGTAGTGTGACAGCTTGGCTACATGTGATTCCATGTAACTCTTCCATGGATCAGAGACCAAAAAACAATTTAAGAATTTAAATAAGATAGATTTGTGACACCCCCCCAAATATGAGTGGTCCAGAAATAAATTAATTCAATCTATGAACATGAGCAAAAAGCTTTATAGGTAAGTAACGGTGATGTTATATATAATTCCTCAAGTATCACACCTGGAGAGTTCTAAAGAATAGAATGAAACCATCTGACATATTAAATGGCCCAAGCGCTGCTTCTCAAGGAGGGATGCACTGAGGTCACACTCCTGCTTTTTGGCCTGGGCATGCAACAATGATGATTAGGGTGTCCCTCTCTTACCCTGATCCTTCAGTTTATTTTCCCTTTTAAATATGTTTGCCTGAGCATAAAACACTTCATTCTGTCAGGAATATGTTTAAATCAAGAATTATTTTTCCATCCCAAACTGAGCCAAAAAGTCCAATGATCTCCAGGTGGGATTGCCCATAACTTGTGAAGTTCAGGGGTTTTCCAAGCCTCAGTTGAGCTATGGGTAGAGAGCCAGCTAAAAAAATAATTTGCAATATAACTTTGGTACCACCATATGGTGTGGTGGTGATGGTAGTGTTGGATGGTTGGGGTTTTTTTCCCCAAGGAAGAGTTGAGTAAAATAGAAAGTAAACATGTTTTTCTAGTTCACAGGAAACTTGGTATTATTTCTGGGCTAGGAATAGTTGAAGAACATTTCCTCCCTTTGTGTGCCAAAGATAGGCTGTCAAAATCTCAATGCCCCCTCTACAGAATGAAGGGTCACGGCCTCTTTGCAGAAGCAGGGCTTGATAGCAAAGCCCTCCTTGCTCACTGAACTGCTCATGTGTTACCTTTACAGTAGAAGTTCTCAGGATCAGACATTTGGATTTAGCATATACACAATGTAAAATAACTGCCAAGTTGGTGTAGAAGAGAAACAATGGAAGTGTTAAGCAGTGAAATAAAAATATTGGTTTTATTGCTTTCAGGCTGTTTTTTTGCAGCTTGAATCCTGTCAAGTCCTCTGTCTTTAATTAAAGCTAGGTTATAAAATAAGTAATAAAACAGAAATGAATAAACCCAAAAAATATAAAAGATAAAAAGTCTTAAAAAGTTCCACAAAATCAGCAACAAAAAAATGAAAAAAACACCCTCTGCCTATAGCTCAAAGGAGCTCTGGTGCAGCCTGCAGCTGATTATCTCATCAACATGCTATAGCTGGGCTCCAGGAACTCTGCTGGTTGGGGCTGTGGGGTTTTTTTTGGCTCCCAACACAAAATGTTGAGCTGTCCCATAAAGCTCTAGGCAGACTATGAGAGTCTCTTGCTTGAGAGATTATCACAGTTGGATCTCAGTAATTAAACGGAGATGTAACTAACTTTCCTCAGCCAGATGCAGGGACTGGGAAAGCCAGGAGACAACAGCCCATTGATTGTGAATGAGCCTTCCTGGGCACTGCAAAAGAGAGCATGAGCTTTCCCTTAATTGTTAATTGACATCTCTGGGCATGGCTAACTAACATCTGCGTGGGCCAGAGCCTGGCATATTCATTTACATATGTTCCTGTAACTGAAGTGAGCAAATCAGTACACACACAGCAAAACTTCGTGGAGTTGCACAGTGCTATCATTGCTGTTATTTTGCCTACACTTCTATTTGCCCAAAATTGTCCCAGTGAAAGAGCACATCAGCTGTGTTCTTCCAGACACATTCTATCTGGCTGCCATGTGGAGGTAGGGATCTCTCTCTGAAGCTGGACAACAGCAAATCTCCAGTGTTCAGTACTGTGACCTGCTCTCTGGAAGAGCTGCATGCAGGATGCTCATGGGACTGCTCCTCCACCTCCATAAGACCTTGTCTGCTGAGTGGATTCAAACCCAAGCAACACAAATCTGTCAATTCCTAGGAAAAGATACTGTCAGATTTGATAGTGTGGCATGGAAGGCAGTGAAAAGACAGTCTAATAAGTCCAAATTCTGTCTGACAGAGACATGTGGGCCATGTCGATTAAACCACCCACGGGTATCCAAGGCAGAATCTCGCACACGCAGACCTGTCTTTTTTAATCCCTAACTAGTGTATAAGATTATAAAGTAGTAAGTAAATTATTACTTTTAGAATAAAAATTAGAATGTATGATTAATTTCCACTTATAGAAATTTCTAGTTATTTATACAAATTAAATATTAAGCAAGAGTAAAGGTATGATATGAAATCTATACAATAGCAATAATGATAATACTATATTAGAGAACACTAGTGTACTTTTAATAGTATTATACTAGTAATGTACTACATTGTATTTGCACATTCAGAAAACATCCATATAATCTACACACATTACAACTTTTAAACACCATGAAGTTTGGAAGAGAGGGGAAGTAGTACCTCCATATTGCAAAAGCACACCTTTTGAGGAGTAAAATTAGCACATTTCATATATATTCTTCCCATGTACTTAAAATTTTGTTTTTATTTTTAATGATCTACTTAGCACCTTTTGCATATGGTGGAAATCTAATGTTTCTAACCCATTTGCCTTTGTTCTCAATTTTTTGACAAAATTACAAAGTGGGATGTGTAACATGGATTCAGTACTGTTACTTAGTGACTTGAATCCTTCCCACAACCAGAACCCAATGGTTTTGTTTAGATCCATGACACTTTCACAGTATCTGCAGTATCTTATTTATTTTATATCAACAACATTGCCTACAGTTAAAGGCTATAACCCAAAATATTAAGGCTTATAAAGTTGCAAATGTATAGGTTTTTTCTCTCCAATTCCTTCTAGCCTGTGTAATTCAATCATTGTCTCAGGTCTGACTGTGCCTTTTCCCCAGTATTTTCTAACAACATTTTACCCTGGTGAGGATTTGCATGTATAATTTGATTCACTTGCCAGTGTATTTCCTTTTTTTGAAAGAGTGTAACCAGCACTTCAGTCCTCTAAAACACACTTGAGTCAAGAGCAAGTAACAGAAACTATGACAATGAGACCTCAGCTTTACTCCCCAGACCTTATGACCCTTATTCTCAACAGACACATAATCTGCAACTCAGTCCTAAATCCTTCATCCCTCTGAAGAGAGAAAATATTTCACTATAATTCATTTTGGTAAAAACATTCAGAAAAGATCTATAAAACCCTCTATATGTCTGAGCACAAAGCTAAACTGCATCAGTGTAATTTTTTATTAAGGTTTAGCCAGCCTACAATAAAATGTCCTCCCAACCTTTTTCTTATTACACTGGCAGCTGACCACCAGTCTTTTCAGAACTGCTCAGTACAAAATTCATTTATCAGATCTCGAGTATTTCAGCCCCAGGCTAAGAGAGTCTGGACCAGGAAATGTAGAGAGCAAGCAGCAGAGTCCAAGATCCCTTTCACTGGACTTGGAGAGCACCTCTGGGCATCATCCCACCCTCCACTCAGAGAACGGGCATCTGCAGTGTTTTGTCTAGGGCTGTGTCCAACTGGGTTGTGAGTATCTCCAAAGATGAAGCTTTCAAAACCTCTCTGGGTAACCTGTGCAAGTGTTTGACCACCTTTGAAGGAAAACAGTTTGTCTTGTGTTTAAATGAGATTTTCTGTTTCACTTTTTGCTCATTGCCTCTTGCATTACACTGGGAAATATTGAGAAGTCTGACTCTTATCTTCTTTACTCTGTTCCCATCATATATTTACACACTTTATAGGCTTCTCCAGGCTGCAGAGTCTCAGCTCTCAGCCTCTCCTCACAGAGCAAATCCTCCAAGCTCTTAATCACATTCATGTCTCTTTTCTGGACTCACTCCAATATATCCATGTCTTGCTTCTAAATGGTGAGTCCAACCTGACTATCCTACACCAGATGTGTCTCACCAGTGCTGCGGGAAAGATCACCTGCCTCAAACTCTCCCTCATGCAGCCCAGGAGGCTGTCGATTTCTTTGCTGCAGTGGCACATTGCTGGCTCACAGTCAGCTTCAACTCTCAGCTCCTTTCCTGCAGGTCTCATAACCAGTGTCTCAAGCTGAAGCACAAAGAGCAGAGCACCAGCCCTGCACAGTTTGTACCAGCTTCAAGCTTTAATTTTTTTCTCTGTATCCACTGACAACACTAAGTACTTAGGGAGCCTTCTACTTGATCCTAAAATGAAAACTCAGAGCCCATACAATTTATTGTTTAAACAACTGAATTGGATTTCTAATAGTACAGAGCAGGCCAGACCCTTACCCCACATTGAAAAATTCAGAATTTGTCATGGCAGACAGATTTATCAGGAAGCATATGGTCTAAGCTGATTTTTTAGGCTAAAGGAGAGAAATGTGTTGGTGGGTTACCCATATTCTTGTTCCACAGACAAAAAGACATACCTTAGATGAGGAAGCTCCAGTTTTAACTCTAAGACTTCCATGTCTTATAAATCAAAACCATCACTCCCATGATGAATATTTAGCAAAGAGAGTATTTGTGTTTGCATAAAAATTCTACACTCTGAATGCAAATAAAGCCAGAACAAGTGGTTTGCCTGCTTGCAGTATACAGCCACTCACACTTGTGTCTGTGCTAATCATTCTGTTTGAAGAAAGAGTAGTTCAGCTAACTTTGTTCAACAACTGCAAAGAAGAAAGTTTTAAAAGCAAACCAAAGAGGTTATTCACAGCTGTATGACAAACCACTGTCAAAACATAACAAACCACAACCAAATTCAAGCAGAAAATGACAAAATATAAGACCGTAAAAATGATGGAAATTGTGCAGGACAGGCATTTTAGATGAACAAATGCATTCTATACCAGCATAAAGGACCAACACAGCAGAGAAAATGATACCCAGAAAGTTGTCTCAAGAAATAAAGGCAAAAACATAAAATTCAAATGACAGGACACCAATGGAAGGGACAAAAACCAGGGAAACCATCCAGTTGTATTAAATCAAGCACACCCCTGACCCCTGATTTCATCTGACCTCGTAGAATGCTAAACATGGCATGAAAAAAAAAGAATTATGTAAAAACATAAGCAAAATGATGTTAAGAGAAAGTGATATTTGCTATACCCTCACAGACTGCCACAATCCTTTTAAGCAGGTACCCAAGTTGGTCTGAGTCAGAATGTAGATGAAGACCTCAAAACCAAAGCTTGGTTGCTGCAGAAAACAGATGTTTGCCTTTCTGTGGTGTGTTCATGCTGATGGTGGGTTAAGTGACCAACCCACATATTTCACAGCCATCCACTTGATTAACCTCTTACTGGTCTAAATCAAACAGTTCCATGAAAATTAGGCAACTCACTGGAACCACACTAATTACCACTTGCTAAAAACTTGGCCATCTGCCTTTCCTTCCCTTTTCATCCCCCCAGATTTTATAAATACTCCAATTATTGCTACAAAAGCACATAGGAAGACCAGTTGTGCTATATTTTCTGGAGAGAAGTTGTCCTGGAGACAGAGGTCTACAAATATAGTCCTACCATTTTCTCATCTCCAGTCTCCTCTGAGCCATGTTGAGATGGGAAGATGAGACAGAAAAAAAAGTCTTATATATATTCTAGAAATACTATTTAACACATGCAGACTATATAAGAGAAGAATAAACAAATGGGAAAGTACTGATCTCAAAAATGCATAGGTCCCTTTCACCCTTAGAAACGTTGGAAGAGAAGCTGTGAGTGACTGAGACAGAGTACCATGTGTAGTGGAGGGCTTTTCCACTTCTAAAGTTCCTGATTTTCACCCAGGCAAAATCAGCAGCATCACACACCTTTAATAAGCTGCAACTCTGATAAATTCTATTTTTGGTTTCAGTCCTGTTTTTATCTGCCAGAACAGCACCTCATGTCATCACCACCACACCTGACGAGAAGCCTGAGGACACCATCCATGATGTGAAGTCCGAGGACAAGCACAGGCTGCTGGGACCTCAGAGGGTTTAGCTCAGACAGAATTTACCTTTCTTCTTGGATGCTTTCTGCAGCTCTCCACGAGCTTCCTTCTACTGAGAGACAGCACTAACAGAACTTATGGCAGCTAGTTTAAGTAGTGGAAGCTATTCTTTCACTGTGGTTAGTACAGTGTAAACATAGCCATGAATGTTTCTATAAAGCATATTGTAGGCAGACACCAACTTGCTCTGCTAACACTCTGAGTAGCCCAAAAATTATATGTTTTCATATCTTGGTATAATGTTTGAGGAAGCAATTCCTGTAAGGAGACAGTATATTGGTTTGGGCTCTAAGACAGACGAAAATGGCCACACAGCTTCTGGTCAGCTTGTGTGTGTGTGTAAAACGGGCTCCTAAAGGCATTTGCTACACAGGCACAGCTGACCTCCTCAACACTAGGAATTCCTTTCCTGGCAAGACTGAAACCCACAGGCTAGCCATGTGAAAAAGGAAGATAGTCCTTTCCCTGAACACAGGACTTTGCACTCAACCGCTGTCAGTCAAGCATCACAGCATGGTCCACATTCAGGGGAAAGATATCAGAGGTGAAATGTGTTGATACGTGCATCAAAGGGGAGATAACATAGTGGGGAGTGTATCTGGAGAACTGGTGGGAGGTGAGGGGTTACAGTGACACCACAAAAGATATACATGGCATTCTCAAAGTCTTTAAACTGCATTGAGCACATGTGGATTGATAACCAGCACGATTTTTCTGGTAATGTTATGCTGTAGATGTATGAACAATATCTCACCAGTGGATAATATCAGTTGTCTGTTATATACATGTTTTATAACAACCAGAACACTCTTTTTCAAAACGCTGTTGGTGGTTGGCTTTGATTTCTTTTTTTTTTCTGCAGCAAAGCTTGCTTTCCCACTCTCTTTCTCTTTCAAGCTCATGGAAGCTAACTGCAGAGAAAGTAAAAACGGTATTGAACACACTGGACAAAATAATTAGAAAAATAGTCTACCTTTTAAAAATGTTTTGTTGGTTTTAAAAGTGTGCTTTGTTTATTACCCTTAAAATGAAGGCAAGTGCCCTGTGTTCAGTTATACAAATGAGATGTCTGACAAAATAACATGAAATAATGAAGAAGCACTTTAAGAAAAGGGCAAGCAATGTAGCAGGTTTATAAGCTTCAGTCAGAACACACATTATGCGTAGTTTTTAATAAAATTTTATGCAAGTAATGCAGAATGCTCTTAAATCTAAAAAGGTAACAACAGTAATAAGTGCTACAACAAATCTGTGTTGAAGTTGAAACAACCACTTCCTATGTTTTCTGTCCTTTTAACTGTATGATACATCTTTTCACATTTCCCAGAGTGTCGTTATATTATCTTCTTGGAACAGTTTTTCTACAATGACTCACTGTGATTCCTGGAACTATCATATGTAAAATACCGTTCCCATGACAGTCTTGAACTGCCATTGTTTGGACAATTTCAGGGACTCCCTGACCATAAAACATCACCACCACCACACAGGATCAACCCATATTCCCACCCAGACCAACACCATTGCTTAACAACAGACAAAAATAGAAACCTAAGAAAAAAAATGGAAAAAAAAAAGGACAAGTGTGGCACAATCCTTGCCCTAGTCCATCACACCTTCTTCCAAAATTAAACAGGTAGAAACCTACAGAAGTGATTGTTGCATACAGTTAGACATAGCTACCAACAGCTATTGACATCCAAGTACAGTGACAGTGCAGGGAACCCCACGCTCCAGATGCCACCCTAAAACCTCTTAATTTAATAACAGAAAAATATATACAGACTTTATTATCTTAGGCTGAAAGCCTGTAAAAATTTTCCCTTGGAACATATTTTTCAACAGAAATTCATGAAAGAAATACAAGGTGGGAAGCTCTCTTCTAAAGATTTAGCAATAACTTTTATCTATCATCAGTGCTTGATAGGGTTACAGTACAAGTCTCCCAGTAAGAATCCCTGTTGACATCAAAGAGAATGATCCCAGATATATAACTCAATGTTCTGATATATTAAATGTATATGACCATGCAATTCAAAATACTTCTTTGAAAAATTAAATATTTCTTTTTCAAAATCTACCAAAATTAAACAACTTGAAGAAATCACCTAAAATGGGAAAACTAATTTAATTTGGTATACTTCAAACACATTACGTCAAACAGGACTCTGCATAAAAAAAATAAGGTACTCCATCTTGCAGTGTGAACATGCAAATATATTGCTGTATACATATGTATTTGAAATATCCCCCAACTTTCAAATAATTTGTACATATCTAACAACTAAGAACAGGTATTTTTTTAACATCAGCATTGCAAACAGCTCAGGATCTGGAAACAAATTTGTGTGCCAGCTACTGCAGTGAATAGAGAGCTGACTTACTTGTTTACAAAACCTGACACCATGTAAGAGTAAGCTTGGTAGGAACCAATTCATACTTTTATTATACGACAAATAAAAAAGGTGCTGGAATAAAATGCAGAAAACACCAGTCCAAAATAGTTCTGTTGTGAGCACCCATTACACAGAAGACTAAGAGAAAGTAATACTCCTACAAAATTGGTTTCTTTACCATAACCATAGAAAAACATCTTTGTCTGAAGTCAACATTCCTTCACTGCATTAATACACTAATACATCAGTGTTTTCAAATTATTTCTCCCCTTGTTAATACTGACCTTATTTCAGCCATTATTCACAAATACTGGCCCCTCATGAATCTCCACTTTAACAGCAGGACTTTCGCTTGCATAATGATGAGGAGAATAAAAGTAAATAATTTTCATTTATGTGAAGTTAGTCACCTAAGAGGTGAGGGCAGAGGAGGAGTGCTGTACTCTGATGCAGGCCAGGTAGCAGTGCTGTTTCTGCTTCTGGATTATGCCAAAAAAGTATGCTGAACACAACTTGAAAACATACTCCGCAACTGCTTTCTAATATAAAATGAAGCTTGCATTTTTTTTTTCAGCAAAATTGTGGATTAATTCAAAACTAAAATGTCATTTTGAACAAAAAAAATAGAAATGGAGGAAAAACTGCCCACAGTGAAGCATAAAGCGATTTAGATAAATAGGAGTTGTTCCCAGACCTCTGCACAAGCCTTGGACTGAACATGACATTTAAAAATTTTTTGGATCAGCACTCTTGTATTTCACACAGTACTTTAACCACATCACTCCTATCCTCCTGTTCCTAGAGTCAGCACAACTACAAATATAAATTAAAAGGCTGTTCTTGCATACCTCACATCTGGTTAGAGTTAGGAAGTGCTAAAAATTATGTGAGGGAGCTTATTCTTTCAGGCTGTTGAGCTTGAAATTCTTGTTGTTTCCTGCTTTTGCAAGAATCTCAGAGGCAAGTGGTCCTTAAAAAGGGACGGCTGTTTTGCTTGCCATTGCAAAAGACTGAAATTACTTTGATGGACTGAGATGTGGCTTTGAACTTAGAAATAGGTCATTAAATATTTGAATGTATGCAAGATAACAGAAAACAGCCACAGGAACCAGTGTGATACTAGAACCCCTCTCCCCCAGACTTTATACCAGCAGGTGCCCACACTGACTGCACAATGTACCACAAGGCATGTCACACAGCCGCAAACAAGATTCATGGGGTGGTTTGGTTTTGCCCACCATACAGCCGAGTGCCTCCTGTCACTGCCCTGACAGGGGCACAGGGTATACGTGGGTACAGGGCATAGGGCCCCATAGCTCTGAAAGAAGAAAATACCAACCCTCTCTTACAGCATGTGCTTTGTGTCCATAATGTGGCCACTCCAGGAGCAATATACATTTAGCAAAGTAATTTTGAATTTCTCCAGGATAATCCTCTATGCCTGCACACTCATGCAGCATCCTGCTGGGGTGGAACAGGAGCTTCTAACCACACGTTTTGTCGGCAAAGCAGCATGAATCGGATCTCCCAGAGCTATTCCCATGAGGTGGTGTGTAGCATAGTCACAAGCGGTGGCTCTGAATGACTTTTTTCACCTTTAACGTCTCCTAAAAATCCACCACTTCCAAGGCAGATGGCAGGCTACACCCCCAAAGAGCAACTTCACAGGAAGCCTTTGCTCTGCGTGGGGATGCTGCCTAGGGAAGCTGAACTTTTGCTCCTCCTCTTCTATTTCCACCTGCTTTTTTCCCCTTGAGTTTCATCACTTGTATGTCATCCCATTCACATTTTACTCTCCCATGTTGTAAGCTGTCTGCTCCATTCAATGTCCTTCAAAGAGGTACTCATGTGGGAGTCACTCACAAGGTCACCCAAAGCATTTCCATTGAAGAATTTGTGTTTGCTGCTTGTTTGCTAAGTTATTTGTGCTCTGTACATTCTGAGTGGTGATAAATGCACCCAAACCTTCAGAATCATCAGAAAGGTGATGGGAGTGGTTGAATTTCAAAACACAGGTTTTCATGCAGCTCTGAGAAGATTTAAGAGCAAATGGTAGTATTAACAAAACAACATTTTTGTTTACTGCATCAGTTACAAGTTACACTTGAGGAACGACACTCTTAACAGTGTCAAGAAGAAGTGGTGTTTACTTTATAAGTAAATTTTAACCCAAATGGGATCAGAAACCATGAAAAATTCTTACTTTTTTCTTTTTTTTCAGAGAAATGTCTATGTTTACACTCCAGAGTCATAGAAAAAATTTATAATATCTATGTTGTGGGTGTCTTTTTTTTGTCTCCCCAGTGATTCCAGAAATTAAGAATATTTTGATATATTCAATAGTCATCTATTTAAAATAAAAAAGTCCTTTATATAACTAGACAACTGCTGTGGAATAATCATCTCCTTTCCATACACTGTGCTGACTGTACTGACTCTGGTACATTGGGGTGACATGTCCTAGGCAAATGCCACATTTGCAGACTGGTCCCAAGAGATTGACTGCCAATGGATGTTTCTTAAAGGGCACTGTGAGATGACATTTATGGGGGATTCTTCCAACTACCTGCCCATCTATGAATCATTCTCTTAGATTTACCAGGAATTACTACCTAATTATTAAATGTGATTCTAAGCAGAAGTCTTGCTGAAACATTGAATAAAAACTGTACTGCTGGTGACATTAGATATGTGGAAGGGAAGAGTCATTGGCCACTTGTCTGCTAACTACAGGAAAACACTACTGCAAGATGGATGATCCATATTATTGATACCACAATACTGTCACTGTGATGGAAAATTGTACAGGTTTTCTTTTTGTCTTTTTCACTATTTTTTCAGAATACATCACTGTGACTGTAATAATATGAAACTGGTCTTATTTGAAATGTAATGGCCTAGAAAATACATAAACTGATGCCAGTGTGTCTGCTACAGAGCAGAGGAATCCCAGGGGGCTCCTGTTATAGGATTATTCCAGTACAGGTCAACTGTTGCAATATTCAGCAACCTAAATATCATTAAAGTAGTTATTCCCTACTATGTCCTTTCCTATCTAACACCTCTTTGAGTGAAAACTTTGATGTCTCCTCCAGTACATGTTTTTTAATATGCAGATCTGGCTCATTCATGCAAAAGATATGGGTGATCTGCAGAAATGAATCTCGTGTTTTCAATGCTACAAAGTGATGTGTTCATGTGGTTCACTCTGCACCACTGTTTTGCTTCCTTACTCCTCTGCATGGGTACAAGAGACATTTTCTTAATATATTATTTAACTGGTAAAATTAGGATCCTCATTCCCCCAAAAAGTTCTAGAAATGTAAGCTCACTTTAAGAGCAATTTTCTATATGATCTGGCACGAAGTTACTGCCATGGAAGGCAATGACAGCAGGGAACGATTCCCTTCCAACGTTGCAAGATATATTTTAAAACCAGGAAACCAACCATTGTGTTTATCCATTTATGCTTTTGAAGTGTGCAATACAGAGCCCTCCCCATCCCCAGCATCACTGGGGACAACCAGTGGCATTTCAGCCTTTCCTGAGACTTTGAGAAAACTTCCTAGTAACTCCTACAACTTAGGCTGACTACATGGAATACCATTTGTCGCTGCAATGACTGTCAATTAACATATGCAAATTACAAATTAAAATATGCAAACCATATGTAGATTACACTTATTTTTAAAAGGCTCACCTAAAGAGGGGGATGTAGCTGTCACTTTTAACAATAGCAAACACCTAATAGCAAACGCCTACACGTAAAACTGCTAAAAAGACACATCCATGGTGCAGCATTGAAGCACATCTGAACTTACATCCTCTTTCAAGATGCAAAATAAGATTTATAGGAATTTTTTTGGCATTTGCTCATGATGTATTGCATACATATGCCTACTAGCAAATGCTTTAAAACTGGGTATCTGGAAATATTGCAACAGATAAGCTTGCACAGAACAACCTTTCCACCAAATATGTAAGCGAGCACATAATGCTCTACAAGACAGACGGCAAGTACTAAAACCCCTTGTACCATGAATAAAAAGGAATAACTTGGCTTGGATTATTAAGTCACTGCTTTTCTCTGAAAAGTTGAGCCCTGACATGGAATCACAAACTCATGAGGAGCTCCAAATTCTTAATTTATCATCATTTTCCCTTGAAAACCCTGAGAGAAAATTTCAAAGCCTTGCCCGTGTCCTTTATATTGTCCTGTGGCACATAGTAAACTGGGGGCAATTATTTCATCAAGAAGCAATTAATTATTTTCACTCATGTCATAAAGATGCATATTGAACATTGTGGGGAATTGAAACAGAAAGCCTAAAATACTTTCCCTGAAAATACTGCTCTTACAGCCTAGTTCCTAACCTACGCACAGTGTGACAGAAGTGCAATTGTAGGACAATAAAAGTTACTGAAGTTCTTATAGCAGCAACATTCCAGGAGCAGTCACAGCAGTACTGGGCAATCACATATTAATCAGGTAATCCCTCTTTACATACAGTCATGAAAGATGCCGTTATAAATGTCTCATCCTGAAAGGGCTTAAGGACAACTTCTTCATGGGATCAAACCCCATGCTCACAGGCAAACCCCCCCGGGAGACAGAGTGGGAGCAGGGCAGGACATGACCAGCCTTGGCTGCTTGCTGTCACTCTGCTGGGAGCTACAAGCCCAGGAGGAGAGACCACAATGGTCTTGCGAAGGTTCCTGCCCAAACCAGGGCTTGGTGGTGGCTGAAGCTGCCTGAGCAAAGCAGCACGTGACAGAAACCCCTCTCTGAGGTCCATCACCTCCAGAGGAAGAGCAGCAGCAAACAGCAGGGATGGTCACTTCTGAAATAACTACAGCTGTTTCCACATGTGACTGTGCTCTAACAGTGTGGTTTGCAACCATTATTTAATTGTAATTTCAGCTAACCATTTTTCAGTAATTGATGGCTGAATAAGAAATCCAACAACTGCCTATATGGCTGAACAAATTATACTCTGCTTATAATACCGTCTTAACTCAGCCACCCACTATGGCTGAAATATTTGATTGCTAAACTGATTTTTCATTAATTTAATCTTCAAGGATGATTATTATTCTGAAGCTGGACCACACACAATAAAAATAGGCATTTTATTAGTCATATAGTCACAGGACACATAGGGAAAATGGCATGAGCCCTGGCTGATGTATAATTTGTTGTTCCAATGCCAACTTGCAGAACACCATTACCTCATCATAGTCGGTCTGATAGAAGCAAAAAGAAATTTGGGTCTCATTAGTCCTTTTAAAAACATGAAAGTACTTGGAAGAGATTATTAAATAGCTGTAATAATAAAAAATAATCTCAACATTGAAATTTTAAATTAAGGAAAGCTCTTTCTCATTTCAGAAGGAATTCGTTATCAGGAAGACAGTGTAATAGCTTCACAGTAAATAAATGTTTTTAAAAGCATGGAATGTCACCACCAAAAAATACATCCTTGCAAAAATTATAATCAATTATCAAATGGTCTTTAATACACTTTACAAACATATGTCACTGAAACTATTCACACAAATGTTTGTGGGAGAGCTAGAGGGAGACTGTAACGCTTTACCCATGAAAACTTGCTGGGAAGAAACCATGCCTGCTCCAGTGAATAAAAGACATGGCAAGCAACGTAAGTTAGGAGTCAGTGCAAACCATCTCAAAATTCCTACTTGCTAATGCTTTCTAATTATCTCTTCTTTTACTGGCAGTCACCATTTTGTAGGTCTGGACTATCCCAGCAGAATACTGTTGACCTCCTCGTGGTCTAGAGAGGCCAGTTTTATTTCTAAGGTTAATATTCTCCCCTTTGGCAAGATTTTCATTTTATTTCTGGAAGTAACCCAGACCCAAAAGGCTTCAACAGGATGCCCATCAACTAATGAATTAATAACCTACACCAAAAATGCCTAAAGCCCTGGACTGACCTGAAACTAGTAATATCTCAACCAGATTAGACCCACCAAGGACCTCTCCTTAACACTGGATCTTTAAAAAATGGAAATAGAGAAGAAATGAGGGAAACCTAGCTTCTGTGTAATTTCTCCCCATGTTATGGGTACATAAGAACCATAAAAGCTTGTGTGATGAAGGTGTGAGGAAAGAAAGTGTAGTAATACAAAAGATATAGATGGTTCTTGACATACAACCTTTTTGCTGCTTAGCAACATGTCAGTGTACCGTATTCTTTTTCTGTTTCAACTTTCTACAAAAAGGATGTTTATCCTGGAAGAACTGATATTTTGCAGAACCCTATGCACAACCTTCTGCAGAGTCTGCAGTGGTAAAGCAGTGGATGCTGTTCTCTGAATATATACTTATACTCTGAATAGAGCCCAGAGGGTTCTGTAATTGAAATACTAAAATATTTTTCAAACAAGCCAAATGCTCTCCAGTAATGTGATCCAGGCAAACCCAAGATGCTCACCTCCCTAAGAATTTTCTTCTCCTTTCTTTCAACAGCAGCTCTCATCATTTAAAGTGCTCTATTAAGACATACTGCTTTCCCTCCCCCACCCTCAATCTGTTACTGTAAAGGAGTAAAATGAAGAAATATTTAATGGTTGAAGTTAGGTAACCTTTGTTCTCCAGAGCCTCTCTCTTTTCTTCCATATATTTTTAAAATTATTTTTATTTCCTAAGGTTGGAATAGCCTGTTAGAAGCATTTTAATTAGGAAAACTTTCCTCTATATTTAATTGTTACTGACAAGCATCTGAGGATCAACATTTTTAGCTAACCAGAGCCTTCACATTTATTATCCTGACAGAAATCATGTGCATTTGAATTTCTACTGGTGAAATTCACATTGCATGGATCTTAACTTCCAAGATGTTCCTTTTAAATTCTGTGCCAAATTCAATCTCTAACTTCAGTAAAAATTACTACCACACTTTTCCAGTGTAGAAGTTTGAACAGTTGTAGAAGTTTGAATGCAATAGAGAGAATAGACACTATGGGTTTTTGTATTTTTTAAGGTTGTGTCAGAAAATAAGTAAATAATATCAGTAAATTTTACTGGTATTAAAGGTGTTCTATGTCCTCTTAGAAGACCATCAGTTTTGTTTGCACCCATTTTCTGTTTCCTTTGACAAAATTATGAAATGCAGGTTTCACATAAATGAAAATAATTCCATACTTTTTTTTAAGAATGTAATGTAGGTTTTGCACAGTCTATAGCACCTCCTATAAATATATATATTTTCTGAGTCTGAGTACTTTTGAGCACTGCTGCAGGTATGAGTGAGAACATCTGAGTACTTTTGAGCAATGTAGTTAAGAATAAGGATCCTCTTTCCATATCTCTCGTGGAAAGTTTGTCTTGCTGTTGAATATCAATTTGAGGTTAAATAAGTTGGCACAGTCTAAGCAAGTTGTATGCATCACATATGATGCATACAGAGGTGATTAAGCAATGAAGAACATAAGACTTCATAAATCTGCAGATTTAGTTCCCAACTGACTCAGCAAATCACATCATGTGAAAATCCCACCATATAAATCTTTTCCATGAGTTTACTGAGCTCTGTCTTAAAACCAATCCATTTCTCTCTCCACCGCTGCTACTGATTCAGACCCCACTGATCTGATCACTAGAAATGTTCTTTTAATTTCCAGCCTAAATTCACTCATGTCCATTTGTTTTTAGTCTCAAGTGCCACTTTTCTCTGACCCTCCTGTTTTCCCCCCTGAAGAGCATGTGGACAGCAATTTAGTCTCCTCTCACCCATATATTACTGCACTAAACAAGCCACAACCTTTTATTTTGTTTGCAGTACATTTTGTTTGCTTCTGTATCATTCTAATTGTCCCTATAACCCTTCCTAACACTTGAATCACTTGGATTTAATCTTCCTAAAAAGCGGGTGTACAGTTTTTCAAAAAGCAAGCTCTCCAGTGCTTCTACAACATTAACATTTCCCCATCCCCACAGGAAATAACTCATTTGATACTTTCTAGGATCACATTGCTTTCTTCACAGTTGTATCACACTGGTGATTCATAGTTATTCTATGAGTGACTGTTTCACACAGGTCTTTTGCCTCCTCTGTCATTTTCAACTGATAAGTCTCCAGCAGAAATTCTTTCCAGCAGCCCCTAAGTGCCATCAGTACTCTTAAATTTCATCTTATTTCTATTACTTTAGTCCTCAAGGTCAGAACATTTTTCCTGCATAGTATTCTGATCCTCCTTTATATTAATGATGCTTCACAATATTTTGCCACCACCAAATTCCATTCCTCCAGTTCTACATTTTGTTCCAAAACGATTAATTAAAATTTTAAGTAAGTCAAGTACTCTAGATTGATCCTTGATATGTTCCTTCTAGTGTGACAGTTCTCCATTTCACATAACCTGTTGTCATGGCTTTTTTACTCGGCTCTATTCCATTCTGCAGTGCCATTACTAACATCCACCTTGTTCAGCTGAACTAATAATTTCCCATGTGTGATCCTGTATCAAATGCTGAACTTTGACTATTATCAGGCCTACCACATTTTCTGAATGTCTAGTTCCTCGGTGTAGACCGGGATAGTAACTTTGATAAATCTGTGTTGCATTTGTTTGAATGTTCTAATACTGTGGTTGCATAAAACTAATTTAAAGGTCAGACAAAATGAGACTGTAGTAAATCACCTCTTAGGAAAATTGTCATTAAAGAAACTTTATTTCACAGCAACCTATGAAATAAAGACAACTTATATGCAAGAAATTAACTAAAGCACTTAAAAATCGGCTATTAACCAGCAGTGATCTAAAACAGTTGTAAGAAAAAGTATAATTTATAATGTAGATTTGGTATAGAGCCTTAGAATACAATGTGTAACAAGAAATAAACATTCTTATATGAACCTTTGTTTAAAACATAACTATCCTCCTATGTTTATTAACAAACCAAACATTTAGGCATTTTCACAATACAATAGAAGAGTTGGGAAGCACAGATCTGGAACAATCTATCCAGCTTCTTTCTCATTGACTATGGAGCATAGCAAGAAAACAAGTGGTAGGCAGAAAAATTAAAAATTACAAATACATGAATTTTTGCTCTTCAAAAAGCACATTTTCCAGGATGGTTAGAGACTTGGGAAGTGACTGATTAGCATCGTGCTCTATTAGGGGTTTTGAGTTTGCTATTGCTAGAAAGGGAACATGCTGTTAGCCTAAATTCAGTAGGTATTATGTGGCTGTGGAAAGAGTTTTTGGAAAATGTTCTGCACCACTGGACCTGTTTTTTCCTGGAGCTTTTTAGATCTTTACAGGGGAACTGTACTTACCCAGAAGGCAACCACTAAGCACTGATAACAAGGATGTTTCTGAGAGCATGTAACTGAATTAACATGCCTATGCATAGCTGAAAGGAAGGTCTGACCAGGCTGTAACACCACAGCTTGCCTGAGCTTTAAACATCACACTGAAAGGAGCCACGAATAGTGAGTATGGCAGTATGCTATCTCATCTGAAAGGATGTTCTGAATGAAAGACTGCCCAGGCCCAGACCAGAGGCCAGCTGTGCCTTCTGGGATTGCCTCACTGCCTTATCCTGCTTTCTGGAACTCTACAACATCCCATCTGGGACATGCTGGCAGTCCTCCTGCCTTTCCTGATGAGATGGAGGCTGCTGACATGACCCAGCATAACTCAGGAGGTGTACATGACAGCTGGGTGGCTGCCATATGGCTGATTCCTGATTTACCTGGATCACAGGACAATCACCTCTGTAGTCAGACAATGGGATGAGGGGCCACCAAGCATTTCCCAAAGGAAAGCCTATAGGGTATTTCAGCCATAGGTTTGGAAATACTGCCAAGAATATGTCAAATCACCAGTTCCCTCCAGAATATTACATTAAAGTCAGTCCTGCAGCCTTAGCTCCAAGTGACTTAAAGATCTGGGTGTGGGATGTTTAAAAGCCTGTTTAAAGCTCAGGAGTGATGACCCTTTTCCTCTGGTGCAGTGTCTATCATATGAATAAAGTTAGTTTCTGCAAGAGCTTCCTTGTCTCACTTCCACGCTTGAAGAACAGGTTTTGAATTTATTTCCTTCACCTTGGAATTTATTAATATAAACCTGTAATGTAAAATGTTTCTACAATTTAAATATGATCTGTCCATGACAGTGAATGGGTTTCTGTCATTATTGCACTAAATTTAATCCTGTTGCCCAAAATTGTTACAGAACACTAAGAAATGCTGCTGCCACATCAGAGATTGTTTGGTTATGGAAATTAGTAAGATCTCCTGGTACACACTGTAGTATAAATGAAGGCAAAGTTAGACCTTTCCAAGAAGGAAAAATAAAAAAAGTGATTGCAGACAGCAAGAGCAGGATGAAAAAAAAAAAAGTGGTCTGAAGACTGAATCAGATTATGTTAATTAGAAGATGAAAACTGTTGTTTTCTGAATGAAGTTACTAGTGAGGACTATCAGGCAGAATCCATTTTCCCCTACACCTTCAATATCAGAAATTAAAGTTCTAAGGTATAGTACCAAGTACATTGGTAAGGAACAGCTGAAAAAATTGAGGAAAATTGGCTATTTCCTAGATTACCAAAATACCTTCTCTTACTTTCTGTTAAAATGTTACATATGTATTCACCACAGATACAGCTGAATGTAAGAGTAACTCATGTTTTTCTGTGTGATAAGCTAGATAGACTATGCACCATTTTCTAGAGCGGCAACTTACATGACTGTGGGATTGATCTTCTCCACATGCTTTTGAGCAGTGCTTTTGCATGGAACTACAGCCGTCTGAGCTGGAAAGTCAGAGGGGATGGGCCCCAATATTTCACATTACGGAAGTCGCAAAAAATTAGATAAAAATAACAGATTTCATTACTGCATGAGTTACTTCTATTACTAAAGGAACTGCAGGTGCCAGAATAATTCCTCATCTGCTGTACATATATCAGTGGAACTTGCACTATTACTAACAACAAAGTTGTCTCTGTAACTCATCCTGTGGGCACATGTATTTTACTGATCTCTCTCATGGACAGTAGTACATGTTTGCTCACTCCTTTATGAAATTCCTTTCCAAAAGAAAACCCAAGCAAACTGGGGACGTACAATCCTGTTCTATCAGCTTAAGAAAGGCTCCGAACAAAAGAGGAATCTGTTCTGTTACATGCTGCCTTCATTTTTGTGATTTCATGAATGAGAGAGTCTTTCCCCTGGCCTTTCCTCAGTGAGTGCAGGGTTTCTGTTCACAGCATTGCATAGCCCTGTGCCAGAGCAAGGCAACACGGCACAAGGTAGTGCTGACCTGGGTCCTGAGGAAGCACTTCAGCTGGCCTCAATTTACACGTCTCACACCTGACAGACCAGATTCTATACCCCTACCAACAAGCAAGGGGTGTCCTTGGTGGTATTTGGTCTCCTGAGTAGCTTCTAGAGGCTGCCCTGGTATGCCAAGCATGCAGAGATGCAACATAATCTACGGGTCAAAATTCAGTGTTTAGATTAGTTGAAAGCCATAACAGCAACTGCTTGCTTGTAGGTATAGTGCAGGAAAAGGTCTGCATGAAATTCCTTCACACTTCTGCACAGTGGAGTGGATATGAAGTAAATAGAATTTAACTCCTCAAAGTGAGCTTCTGGTTAACTACTACTTCTATTTTTTAATTGTTTTAATTATTTTAATAATATAGGCTTAGTTTGCTATGAAAGAAGAACAATTAGTGGTTTATTCGTACATATATAATGATGTCAAACAGCATAATGAATCTGTAACCAATATTTAACCTTAAATAGCTCACTATTGTAGACCCTGTTACCTCATTACTTTATACATATGTCTAAGGGTGTATGTCTGTGTACACCTACACAAACACATTCCAAATATAATCACCAACAAATCTTGATTACAAAATAAAGGGGAAGTTTTAGAAATCTAACAAGTATTATCACATAAATTTTAGAAAAATTACATATAACAGATCAACATGCCAAATAGCTGTCTTAACAGTTTATATTTGGCACTCAGATGATGAGTACCTTGTATTTCATAGTCAAAGATGTCACCTAAACAGAATGCTCTTCAGATATTTTAAACTGTGTAAAGCTCAACATACCCCTTCTAACTTACAGCTTTTTTCCAAGCTATGTGACAATGTCCATAGACTTTAAATAAAATAAATAGCTGCAAATCTAATTTGCAAATTCATCATATACAAAGCTCTTCTGAAAATTCTTACACGCTGCTTTTGCCTACATACATAATATGTGAGCAGACATATTGTACCACCACCAAAAATATTTTTATAGGATTTTCATCCCTCCCAAAGGACTTTTAAATCAGAATTCAGGGTCTGAGTTTTACATCCCCACTTTGAAAAATCTAATGTTCCTTGCCATTTATGAGGCTTTAATTTAAATAATAAAAAAATACATTAATTAAAAATCATATGTAGAAGATTAGCAACATATACCTGGACATGACCTACAGGATGAATTAGAGTAAAGGCTGAAGTACGATCAACACTCTGCACATTTAAGTCAGTCTTAGATTTTTCTCTGAGAGAAAAGCAGTTCCTACTGGGATGTTATTTAATATGGTAGAACAGATTCTAACCAGCTGCTCCTTTTTATATCCAGGGAAACAGAAAAAACAGACTGGAGATGTCTTACTATTATTTTTGCAAGCTGTTACTTTGAACAAGCTACTTACAATACAGAAAACAGCTCTTGATTCTTTAATGAGTCGAGTACATAGCACAGTATTTGATCTTGCATGCAAGGCATTTCTTTAATGGAAAGTTATTCTACAAGAGAGTACAAAATTAATAAACTATTAACAGGAAAAATCAACAGCACACAGATGCAAAGGTAAATACCAAAAAATAAACAGGTAATACCATTGCTGGTATATTTGTGAAGAACCTTACCTGTGTTATTACCTTAGCTGCATTAGTCATGTAAATCATAACTAACGGAAAAGAACAAGTTTGGGTTTTTTTCATACAGTGATAGTCTTTGTATTAAACCAGCTAAAAGTCAAACTCCTTCAAATGGAACAGTAAACCACATGCCAATACACAGCAGCAAATCTTGATTTCCAAAGACAAAAATGTTTCAATTGTAAATATTCAAAATGTTCTTGGCTATCATAATTTTCCATATATCAAAGATTATTAATTTTATTATTATATTGCTTCTTACAGCCTTACATTCTTAATTTTATCAACCTAATACAGAATTTTACTCTGATAGTTAGAAGCTTTATATTGTCATAAGTATCCAGTGTCTCTGCTGACCACTCACTTGGCAGTTGACAAAAATTTTCCAAGGAAACCCAAACCCTTCCAGTTTTAATTAACAGATTGCATTCAGCATTCTTCCTGACCAAAGGTGTAAAGAATCTTGTTGAATAGCTACAATAGTCAGATAAAAATATGGATATATTGACACTGCTTCCTCTCTTAAAATACCTTTCGTAACAGCAAAACTCTCTCACCTGGAGAAGAGCTAGAAAACCACCTGACAGAGTACTAATTCTCAATACATTTATGCATTTACAAGATATCAAATGGTATTAAAACTGGCCAACTACTACACTAATTTACCTCCTCCAGGAAAGACTGAGGGGTTTATTTCCATTTTTCTATCACAGTGGATCTCACGGAGAGTGCTACATGCTTCAGTGCTGGATGCACATTAGTCCTGCGGCAATTTTCCTGGAATTGCACATTTGAGAGGCTCATATAGCCTAGAGAGAGATTTGCGATTAACTGATATTTCTTATAAAATCCTAGGTTGGACTGGCTGAATGTTGACAGCAAACAGGTTTGTACCTAATGCAATGGAGGAGATATTATTTAAATGTTTAAACTGTAGTTAGGACTGTGCTTTTCATCTGCAAACCATTTAGTAATCTAGGCTTCCTTGATGAGATTATGGGATGTTCATTGGCATATCAGGTACAAACCAGAGAGGCCAAATTGCTGAGTGACATCTTTGTCTTATTTCTCAGGGACAGTTCTTACTGTCAGGGGGTTTTGCACAAAAAGCTAAGTTTAGCATGTTTTTGGGGCACACTGCTCCATTTCAGAGTGTGCAAATATATCATCTTCCCTCTTTTCTGGTTCCATGGAGAAGTGACATGGGGTTAGTGTGTGCTTACAGATGTTCTCACTGTAAAAGTTGTTTGGAGAAAAATATTCAGCTTTTCAAGCAGGTTACGTGTAATTGTGTATTACCTGTTTTAGGTACAAACCCCAACAATAGCAGCATACAATTCCTGTTCCATTATATGAGGTATCAGGTGTCATTCAAAGGACAAGATCCGGCATAGAACATGACAAGCTGAATGTG
Source organism: Machaerirhynchus nigripectus (assembly GCA_013397975.1). Taxonomy (NCBI): domain Eukaryota; kingdom Metazoa; phylum Chordata; class Aves; order Passeriformes; family Dicruridae; genus Machaerirhynchus; species Machaerirhynchus nigripectus. Next base: position 428,854 of record VZRQ01006889.1, on the reverse strand, counting down.
TTGGGATATTCTAGTGAAAAGCTGAGTATATCAATTTGATACCAGCTCAGGGATGATGAAGGTACTTTCTAATGCTTTTGTGCAGGGTTGAAAAATGAGTTAGTAAATGATGGTAAGAAACCCTTCTCCGAGCACCAAAACATGGTATTAGGTACTAAGGATCCTATTCTCTTAGTAATAAGATTTTATGACAACTTCAGTGTTTTGTGACTGTTTTACCCTTCATGAGACTTTAAAATTAAATGTAATTTCAAGAAGTTAAATACTCCCCTGTGGTTTTACATTCTGTGTACATTCAAAAGAGCTGTCCTGTACATTCCCTCATTAAGCACCTAAGGAATGATAATATTAAATACAAAACAGACACATTTTCTTTCTCTTTCAACAATGAGAAGTTCAAAAGAATAAACATTTTCTATTGTTAATTAAACAATATATACACATATTATTCAAATCCATTTTCAAAACACGCTAGCTGGCTAGAGAACTGCATAGCTGAGTCACACACCAAGACAGAAGTCAGTAAAAATTACAGCTGTCCATTGCAGCTGCGGTATCCATTATGCTGGGATTTAAGAACAGAAAGTAGAAATCCCACTGGAGACCAGAAAACTAGAGAGAAGAATGGACTATAAATCAGGCAAGTACATCGCTGTTGCACTTTAAAATGACATCCATCCATTTGAGATATCTAGGTAATGGATAGGCAAACTGTGACAATATTAACAAAATTCTTAAAACACACCACTGAATGTCATTGCAATTTTTAAGGATACAGTTAACAAGAACATCACATTCATGTGACTTTTTGTACGTGTCTAATTTTAACATAGATGCAGGGCTGGGTTTTCATTCTGAAACTTCTCATCCTTGAGATGCACAGTGCCAATAGGTGTCTTAACAAGGGCTGGAACTGTGTCTTGTTACATGAAACTGAGGAGGCTGGTGGGTGTATCTGTCCCATGTGTCACCCATCAGGCAGAAAAGGGAGGAACAAGAATGTGTCCTTTAAGGATATTGTAAGAGAAGGTTTTTCAGTTTTGTATGATGGGATATGCCTGTTCCTAGGGATATAACCTACAAATAGAAGCACCCCTAAAAGAAAGGTGATGCATAGATGAAAAGTCATATGCCTGCACTTTAACTTAACCTTAGCTGGCTATTTTTGTGAAGGGGTATATGCTCAAACTAAAAACTAATATATTGGCACAATTTTTCCCAGTAGGAAGTTAGGGTGTAACCTAAGTACTGACTTCAATTTTAAGCTCCCTAAGAGACAGCCAGAGAGGTACTTCTAATTTTAGTGGCCTAATCTGACCCTTTCATTCCCCATAATCTGTTGGAGATTCTTCCATTCCCATCTCACCAACAAAATTGACCTTCAGGTTAAAAAAAACCACCAGTCTCCCAAAACTTCTCCTTTTACCATTGCAAAATACAACTTGGGGATTGAAGGAGCTGAGAAAGAGCACTGGGTTTCCTGTGTTGTCTTGGTGTTTGGGCTCTGGCTGAACTCCCAGTGAAATCCATGGGATTAGCAAACCCTGGCTGTCAGCTGTGCATCACAGGCCTTCACAACTGGGATTTCACAACAGGTCCTACACGGGCTGATCAGCACAGGGAGTGCAGTCACCGGGAACAAGGAAACTACAAATGGTTAAGTATTTGAATGGAAGACAGTTTTCCATACCAAATCTCTGGGTCTGTGTCAGGTCCTTAAAATTACATTCATGTTATATGGCTGATTCCACAAGGTCTCAGCCTATCCTCAGGCTAATCCCAGCTGGATTGTGCCTGAAAGTTCCAGTGAAAACTTGAGTGCTGTGGAATGGAGGGGCCACCAAACAAGCCACAGCTTTCCTTTCAGCTGCCCAGCTTTCCTGAAGCTGCCTGGGCAAGGCTTCAGCCCTCAAGGACTGTGCCATAGGGGAAGTGGATCCCAAAGAAACAGTCCTTAGCACATGTGCTTAGTGAAATGGTATTTCTTGGGACTTATTTCCAGGGTATCTCCCACCACCAGCTCTGGTGAATAATTCTGCCTGCAGGTTGCAATTTCTGCTCTGATATTTCTGTTATTTACCTCCTGTCCTATCTGAAGGTTGTTTTGTATTATTTTATTGTAGGTAGTGGTTCTGTTTCACATGACTGAACATAGCTACATGAGACCAGACATGCCAGGACACTTTCTCACCTTTTTAAGGTTGGCCTAGTCAGTGTAATTGATTCAATTGCTATCAGAGTCAGCTAGCAATTCCCTGGCTGAGAGATCGTAAGTACTTTTTAATTTAAAAATATATATTTTTATTTTAAAATAATTTGAGTTATTCTAGTTGGTTTTTTGTTGTCAAAATATGTAGGAAATACCTAAATGCTAAGACAACTACTTCAGCTGTGGAAGGGATTTATAAATGCTTCCATTTCAAAAAGACTTCACAGCTTAAAGACCTGCTGTTAGTCCTTATTTTTATGTAATTCCTCATTTCTCTTTTCAAAACCCATAGAATGATTTCAGTATGCCTGAAAACCTCAAAAATTGTATTTTTGTTTCTATGTAAAAAAAATTTTTCCCAGTACTCACCCTTTTCCATTTATTTGAAAATGCATTGAACAGAGAATTCAGAGTCTCTATGAACTGTGGCATAATAAAGCTCTTCTAAGTTTCTTTTGAAAAGTGGCTGGAACTTTTAACTTTCTGAAAATAAGTTCGCTGTTGTATTCTGTATAATTTGAGCACCAAATCCCAGTCCCTGTTGCCCATCTATGCCCAAAGTTGAGTTTTTCCTTTAAATTAACAGCTGAGAGAGTTCAAACAGATCAGACTCTTGGTCACAAAACAGACTCTCCAAGTATCTGCTCATGGAAGGCTCTTTATGCAAGTAGAGCTAAGTCAACACATGCCCCAAAGCAGCCTCCTCTACACCAGCACCTCAGCACAGCAGCAACTGGGGCTTCCACCCTTGCCTGTAGAGGACTCATGCACCCAAATACTTCTTAAACAAGCAAAATGTAAAATCTGTGTTTGCATGTAGCTTCCCTTCCTCTTCCATGGAAAGAAAAAACAAGGAAAAAAGAGTATAAACTACAATAAATTTACAAAAACCACCAAACCAACAAAACCAGGAGTTACATGTTGTGAGTTTTTTTCAATGCATACAACTGTTTTACACACAAAAAAAGCATGAAAATGTAGAGTGCTAGGGTTTGTAATTTTGTTGTCAGTATGTGTGCAGCCATATTTTAAAATATTCTGGATTTTCAGGCAGGTAAATTCATAATGTGAATACCACATTAATATTGTAGGATTTGATTCTGCAAAAGAGATATTCATGTATTAAACTTTACATATACAATAAGCCCCATTGAATTCAGGAGCTGGCTTGAAAGAGTACTGCAAATGATACAGTTCCAAAAATAATGAACTGCATTATTCATCACATGTATAAGAAAATAGCACGGTATATACATATGTATGCTTGCCTACATTTTTATTATAGATGAGAGGTCTGGTTAAGTTTGCCTAATATTTTTTAGTATAATACACTGGTTTCAGTTGCTTGCGTCTTTGCCAAGCTGTAATTTTTTCGCTGAAATTTTCCAGGCTAGATGTTAGCCTCAGATGAAATTTTATCTTTTAGCTTTCAACAAAAGGAGTTTCTGTCTCTCCAAAAGAAGAAAGTATGTTAGGAAAACACATTGTTTGCTTGTGTTAAAAAAAAAAATTTAAAAAAAGTATTTTTCTTCACTGGGAAGCTCGTATATCTTGACAGGTGAAGCAAGAATGGGAAGTATGGAAGGATGAAGACAAAGGGTAAAATACAAAAGTTTCCCGAATATCTACAATATGGTTATAGTGTGATTGAAAAATCACTTCTCAAATTCTGATTACTAATGTAATTCACAGATATGCTATGCCTGTCTTTTTTTTTTTTTTTTCTCTTTCTATATTTCTCTCTGTGCCTTTATATTACAAACACATGGTTCCTTCCTCTCTTTTGCACCAACTCTAGTGCATGTGCAGTCAGGTGGCAAGTGAGTTTAGAGAGCTGCTATGGTAGGAAAGTAACCAGCATTTAAAGTAAATAAGCTTCTATGGACCTGAACTTTGAAAGAAGTGATGCAAATGAAGCTGGGAGAGGAACTGTGGGAGACGTAAAAGAGCTATTTAATCTAAAAGAGAATGTTGATATGATCAAAAAGAATAGCTGTAAGCAATTACGGAGAAATGTAAACTAGAAATTACAAAAGAGTTTTTAAGCATTACCACCTTGTATTCTAGAATAGCTTTCAGCCATCAGTACTGAGAAAACAACCCTAAATAATGGAGCTTGACCAATTTAATAAAGGGATTATATGACATGGTGGCCTGTGGTACCACACTACTGGACTTAGTGCATTTCTCTGTTATGCCCCCTTAGCAGTGGCATTCAGAGCCAAACTCCCCGGTCACAAAAGCAGCGTCCCTTGATGAGCACCAGCGTGATCCGTCGATGCCCTCTAGAGCACGGGAGAACCCGTGTGGGCTCTGCAAACGTGTACCTGAGTCTGCTGCCGGCTGCAGTGGCAGAGGTGTCTGCAGCCGCTCTGTAACCCGCCCCACGAGGCTTTCGTGCTGAGGAAGTCGCGGGTTACCGAGCGTGTCACACTTCTGCCCTCCTTGCACGTACCACTCAAGTGCCTGCAATTGCTGCTAGTGATGCAGGAGCACCCTCTCAGCATCCCATCAGAAACTCAAAAGTTACAAAACTGTGTTACTGTTGCTTTTTCAACTCCTAATTGCGGTCTTGTCCTTGTGTGCAACTTTTAATTACACGACCTCCGTTTATTTTTTTCCACTGGCATGGGAAAGGTTCATTTAAAAACATTCTGCTAATATGCTATATACGTCCTGGCTTACATGTGTTAAGCAGTTACTACCTATGAAACTCATTTCAACACGTTTCTCAGGCTGCCACGAAGGTAACTCTCTACTTCAGTTCCTCATTTCACTGCATGCTATAGTTCATGCATTCCCTTAGGACACAATTTTTATTTTTAGAGAAGCCTCTATTTGCTGACTGTTGTGAAAGGAACACTCAGGAGATGCGATTAGCAGTCACTTGTTTCAGTAAACATTGAATGTAACATATGCCTCTCAAGTAATGTGTATCCAAACATACAATTTACAAATAATTAACATCATGTTAATTAGTCACATTAATTTATGCCACTTTGTGGAATTATTTCCTCAGAGTCTTTAGGAATGCTGCCAGCAGTTTGAGCCAAAGAGTGTGAAAATTTGCTTGAAGTAACTGTTGTGACTGGCTGTGACACACAGCTTGAACAACAAGCGACGAGGGGCCACAAAGCCTGACTGAAGAGCGGGGAGGCGCCGAGGTGGATTGGTGCTGACAGCGCCGGGCGCGGGCAGCAGCCGGGGAGCGCTCCCCGGGCAGGGCTGCCGCACACGCTCACTCTTCCCTGCGTCCTGCCCCACGCCTCTCTCCAAAAAACACATGCAGGAGGTGCTCAGCAACATCCTGACAAATTCTTGTAATTACTGAGGGTTATATCAAATGATGAATCTTAGGAAAAAAAAAAGCTGTTGAAACCAAACATAACTTCAGAACTGATAAATGCCAAAATTAAGCTTTAACTTCTCCAACACAAAAGAGAAGCCATTTGGAATACTGGCACAATCTCAAAAAAATCAGGCACGGCTATTCTTGAATGTGTGAGAATGGAGCTACTAAACACAGCTGTACATTTCAGTAATACAATATGAAATGTGCCTTGTATAGAAGAAGAAGAGCTGCTGTCTGAGATTTGAGATGGTGAGGCCAAACACAGTAAGAAACAAAAGCTATCTGCCATCACATATGTTTTGTAATCAATAGTTCTGCTTGCATACATAATGGTGTATTAAAAATATATAAGATTTGTATTGGGATTGCAACTGTTCAATTTTTAGGAAAACCAAAATTACTCCAGATCAGTAATTGACTGAGCAAAGAATAGCATCACCAATTTGTCCTAATGCACTTGAATTCCAAATTACATAGGTATTAGAAACATCCCAGTTCGCACTATAAATTCATCACATTTCTTCAAGAAAAAGAGCAGACTGAAAAAACACCTCAAATGATAAATACATGCAGCATTCTAGGAAGGCCACGCTATGACTGATAATTAGACATCCAGAGAGTCAGGCAGATACAGGCCCCAAGAAATGTATTAAGAATCTTTTTTTATTAATCCTTCTTCCTGTGCCAAGGACCATGAGCCATGATGTTAATACAAACTGACTTATGCAGAGTTTAAAAAAACTACAGTGTTGTCCCAGACTTGGGGTTTCAGTGCAGGGAAAATCCCCAGTGGTGCCTGTCTTGCCTCACTGCAGCACGAGCACTTTTGCTCTCCCTCAGACAGACACAATACTTCAGTGAATGACTTTAACTAGTTGCTGAGAAATAAAGATTTTCTGCTGCTGCTGTTTGCACACCTCTTCAGAAGCAACTGCTGGGACTTTAAAACAGAAACGATGACAAGCGGTATGGGCCTGATCTGTGGCCCACTGAAATCACTGGACAAAATCTTTTTTTCAAATGATCCACATTTCAGTTTGCACTGTGTACTCCTGCACAGAACTTGTATATATGAGCATGTTAGCAAACCGCTGCCTCTGCTTCTTAACAAGCTGTGTGGAGAGCGACAGATAAAAGAGTCCCAGATACAGTGCACATTAAATGCCAGCTGATGTAGAGATGACACATAAAGTTTTGAAGCTCTCTATCACCTTTTGTACACTTGTCCCACATACAGCTAAAGACAAAAGTATCCATATGCATACCACTGCATGTAGTACAAGTAAAGAGTGAGTTTCCCCAGTCCCTCAAGGATTCTTTCCCAGAAATATGGGAACCATTGTAGGCTATCTACAATTCAGGTTGTTATAAGGTTGTAGGTTACAACCAATTCAGCTAGCTACAGAAATAAAAAAATAAGTAAACAAATACTATATAATACACATTATATAAAATTTTCTATGTATGAATATATATGAAACCCACTATATTCCAAGTACTACAGGTTGTTTTGGGGGATGCTTATCTGGCTTACTTTTTCTTTTGTTGTCTTTATACTTTAAAGATAATTAACCAAACTTTTGTAGAACAGTATCTTAACAAGTGAAAAGTACTGAGTAAAGCACAGAATGCCACGGAGAATTTGAAAGCAGGGTATTGTTCATACAGTTTAGGAGGTTTGCTCTGCCCTTCCAAGCGATTGGGAAGAGAGCAGTGCAACTCTTCTCAATCTAAAAGCTCACTTAGTACAATCATTCTTACTGCACCTCCAGTCCAAACTTATTTTAAATGCTAGGAGAGGTATCCTGTCTTTTATTTGAGCTGATGAAAAAACATCCATTACTGCTCAGATATTTTTGGAAGAAGATGTCACAGAACAGAAGTATATATTTCAAGGCTTTTCAAGGAATAACTTGAATGACTTAGTTCAGCTTCTCTAAGGTTGCCAACATCCTCTAAAATAAGGACACTGAAAATATTTATGTAGGCCTGGATTCTGTGCAGATGCCCTCTGTATTTGCAGGGTTGTGGTACCTTCCACTGTTGAGTCTGATTTTTTGACAATTAAATAAAATTTTAGCATTTTTCATGCTAATTGTGAACCTTTTGCTAGAGCAGCCGGTCTTGCTGAAAAGCCCCCCCAGCACATTCAGGCATGTTTGACCATATGGCACCTTATTGTATTCAATGGAAACTCTTCAGCTTTACCTAGTATTGTACCATCCCTCAGCTCCCTTCAATGGGGCTGTTGTGCCCACCTGTTGCCTCTCATGTTTTTGAGTGTAAGTCCTTTTACAGTCCTTTTTTATACATAATTCATTACATGTGCATATACATCAGCCACACAAAAGGAACCTAAGTACTAGATGGCCACAAAACAGACCACATGTGCCATTAATTAATAAAAAATCAATGGCAGTTATGCTGGAGATATTATAAAAGAGAAGAATCTAATGCAGGAGACAGTAAATTAGTTTCTAGTTTGGGCTGAAACATCATTTTCTAAATTAGTTTTAGTTTAATTCATAATTTATACATGCTGTGGCCAAAAAGAACTGCTCTGATCATCTATTCTGACCTTGTCCATACACAGAATAGAATTTTCCTGAGACGCAACTCTTTTAAGAGTTATCTCATTTCATTTTAGTCTCCAACTCATGAGTCTGCCACTTTCCCTGCTGAGCTGTTCCCATGCTAAAATACCTTAATACAAGGAAAATCTGTCTCCTTCGAGGCCAAATTTGTTCAAGTTCAACTTGAACCACCGGGCCCTCATGTGCTTTTGTTTGCGATACCTAAGCTTCCAACAAGCCTGTCTTGCACAGGTAATTAGCCATGTCCAGTCCTAGAGTTATGTCTCAATCACAAACTGACTCAGCTCTTTCTGCTTCTCAGATATTTCCTCTAAGACTTTTAATTGTACTTCTCTGTGCCTCTTGATTCTATAGCATATAATTATAGCAGATACTATTTCACATTCTCTTTCACTGAAGATGGTAAACTTCTCATTTCATCCACCATTTCATCTCCTACTTCCCTTCAAACACTGAACAAAATTATTAACTGAATGTTTCTGTATTTTTTCTGTTTTTGTATTATTTGATTTTCTACTCTTCCAATTGGAAGAATATAAAATATATATTCCAATGGGTCTAGTCTTGGATTAAGGTGATTTTTATTCCTAATATCCTTTAAAATCTTGCCATTTAATTCTATTTCTACTTATACCTCACTTTTTAGCTTCTCTTCTTTGCTGCCTGTATTTTTAACCTGTAATTTAAATTCAGTGCCTCTACTTTCACTTTTCCCCATTATTTCTATATTTATTTGTATTACTTTTTAAGATGATTCTATATGTCATCTATCAGAGACTTTTCAGAATGTTTTTCATGTTTCTAAAGCCATGGCTTTTGGATCCACCAGGACAATCTCTTTCAACAATAGTAAAGACTTACAATTCCAAATTTAAATATAATATGGCCATATTTTATTCCAGGAGAGACTTCAGCTTTGGTTAAAAGGTGGGATTTTTTGAAGTATGAAGACATTATTTGCTGGTGCAACAATTTCTATTCACATACACAATGATCACAAGTTGCATATGCAACAAATGCTTTTCATATATCCAGTGTTAACTCCTGGTTCATCTATAGAACTCCCTGTCCTGAGCAGTATTTCCTGTGCTAATGAACAAGGATCTTTGCTCTAGGAATTCAAAGGTGCCTCTGATTCTGCTCACATCCAAATTCTCCACCATGCTGCAACTTGGGAATCTTTATGTTCACTAGGATTTATGTGCCTAATGGGGAGAGCCATTTCTTAAGAGTAGATCAGGTTTAACAATGAGTGCCTTAGTTGGAGAGAAAGAAAGAATCTGGAATTTCATTTCTGTTATCTATATACACTGAAAAATGATGAGCCATGTGCCTCTTCAGAGACCTGGAGAGCTTTTGGCTCATATTAAGATGAATAACTGAGATAAGAATGAAGGTATTATTTGGTCATTTCCTGAAACCATGTAAAATCATTCCCTGAGGTACACTTCTCTGATTTTTCTCAACTTCTTATTTACCTAAATTTTAATCCAGCTCAACTGTTTTATTTAACCACTCCACAATGGAGAGCACTGTTGGGCCCATATGACATTCTCCCATAACATTCGGTCTAAACCTGCTCTTTGTCATTTCTCTCCCTTTCAAACAAATGGACTTGAGCTTTCAAGCAATGGTGGTCAGTCCATACCCACTCAATCACAATGCTCCTGAAAAGTCTCCTGGAAGCAGATTCCTTTTTGTTAAGCAGCTTTATGGTTATTCTGTGGCAAAGTGGTGTTGTGGTAATGAATCTGGGGGCAAAGACACGACGTCTTTCAATACTTTGATATAACATCTAATGATCTCAACATCTAAGAACAAAAAAGTATGGTCTTGGAGAGAACAGCATGTTTCCTTCATGTTGTGTAGAGCTAAATGTTTTTCTCAGTGTTTACATACGGATGCAGAAAAGATAGCCGTTAAATTCTTATGTAAGCAGAAGCATAAATAAAGCCAGGGACATGCAAGGAACTCTTATGAGAATGGATTCAAAACAGAGATGTGAAATCTCTCATGGCTGTGAGTTTTCATTGTTGATGTGGTAATCTTTCTATCTGGTTATCACAGAAACAGGCAGATGCATGAAAAATCGCAGTTACAAAACAAATTTAATTTAGACAGCCAATCCTTGGAGCTGTATGTTTGCAAGTGCAGTATGCACTTTTTGCCTGATAGTCAATCACAACTAAAGTTGTAAGTCCCTATTAAATATATTAAAAATACAATATTTAAAACCTGCTTCAGTGCCTTGATGCAGATGCTCTATAGTCTATACTGATGGGTTACTAACTATATTAAAGTCCATACTGAATTGAGAGCACAAATTTGTTGTAGACATTGTATATTTATTAGTTTCCAGGAAAGGTTGTAGTCTAGAAATAAAATATATTTTGTGTTCCGAGGATCCTTATGAGTGTCCCCATGCAAGTTTTTCTGAAATTTCTGTTTTGCTCCCATTCAGAGAGTTTTTTGAAAAATGAAAATTGGATCCAGTTTCTTTTTAACACTAATAGACTCAAAAAATCTGCATGTCAGGGTGAGAGGGTGAGACTAGATTCCATGAAGGGGGAATTGGATGCAGGGAACCAAAAAGATTCACCCATTTAACACAGGACCGTGTGCCTATGTAGACAATGTGCATCTAGAATTTGAAACAGCCTAAACTTAGTTTAGATCTTCGGCTATCAAGTTATCTATTATAAATTATGTTGACTATAAATTTATAGTCAAGAATAAATTGTGGGAAATAATTTATAATGAAACCACAGGCAGTGGCTGCAAGCTTAACCAAAGTGGGCAAGGGTGATCAGCAGTGAGCAAGGCAAGCAGAAACATAGCCAGATTCTGCCCTGCTGATGTGGAACCACACAACCTGGAATCCAAGGTTACTTTTTAATAATATAGAATTAAAGAGGTACTTTAAAAGGCATTTATGCTGTATTTTCATATCTTCATACTGTTTTATCTGTACATGAAAAATATATAGTTAATGGAGTGAAGACAACAAGGGTCTAAAGGAAACTTGGGGTTTTTTAGCTTTTTCATCTGCTTTGAAATCCTCCTTAGACATATGTTTTTGCTTAAAACAAACAGAGGTGAATAAATCAGTTGATCAGCATTCCCCTAGAGCTGCCTGCATTAACTTTCTTGGCATGATCTCATCGCTTAAGTCAATATGACTTAAGAGTTTCTCTAACAGTTTATTTGCCTCTAATTCTATACTGTTCCTGAATCTAAATTTCAGTCTACTGAACAGAAAAAAGGATAGCCCAGAGACTTACTGTCACAAGAAGCAGAAGTTTCCCTTGCAGGCCTGAAATAGTGAGCATCTTTTTTTCAGACACAGAAAGTTCTCCATATGGTCAACTTTGTGTTTAGGAGTAAATCAGAAGTATTCCAGAAGGAAAAGAATCTTTGTACCTGTACCTCGGTACTCCACATTACTAAATCCAATACATCTATTTCTATTCTCTCCAGACTTCGCTACATATCATTTGGCTGAAAAAGCCAGACAGTCTATCTGAAAAACTGTATTGTGGAGAAATGCCACGTGGATTTGTTTGGAGACACTGGCTCTTTTTCTCACCACTTGTGAACATATTCAGGGAACAAGGAGATGCAAATCACCAATTTGTTCACTCAGATGTTTACTTATTGACTTATTTTCCTAAGTGACTACATACTTACAGCCAATAATGAGGCCTTCGTTTTCACCTAACAAAGGCGCATTTGGAAATGAACAGATGTAGGATGCAATTTGGCAGCCTCTGCCTGTCCCCGGTAGCGGGTTGTACAACCAGGCAGAGAGAAAAGAAGAAGCAATGCGCTCATACTTTAATCCTTGCATCGTCCAAGTGGGGGGCTGGGGGCACCCACATGAGTGGATGGGCTTTTGTGGAGACACAGGAGCCTGCCGTGGCTGGGAAGCGGCAGGGCCGCGCTGTGCAGCACTGCCGAGGGTGGGCACTGAGGGCAGCGGTGGTGCCAGCCCTGCTGGCAGCCAGGGGAGCGCCGAGCTCCGGCAAAGCCACACGGACGGCGGCTGTGTCCCCCGGGCCATGCCCCAGCCAGGCGATGCGGGGACAGCCAGCACCCTCCCGGTGGCGCCCCAGCTGCCGCAGAAGGAGCCTACAGTCACTCTGGGAAACAAGACTGAATGAGCCGGGGGCACTTCACACAAGAAGAGACTTTCTGCATCAGTGATCAGATTCCTTCCCCCCAGAACCACTCCTGGCAAAGGCTAAGCTTTCTCCCAGGTCTGCCTCAGCCTGCTGCTAACTAAGCATGAGCAGGTAGCAGCACAGCCTGGCATGCAGTCTCCAAGGGGCCCTTCCTTCCCGCAAAAACTGGCCATCAGCGAAACAGAGAGCAACAAATATTTTTGCTCTAAATCAGCACTCTCTGATGAGATGCCTGGTGAAAAGCATTTGCACTGAAGCAGTACAGCTCACTGGGGCCTCTCAGCCCCAGAGGCACACAGTCCTGCATCTGACCTTCCCTCCTGGGAGCCCCAGCAAGCTTAGCCAAGAGGAATGGCATTCACACATCTGAAAAGTACCTGAAACCGTAGTAAAACACACATTTTAGCATTCATTCAAAGAAGCTAACTGCTTGATTCCCTCCCTTTGATCAACACTGAATTTCATAAAACAGCAACATTTCAGATCTACACACAGAAATTTAGTTTTCTAGGCACACACCATTGTTCTCTTCTCATATAAACAGAAGTGCTTCTAATATTTTTTAGTTTGGGTTCTGGGTTTTGTTGTTTAGTTTGGGGTGTTTTTTTTGCTGTTTGACTTACTTTTCCCTGTTCTCTTCTAATTCACATGTGTTACTCCTGAACACTCCAGTTTTCTTACAAGAAATAAATCTAAGGTCCTGACCACTGGGGACATTGGAAATCTCATTTAAAAAATTGAGGGTAAAGTGTTAGTTTTGCCCAGTTTGACAAAATCTAATTTGGGTTGTCACGTTATGTCTTTGTAACCTTCCCTTGTAATTTCAGCTGGATTGAGCTGCACACTACCCCAATCCTTTGTGCAAAAGCCGCTCTCTGTGCCAGCGTTTCTGGTGCAAGCAATTTCAACCCTCCAGATATTGTGTCAGACCTTCAAATTCCCTTTTTGTTCTAATGAATTCTTTCTGAGACAGAATATCCACTGACATCAACAACAGCGTTACCAAAACAGTGAACAAAATCTGAACAAGAACAGTAAGAACACACTTGAGCAAAGCATGCACAGGCTTAAATTTAAGCATCTCTGTGTTGAACTGGCATACTGAGCAGAACTGATAAAATGTGAATACATGCAAGTACATTATTTTCCTGTTTTGCCTCATCAACTTCTAACTCATATATAAGAAATAAACCTATTAAGACATGAACAATAATAAGAAAATATACCAGACTATTAGCTAAACAAAATAGAAGAATGGTCTCTTGATATTCCATCTAGCACAAAAAGCAACCTGTCCAGAGCAGAATATTTCATCTCCTGGGGAAGAATTAAGAACAGCTTTGAGTTTTGTACAAGCATTTTTAAAGAAGGATTACATATAGTTGATTATTTTAACTTTAACATTTCTGAGCAAATTCCCTGTTTCCCACCAAGAAAAAAATGCCCACAGCATTCATCTATTTCAGTGGTTCTTTACTCCAGTTTTAACAGAACCAAGACATAAATTGGACCAATTGGACCAATACTCCTGTTGATGTTTAGTCTACTTAGCTACAAATACAGAAATATGTAGTAAAAGACTGCTACCAGTTGCTCTATAGTGCATTTTTGGGGAGAGCAGCTGCACTTTGGAGGAGGCTTTCACAAGCTATTTTGCCCTAATTAAGCTTTAATCTACAAATCCCATTATGTAGATCAGTTTGTATAGCTACAGTTGCATTTAAAATTACCTTTTACATTGTACTGGAATAAGTACAGGACAGGAACAAATATTTTCAGATTGCTTTGCAAAGTTTTAAGGCTTGTATTTTCCAGAGTAAATTGCACAGGAGTCCCATAGTTACAGTTGTTAGCACACAGAGATTTGCCAATACTCTGCTTAGAATCAAGTTGATCTCACATCTTTCAGTAGAAATTTTTTACATTTTTTTAATCCTTATTTTGTTAGTAGACTCATATAACCAGCAAGACACATTCCTCCAATTTTAAGTGTTTAGAATACATTGCATTTGAAATTTGTTGGTTTTTTTAGGTCAAAATTGACCGCATGGAGTGGATGGGTCCACAAGAAATCAGTACAACAGGAAAACAAAAATAAAAATGGATACTGTTTCCCAACAGCTTGTTTGATTAAATCTATTGCTGAAACAAAAAACACATATTTCCTCTGCCTATCTTCTAAATATTTCTAAACACTTTACACTGACAGTTTACAGTGTGTATGTTATAAAATTCTTACAAACTGTTGAAAGCACTGATGAAAACAACCTCAGTTTAATATTGTGTGGTGATAATTGCACAGGAATGCAGGCACATGGCAGAAGCACAGTTTGCATGAGGTGTCAGCACACTTCCTCTTGATTGGTGTGGAATTAGTAGCCAAGCAGTAGTAGTCATTTGAACCCCTTTTCACCTACATGTTTTTTCGGTCTATACCAAAGAAAGATGTCTCATTTTCAGCTTTACCCATGACACTGGCTTCTTTATGCAGAGAAAGTATTAAAGACTGTTTCAGCTCAGCTTACAGTCAGATGAGTAACTACATACATTCATGCTGGAGAGAGTTGTAACTTCACCTGTAGCAGGGGCGCAGGGGATAACACTTTACATCATCCCAGTCAGGCAAAAGAGCTGCAGTTTGTACAGCAGTTGCCTCTATCTGCCTTTTTCTAGCTGAAGCAACACAGACCACTTCTGCAACCACAATCAAAGGTATAGTGAGTGACTAAAACAATGATAGCTCCTATAGGTGTCAGATCCACCTATATGGACTTTTCATATAGCATACCCTCAGTGTATTTTTCCATAAATCACATTCAAACATCACAGGCAGCACCAGCATCCAGGCAGGAAACCTGCAAGGGAGCCTAAGGATGGCAGGAGAGAGACTGCAAATTCAGCAGAGGCCGCTTTTCCCCAGGAGCCTGGACTGCAGGCCTGCTTCCTGCTGCAGGGCTTTGGGCCATCAAGCTGTTGCTGTTGGACATGCTTTTTCAGGGAATGTAAAAGTCAAGACTTTTTAAAAAGCCACTCCATAGAGATCAGGACCCCTCACACAGAGGTTTTTGCATGGCATGGTAATGCTACTGCTTTTACTAAAACACTCCAAAAATTTCTGTGTCAAGAGAGAACTTCCTTTCCCAGGTGTGCTGGTTCCTGCATTGTGCTGCTTTTCTAGGCACATTTAAACAGCTGTTGCACCTCCTGCATGAGCTGGCCACTATGATTCACTTTTTATTCTACAAAAATAAAGAATCCTACCTATTCTCCAATAACAGCCCAAATCATTTCAGTAGCAGTAATGCAATCTGTAGTGTTTCAGACCATTACTCTGAAAACAGCAATTGTGTTCTGTTTTATAAGTGCCATCTATGTAACAATTTAAGTTTGTAAATCACCTCTGAATCCTTTGTGATGAAAGGTGCTATATAAACTCATGCTATTATCATTCCTACATTTCACTGCTCCATAAATGAGATACTACAACAGCTCCACTCCAGCAATATGTTTGTGATCACATAACCCTCCACCCCCAGTATTTCATTTTTACTGGAATTAGTGATTAACATGAACATCATACCCTGTCCTATATCCCACTTCTCTTTGGGGTTTGGATTTTATGCCTGGCAACAGTGCACTGTCTTTCTGTAAGTGGTTTCATTAGAATCAGAGAAGAGCAATTAAATTGGCTATTAGGATGCAAAGTGTGCAGGTCAGTGCAGCTTCTGCCAGGCAAACCCACCTTAAAAACGCAGCCCTTAGAGTCCCACCCCTTTCTGAAAGATTCAGGAGACTGTGGCAAAGCACCTCCTGAACAATTGCAGCAAATAGCTCCTTTACAAACAATGGAATTATTTCCATTATAATTGCTTTACACAGGCAAAAGTTAAGGAAAACCATTGGTGATTTCTATAAAAAGTTTAAAATAGGAGGCAGTCGGTGTCCTGGTCTTCATTCTCCTCTGCTTTCCCCACAACTTTTCTGTTTTGTTTCCACGGGTTTTCTCTCACCAGGGCCCCGCTGAGCAGATCCCGTTTGGAGAGTTTGTTATTTCCCCTCCTCCTTTTTGACACGCCACAGCAACCTGAAGGAAGCCAATACTCAAAAGAGATAACAAGCTATGACAAGTAATGCAAGAAAAAATGGCAAGGTAAAATTCATTTGACAGCATCCAGTTGATATTTCTCGGCAGTGAGGGAGAATGAGGTGCACCAGACACACTGCCAAAATTTCTATCACCAGTGTAAATTAAGCAATGTGGCAAAAGCAATCAGAGAGTTAAAAGAATCTTCTCTTTGCCCTTGTTTGCCTCATTTCTTCTTTTTCTCTTAAACTGCACCACTGGGATGAACCACAAGACTTCCCTTCTCCTTATTAAAAAGGCAAAAACTGCTTATGCAGCAACTGCAGCAGGGCTCTGTTGCTAGCAGATAGTAAGGACGCATGGAGATGAGCTACAAACGGTATCCATATCAGCAGAGACACTTATGGGGAAAAAATTGTTCTGTGAACATTACAAATTCTGGCTCTAATTAAACATTCATCTCTCACTCTTCTGGGGGCGGAGAAGAAAATCATTGTCCTTTTATACTGCAGTTAAAAGTGGAAAACATTGCATCCAGAAATACAAAGAAATATTTTTCTATTCTGTGACAGCAATGAACGCTGAGGGTTATGCTGACTGAAGGTAATTACTACAGCTCTTTGCTTGTTCTTCAAAAAAATAAAAAGAACTGTTCATGCCTTAAAATACTCCTTTTTAGAAAAATCTGTAAATCATTCTGTGATATAATTTATTTAAAAAGTTGGTACAAGTGCAGACATGGTTCCTCCCTTGCTGAGCTTCCTGGCCTTAAAAATATACTTAAAGATACATATATCTGAAGTTGAACAAAGAGACACAGATAAAGAAGGAGAGGTGTTCCCAGCTGAGATCAGGTTCACTGAGGGAATTAGATACTCCTCCATCCCAGGTCTCCGGTGAGGTAGATGAAAGGCATCACAAGTTTCTTAAGTGTAGAAGGAAGAATAATCCAAACATTAGATAGGGAATGACCAAGGAACCAAAAATCACCAGTCTCATCCGAGTCTCTTTCTTGATTTCTCTCACAAAAACATTGGATGAAGAGTGCCAAAATGTAGAGCTAAGCTGCTTTACGAGAATAACTTAGTGACATTTTGGAAGGGCTTATACACTGATTTGGGAACATCTCCAGTTTGTTTTTTCCTCCTGCCTGTTTAAATTCTTTTTCTGTTATCTGTGCTTTCCTCCTTTTCTCAAATGGCAAATCCTCTAGGGGTTCACTGAAGCCTGAAGTTCTTTCTTGTGGAGGAAAAGGGGGAAGGGGAGTATGTGTTGTATCTATAGTAATAAAACATTCCACATGATTGATATAAATGTTTCTGACTTTTCACAAGCATTTGGGAAAGGCCTCAACTGCCCAAGCCCATTGCCCATACTATGCTCCCATTTGGCTTCAATATATAGGGAAAGGGAAGATTCACTCCAGTGTTTTTGAAGATCTGATGGCAATGCACTGGAGCTCACTTCCAAAGAAACAAGTGACACCATCCAAAGCAGAAGAGAAGGAGGTGAAGCAGGCAGTGCAGAAGCAAAGAATCACAGAAGATCCTGAGCCAGAAGGAACCCAAAAGGATCATAAAAGTCCAGCTTCTGGCTCTGAACAGCACAGCCCCAAGAGTCACACCACATGCCTGAGAGCATTGTCCAAACTCTTCTTGAACTCCATCAGGCTGGTGCTGTGACCAGTGCCCTGGGGAGCCTGTTGTCAAGGAATACATTCCGTGCAGTAGCTCAGTGTGCAGCTGCAGTGCAAGCTGCAGACTGAGATCTGCGATTGGAGCCCCAGGCAAGAGGCCGTGAACTGCCAACCTCTTTGCTTGACAAAGGGCACAAGGATCTGTGGTACAGACACCCAGAGACACAGCAGGAGCTGACTACCCAAGATTTTCACCTGATTTTACTCCAAGAGTATAAAAACACTCATTTTTTTAAGGCCCCTCCTTGGAGGCACCCAGCTCAAACTATTTTCTTATTGCATCGTGATTAAACTACTGTAAGGATCGAGACATCTGAGACTCTGCTATGGGAAACCTGGGGTTGAGCCGGTAACAAAACCTGATGTGACTTGTGGAAGTGTGGGGTGTGTAGCTGGAAAAGGGCTTCACCCCTAGCTCAGGTGGTGTGAGAGGAGCTGCCAGAGTGGCTCCTGGATTGTTAGGTAGGGAAGTTTCCTTAACACTGTTTCAGTGCCCAGCCACTCTCTGGGTGAAGAATCTTTTCCTAGTATCTAACCTAAACCTCCCCTGACTCAGTTTCACGCCATCCCATTGGGTCCTGTCACTGGTCACCAGAGAGAACAGATCAGTGCCTGCCCCTCTTGCCCTCAGGAGGATGTTGAAGACCACAGTGAGTCTCCCTTTGGTCTCCTCCAGACTGAACAAGCCAAGTGACCTCAGCTGCTCCTGGTACGGTTTCCCCTCAAGGTCCTTCACCATCTTCATTGCCCTCCTTTGGATGCTCTCCAACAGCTTAATGTATTTTTTATACTGTGGTGCCCAAAACTGCCCCCAGGACTCGAGATGAGGCTGCCCCAGTGCAGAGCAGAGCAGGACAATCCCCTCCCTTGCCCAGCTGGCCATGCTGTGCCTGATGCCCCCCAGGACACACTTGGCCCTCCTGGCTGCCAGGGCACTGCTGACTCATGTTCAACTTGTCATTGACCAGGACCCCCAGCTCCCTTTCCACAGCACTACTTTCCAGCACCTCATTCCCCAGTCTGTCTGTACATCCAGAATTACCCCATCCCAGGTGCAGAATCTGGCATTTGTTGTGTTAAACTTCATACGGTTGGTATGAAGTGTGCAGTAAATAAAACTGGTCTCCAGGGCCCTGAGAACCATAATTTCTGTGTTTTCAGATCACCACCAAGGACTCTGTATCTCCCTTGCTATTTTTGGATGACTCTGCAAAAGTTAATCAACACAAAACAATACAAAGTGACCACTGAGTCCAAAAGATAGGAGTAACTGCTTTCACAGCTTCTCATCTACAATGTCACTGAGGAGAAACACAGAAATCCAAGTCTGAGAAATGGCTGAAATCTAAAATACTCTTGCTGAATTGTGTAATTTCAGATGAAAGATTAAGATAAAACTTTACTGTAAAACATCGGTCTTCATCGCAGATGATTTGTTCATGGTGCCAAATCAGTAAACTCCATTTGATTTCTTTTTCAGCTGTTTTGTCCTGTCAAAAACTTGGTCATCTTGTTTCTTACATGCACTCTAAATTTCTGGCCATGGAATTCTAATGTCCAAACAACTAACGTAGCTTCTGTATGGACTAAGACCTAGATGGAAAAATGACCAATTTTCTGCTATTAAAGTTACTACATGATAGTGAAGGAAACAAAAACCTGAGATTTTTATTTCTGGCTATGTGAGATGTGTTTTAGTGCGTATGGGCAGGACAGCTGAACAGAAAGAATACGGTTTTTCCAAACAAGTGGATAAAAGTTGGTTTTCTCATCTCAGTTCCTATCTGACTGGAAAAATCTCCTGCAGCCTTTCAGATTATTTATCTGAAAAATGAAAATAAATTGATTGTTTTCCTTCTAGGTCTTTTAGTATTTATAGCAAGCTGAAGTGTTAATCATACCACTAGTCTATCAAATTATGCATGAAAAATGATGGGATTTCACTGAGCTAAAACGGCTATAATCCAGATTGTGTTATACATTACAGAGACTTGTGCTTTAAAGACCCACTATTCAATTTCTGGAAGAAGTGCCAGTTATTTTCCTTTATAAAGGAAAATGAAAGTAAATAAATTTTAAAAATAATAATAATGAAGAGGTTATTTTGTCACTGACCAGATCCTAGACATGCATCTTTCAGAATACCTTCGAACTTTTAGCCCTGCTTTGAGAAAAAGCATTGAGCAGATGGCCTTTAAACACCTCTAGCAACCTAAATATTTGTATGATTCATTTGACTGACTAATTTTGGTTTAAAAGGGTAGAAAGCCTACGCCTGTTTTTCCCTACCTAAGGATGACAATCCTCAGAGTTTGTAAACTGATCTATTAAATGAAGCACAGGTATTATAACCCCATCATACTTGAAGGTTCACACCACACTAGGAGGTTAAATTAGGCCCCCAAAATTGACAAAAGTGATTTTTGTATGTTCATGAATCGGAAAAATACTCAAAAATTATTTATATAAATTACCAAATTCTATTTAAACATGAAATCAAAGATGAAGAAAACCTGGTTTTAGTTTAAATTACAGAATAATTTCTTAAAATAATATGAACTCAAAAACTTATTGGTATTGCTAAATTGCAACAAACCTACATGTGAGGCAGTGGACTGTACCATAAAGAAATAAAAAATAAATGTCATTTGTTTTCACCTAAGAAAAATAAAAGAGAATAAGATTTACTAAATAAAATGTGCTTCTATAACACAGAAATCTGTGTGGCTCTTTACCATATAATTAGTTTTTCCTAACATCACTTGAGTATAAAACACCAAGAGATAGTTAAAACCTTCTTCGCTTTCTAACTCAGGTCAAATATTTGTGGAAGGAATGTGTCTTCAAATTATAAAAATACATTTGCATTACAGTTTTCTGTCAGTTTGATAGTAGAATGAAGAA
This sequence comes from Machaerirhynchus nigripectus, assembly GCA_013397975.1. Taxonomy (NCBI): domain Eukaryota; kingdom Metazoa; phylum Chordata; class Aves; order Passeriformes; family Dicruridae; genus Machaerirhynchus; species Machaerirhynchus nigripectus. The sequence goes on along the minus strand of VZRQ01006889.1, from coordinate 407,834 downwards.
AATGTTAACCTGATCACTAAAATTATGCTTTTATTCAAAATTTACCAGAAAGATTCATTTATCTATCTGTATCTTCTGACATGATAAGCAATTAAGCAAAACAATTATTACTTATAATTGGAATTATTATTTAATTTCAGGGCTAAATAGTCAGATAAAGCTCTTCATTATGTAACTTCTGCTACTATTTCAGTTGTTTTGATGGAGAGGAATTTGCGAATTCAACCCTAACTTTGTGAAGATCTTTAAGGAGAACTACCACCATGAATAAAAATGTAAATGTGGAGACACTCATAGAATAACAGTAGGAATTGCTGATAAACCTGAAAATTAATCAGTGCAGAAAAAGATTCTATAGGTATTCTCTTTAATAAGTCTCAAAATTACAAAAGCTTAGGTCTGAGCTCAAATCAAAAATTAAGTTACAATAAATTAAGAGTTTCGTTCCTGATCATTGTTTTAATTTATAATTTTCTCCATCTAACTCTGATATGTATGCAGTAAGTACAGTTTTGCTTAGATTTCTAGTCAAATTCATGGTCTGCATGAATGTAGCAGTCTTCATGTACTGGGAGTCAGAGACGGTGGCCTGTGTGTGAGAGCATGTCTTTGGCTCAGAGATAGTGCCCTGTGGTTCATTGATAGTGCCCTGAGGAATGCAGTCTACCACAGATGATTAGCTGATAATTTTACTGAGAGTTTAATGATAGTTGATGACTTTCATAAATAGCAGGTCCTGGAATAAGGATCAGCCTTCATATGATCAAAGGAAAATTCTTACATTTGCAGAGAAAACCAAAACTGAACCAGCACACATACAAAATATTTTAAATTAAGTGGCCAAATGTGAAAATATTATGTTCTTTAAGGCTTACACTATTTTGATCTATCACTAATAAGCAGTTTGTTTTGGGTATGCTAGTTAAACATTTGAGAATGAACCTGTTTTCTGGAAAAGTTCATTAAATTGATTCTTTTTTGGAGCTCAAAACCCCAGTGTTTTGTATTCTCTCTATACTGGTTAAGACCTCCCAAATTGCTTTCACTCTCAAAAATAATCCCACTCTGACAGATTGCCTTAATCTCAAAAAACAATGCAGTAATAAAACCACTGTTGGTACAACATTCACATATATTCCCTTCCACCTTTTCTCAACAATAATGCCCAGATTCTTTATATCTTGGGGTTTTGTGTTTCATCATTTTGTTGTTGCTGCTGTTTGGGGGTTTTGTTTGTTTCTTTGTTTTAGTCTTTCACCAGTAAACTGAAAGGTTTGCATCAACAGCCTTCAGAATCTCATTACATCTTTCTTGTTTCAGCTGACAGAAGTGTCTGATGGACACCGAGGATGCTGCTGCCCTCTGTGCAGACCAGCTCAGGCAGAGAGACAAAAATACAGACATTGCTACTTGTAGGCTACATAAATACTTTTAAGGCAACAAAGAACCATGTATTAGGGTGCCCTCTTCTTTCTGCAGGGCATTATAACAGTAATTACGTGCCAACAGTGTACTTGTGCCTAAGCCCTGTCACCTGCCTGAGCTACATTAGGAACTACAATTTCTACTTCTTCAGCTAAAGGACTAACACAGAAACATAGGAAAAGTTCTAATTAAACTATGGTATAAACCAGGCATATAACCATATGGGCAATGCCATTTGCCCTAAACATGACAAAATGATTGGTGAGAAGTGGCATTTAGATCTGTTCCAGAAGAAACTCGAATTACAATGCCTGCTCTTTCTGAAGTGGCTTTTCAATAGTCTCACTGACTTCAGTCTAAGAACAATGCATGTATATCGAGAAGAGAGGGTTGCCACAGTCTGTATTTCAAGCAGTAGTCCAGAGATGTGAAAATCAAACTGAAGTTTGATTGAACAACTCAACAATTTTACAACACTCCTTGCTGTCCCAAATTTATCACATAGGAGAAATATACTACTCACACCTGGACTGTACTGTATGTGTGAGCAATCCATTTCTATTAATCCCTTTCTCTAGTCCCTTATTCACTAAGAGTCCTTTGTGAGACAAACATAATTGTCATTATTGTATATACTGTTATTGTTTAATTGAACATATTGTTATTGCTATATTATTGTTATATTGACAAAATGATTGCTAAACCACATTAGAGCAGTATTTATGGCTTAGCATTCTAACCATTTTTTTCTCTTGAAATCTAATGGAAAAATAATGGCAGGGAAGCTACACTGAGGACTCAAATGCCTTTCAGGCCATCAGGATCTTTACCGGAGGACTGAAGAGAAGATTATTATTGTAAGTATATTTAGCACATAGGAATTTCTCATCAGATGGTGATCAGAGGCAAAATTAGCTTTGAAGCAAGTCAAAACTTTAAAGAGTCAGATGTGCTGGAGAATGTTTAAGAAATGCCACATAAATTAAATACAAAGCTTAATATATTTTCAAAATGTTGACCTGTCTGTGATACAATTAGTAAAGAGATTTAAGTTTATCCATAATGGTACAGTTTTCTCAAATATCACTATTTCCTCCTGCAGGAAAGAGAGAGAAGTTAATTTAAGAGTTGGTATTATTTTTTCCCAAAACATATAATTCTGTATACAAAAAAGATCCACTCCTGAAACACTAATGCACACAAGAATAATTACATTAGGGATGTCCTCTCTATGTTAATACCTGACAATTTAATTAGTATGTTTATTTATTTCAATAGGGTAACATTTCTCTAAGTTATGAGAACACCAACCAGTCGAAAGACAGCTAAAGATTACGAAGAAAATGAAACATCATTATTACTGGCTATGAGCAGCTTGAAAAATGAAGACTGGAGGCAGGAACAAAGGTGCTAGTGTGGCTGAGGTATTACACTGAAAAGGAAAAATAAAGTTTGATCCAATGAGTAAATTGACTGGAGTAAATGGAGAAGCAGAAGTGAAGCAGCTTTAAAAAATTATTCACAGTATCACAAGGAAAAAACCACAAGAAATTGAATGGTGTTCTTTTTGACTTTGGCTTAGGATGGAAGTTCTTAAGCCTGTCATCTGGACAGTATAGGTTAAATTGCAGATAGATTTTATGTAGGAAGGTGTTGCAAACAGATTAACTGAGGACACAGAGAGTCTGTCTACTGCTTATACAAGACCCAGCAGAAAGCTACAAATGGGTTTTACCCATGGAGGAAGAATGTCTGGGAGTATCTCATCCCCTGGAAGAGCAGTACTCAGCTAAAGTGAAGTTAATGCCAGAGTGAATTCCAGGCAACATCCAGAGCCTGAACGCCAGTGCGCTGCACAGTGCGCGTTTCTTGTCTGGATCAGCAGGAGTCTGCTTTCCTGCACCCTCCATCCCTGCTTGTATGGGTCCTTCAGACTGAGGACATCTCAGCCAAGAAATGTGGCTGCTCCAATTTCCTTCCATCTTATATTACTCCTCTCAAAGGACCTGTTGGAGGTTTTTCTTAACCATGTCAGTGAAACAACACAGCGTGTTTGTCTCAGTCTTTGAGAAATTCAGTAAAAGTTCACCATTTTCTAAATCCTGAATTCTGCTGCTGCTGATTATATATGTATTTGACATGGAACCAACATTTACATTGACTAATCCCTAATATTCAGTAAAACTGAAAGAATTACAAAACCAGAGAATCTGGAATGAAGACATTGGGTTCCATTTCTTGCTTCATCTCTGGCTTTTCAGGCAAACTTGGACAAGTCATTATTTCTCTCAGTGCTCTACAGTCCACTTCCACAAAACAGACGTGCAAACAACCTATATACAAATACCACAAACCTTTAAGATAGGATACTTTCTCCTTAACAGTGTAACATTTGCCTTAGAATGAATCCTTTCCTCCCAACAACCAGTATCTATAAAAGGGTTAATTCAAAAACACCCTCAGAAACCAGAGAACTACAGGTACTCTTGATACCCTGAACATGTAATATTTATAACAGTCATACAACTTTAATTTTACTTCTTTGCCTTAGAAAAAAAAAAAAGAGTGCAATTTTTCTAAGCACAGCACTGCAGGAAAAAAAAATGAAGCGCTCGTTAGTTTGGAATTTTCCATCCTTTTCGCTTCTGCCTGAAAGGCAGAGGACTGTGGGGGTTTCATAGTGGAAAGAATTTAGGCCTGTCTCCCTTTGACTTGCAAATTTTAGAAACAGTGCACTATCCATCTAACTGGTTGGCAAGGATTTAATATCCCTAATGCCAGTCATGAAGCATTGTCTCCTCTACCTCCTCCCTCCCTCACCCTTCAACTTGTGTATAAAAGCTCAGTGCATGCAGAATTTACACTCATAACAGTGGTGGCCACTAGTGTCACTATAAAGTGACACGGTAACAGCAGTTAGAGGTCTGGCAGTGATACTGCCATAAACTCAGAGCTTCCTTTGACAAAATGATGTCTCACCTGTTAAAATTCATGTTGGTGCAAAATATGAGTTTTAACATCAAATGCACCAAATACCACAATTAAAGAATAATATTTTCCCAATATGGACTACCAAGTGGTAAGATATTTTCCCATCACATTTTCAGTGCTATATTGGTATGCATTTATATGTCCTCTTTTCATATTTTAGTTTAGCGTAGGTAGTAAAATAAGAAACTTAAATACTAAATAAAAAATATAATCAGAAATATACTATCATTGAATTCACTTGAAAAGCTCTTCAGAAAAAAAAAATTCTGAAGCAATTCCATCTGTTGTCCTCAAACTATACAAGAGTTCTTCTACTCATGACAGCAACTATGTATAAAAAAACCACTTGTCCAGTATGTGCCTGTGGAGTTTTTTCCTTCTTTTGACTAACTTGGGCTTTGAAAAGCAAACTTTTCTGATGAAGGATCTAATTAAAGAGACAAGCATGTCTAAGCTAAATTTGTGTTCATTTAAAAAATTACTTGAATAGTCATAGGAACAGGTAGGCCCAAAGGAAAACCTGCATATTTATTGTGTCATAACCCCCCTGTACTTTCAGGGGCAAAAGGTAATGTGTACCTAAAATCCCATTTGTACATGTTGCCCTCTCAACTGGACATGACCTCTGAATGTAAAAAGGCAGGTTGGTGCAGACATTATCTCCCACAGGGGGAAACGGGCTGCTTATCATCCCATCAACCTCAAAGCCTAAGTTACATTTGACATCAAACTAATGTCACTGAAATGAATGACATTGGCCTATTAGATGGTACTCAGAACCAGATAAACTGGAAAACTCGGGTAGGAAGATGGGGCCATAGAGGACATATTGGCACTTTGTTTCGTGACTACTGTGCTCACTTCAGTCCATGTAATAGAAAAAAAAGAATATTAATACTTCAACAGTTGTGTCATTTCATCAAAATCCATGTAAAGGCAATAGGAACAGTCAAAGACATACTCTTTTCCATTCTGTTACCTGTGCTTACACACTACTAGAGTTTTGTATGCACCTAGTTGTTCCAAAATAAAACAAGATTTTTAGCACAATGATTAGAAAACCATCTGAAATGCACAGCATGTTTTGTGTAAAAACTCACTGTGGCTTCCTATTAGGTGTTAGAAGTTCTCTTGTACAAACTATCAGATGTGCTGCTCTTAATTTTTTCAGAGGATGAAATAAAAGGTGTAGAGCAGAATCAAAGTCCAGACTGTGAATCAAGCTCACAGTCCCATTTTCCAGTAATGTTAATGGACAAGGTATAGCAAATCAGCAACAAATGGATCAGCAGAGCAACCTTATCAGTAAATCACTTGCTACACTCTAAATAGTTGCCTTTCAAAATGTTGCTTGCATTACTTGAAGAGCTATATTGATTTTATATCTATCCCTGAACTTGTCTGTGTTTAAGTTTAGAGTCTGGAAATAACAGTTAGCTTTTAATAAAGTGCTATTTATACAATCATACTGCAAACAAGGCTGAATTTCACACATACACAAGTGATAATCTGCCTTCCTCCCTTCCAAAGCAAGGAGAGTACTGACAGCTATGAAAAGATATTATCTTTTTTCTTTTTTTTTCCCATTTTGATGGTATTGTCTATGTTTTTATTTCCTACTATGGATCAAAGAAGGAACACCTAGTGGCTTTGTTTCTTCTCTCCTATTAGCAGAAAAGAGTAATCTTTACATAACCAATAATTTATTTACTGACATTTGCAAGTTCTGGGGCTAAAATGATTTAGGCAATTTAATTACGCTTTTTTTTCTTTGCAGCACATTTCTGGAGATGTTTTACCTTTGGAAACTTTTCCAGTTTTCCTTTCTTTTTTTTTTTTTTTTATGCTCACAGTGGCATTCTGTCCTTTTGCTAGAACAGGACTCAAGGCCAGGATCCAGCTACTGAGCTCACTGTTTCAACTGGCACCACCCCAGTACCATTTTGTGCCATGCTGCCTGTACACCAGGTGGCCAGGAGAATGGTAAGATAGCCAGGTAAGCATAAAAAGGTGAAGAGATACCAGAACTACTTACACTCAGTCCTAAAGTGTCTGTAATTTGATTCTAGAGAATGCTGTTCATTCAAATAATGTTAGCAACATTTTACAGCGTTTGACTGTACATCATCTTCCAACGTTTTACAATGAAAACATCTCATTGTCATAATCTGTGCATCTCCCTTGCCCAGCTCCATCCACTCTTGCCAACAAACACATATTAAGCAGTTTTTCCATGCAGCCTGACCTAGGTTAACCAATTAACAACATAATTAATTTAGTCGTGAATAAGATGGCTTTGATATTGTGTCACTCTGTACTGGGGAAGCCTGGCAGCTAAAGGCCTAAGGAAAAAAAGCAGCCCTTCTCTGAAATCTCCGTGGGGACCAAGTCCAATGGGGTCAGGAGCATTACTGGCTCTGACAGAGCGGGACACGCCAACAGGCAGCAATGGGCCTGAGCAAGCGTGAATGATGTGTCTATTTGGCAGCTTTTCTGGAGAAAACAGCTTTGTAATAAAGACAAGGGAAATATGAAAATCACCGTATCCTTCTGCGAAAGGTAGATCTATGATGGATCTGCCCTTGACACTGATCTCCACTGACATCCTTTGGTGAGGAAGCTCTAGTGAAGGAAGGTTCTCCAGGGAGGGTTTGTACACCTCTCTGCACACAAGAGAGAAGCTGCCTTGCTCCCTAAGCACTGGCCTGATTTCAGAACCCAGGTTTATGGGCAGGGAGTCAAGACAGAGCTGCTGCAAGGAAGTTTTAGGGAGACTGGATCTGACCCTTTTGGAAGGCGTATGTCAGTCAGCGTCTGTCAGAGGAATTGCAATTGGGTAGGGCTTTAGACAGTAGAATTGCACAGTGTAAAGTGCTTGGACCTCCCACAGAGCTGGCCTTTCAAGTATATTTTGGGTTCAACATTCACGGATGATGGGATTGAAGATTTACTTCCAAAGTGACAGCCAGGTGACATAGCTGCACATGAAAGGAAGCTCAGGGCCCAGTCAAGGAGAAAGGCAGGAGCTGCATGGGAGCTGGAACCATGGTAGAACCTGTTAGAGCTCAGGAGAGCTGCTGTCTGTCAAGGCAACAAAAGCTGTTCTTGAAGAAACGTGCGAGAGATTCCTTCCTCTGATCTATGTCATCTTATCTTGAGGACCAGTTTGAACACTACAGAAGAGAAGACTGTAGAAACCTTATTGGAAGGCCAGCTAAATTAATAAAAAAAATTAAAATTAAACGGTGGTAAAGGACTGAGTGTAATATGTTATCCTTAAAAAGATGGCTGGAAAAAAAAAATCCACTAATCTCTAATCTGAGGAAAATTAAAAATATGCAAGATACTCAAAGATGGATTTCAAGTACTTAAATGGGGGACTGATGTTATCTAGAAGTGAAGAAGCAGAGGCACAAGATGTGGCAAGTGATAGATTAGATACAGACCCTGCTACCTGGATCATGGTGTATATGGCATGATGGATCTGCTGGATTTTCTGTAGTGCGACCATAATGTCATTTCAAATCCAGAAGAGGCTAAAAACACTTGTTCAAAGTCTTTTCTTTCTTTTGTTTCTCTGGGGCAGAGTAACATGACTGTGTGTGTACGACGTCTTTCTTTTGTTAGGAGCATCAGTAAGGAGTTCTCTGAGAGCTGAGGAGAAGAGGCTGCCTTTGCCTTAGCACCTAAAAATTGGAAGTTCTTTCGACATGTCCCTCATACCTTATAAAGTCCCAGCCTCAGGTGCCTCCACCTCTTTTCAGAAGCATGTTGCACTACACTCTGCCCTTTCACTAAATTAACCATATGCATGGAGTCTTTCCTCCACTACACACCCTGTAAGCTCAGAGAATAAAATTTTGTTATACTTCTCAAAAGCTTTCAGCTCAGTTAAATCAAAAGCAATTTTCTTTAGAAAAACTAACAGCACCTCTCCTTCCTGAGAGTTATTTCCATGCCAATTTCAAGTTTCTACCTACAGCTGAACAAGCTGACAGAGTCCATAAATATTCTCTGTAGATGTGGGAAAGTATGTTTTATCTTGGCCCATTCCAGAAAATGGTGTGCCCATGTTCAGGCACAGGGAATTCCCAGCTAGGTATGCAACAGGAGTATTTTTAGCCTGCAAGTGAACACTCTGGCAAGTTTTAATTGACTGAAACCAAGAAGCTCAAATGAAAATTACTATGCAAGTTCAACATGTAATGCAATCCGTAATAGCCTAGAATTGTATCTGAAAACTTGCTAGTGACCCTTGCTTCAAATAATAACTGCAAACAAAAGGTATTTGAGAAAATGAATGCATCTTTGTTTTCAGGTTTGTTTTGCATGCATGGCAGAAGTTGCACATTATCAGTTTCATTCTTCCCTGTGCAGAGGCATTCACTTGCTCAGCTCCTGCCATTTGTTCAGGCATTGCAGGCAGTAACCAGGAGGAAAGACCTGTTTTAAGGTTCAGGATAATATGATTTAAAGCCACGAAATGCAGCAGCAAAACAAATGGATGAGTTCTAAAAATCCTGCAGTCCTCGTGGGTCTTGGATTGCCATTGCTTGCTCTGCAGTATTGAAAATCAGGCCACCTACTTATGTTCTAAATAGAATTAAAACCTAATTGAGGCATCTTCTTTGGAAAATCCTTGCCATCACCTTCAAGCCTGTGATTCCACTCCTTAAAAAGCAAATCAAACCAACAAAAATGCTAACCCTAACCTAGCAAATAGTAAAAACATCTTGCCTTTTCAGAGACTGCTTGCACTCAAATCCTGTCTGACATTTACCTCATGTAATGTGGTCTAAGGTGAAGGAACATTTTTTCCCTCCATCACAATTTCAGTATTCCATTTTGTGTGGAAAAAAAGTTATAACTAAAGTTCTGTATCCACTGAGTGTTATACAGGGTTTTAAGTGAAAAGCAGTTAATCTACATCTAAAACCAAATCAGCACATGCAGGAACCAAAGCATGTTCGAAGTCCTGAGATACTTGTTTGTTTATGATAATAACTTTATTTATTTGTATGGGCTGTATGCTTCCTTTGGTAGACAGAGCCAAGACACAATTTATAAGAGATTTATAAGAGATGCAGCATGATAGAGTCCATCTATCCTTCTCTGATAAAATAATAGTAAAGACACATACAACCTTTTCTGTTTGGTGATTTTCATTACTTCTGATGTTACTGAAAGCCTAAACTAATATTAACTTCTGTATTATACATGGTTATTCCTAACATGGTATATTACAAAACCTTAGAAAACCTCAGAGAATTATAAGCCAGAAATAATTAAAAACCAATGTAAAATAACCTGACTGTTGTTCTGCATTAAGTTGTTTTCTTATATTTAAATATTTAAAATTCTAATATCTAACAGGAATATGCACAACTTTAAGAAAATACATGTGTACACATGTGTATATCTATAATTAAAAAATTAAATATACACTCCTAAAATTAATAAATCCATCTTATTAGTGGCAGTTAACAGAATTTGCTGGACTCATTCTTTTGAATGGCAAAGCTGAACACACTTCCAGAGTGATAATTTCTAGGGTTAATTGTCATAGCTTCCTTGACGCAATCTTCTCCACCAGCTTTATTTTATCTGCCAGAGCACCAATATGCCATGATTAGCATAAATTAAACTAAATAAATTCAGTGGGTTACTATATTATTTTATGCTAATCCATTTATTTATTTATTTTTAAATATTTCAAGGTTAAGGATGGGTGAGCACTGCAATGGCAAATTCCTAACACCAGCTTGTTCAAATTCAGCTCAGAAGTGCTTTAAAACGGTGTGATTTTTTTTCCAGAAATGTTAAGGAGAAAAAATTCGGTGTGAAAAATGTCACCAAGTACAAACTGCTCTATCATTATATACTGACCTTTTACGGATGTACTGATGGCACGCTACTGTGAGGCAAGGAACTCAATACGTGCAACTCAACAGCACAGAGCAAGGGAAAAAGACACTCCAAGTAAATTTGCTTGCATGACTCACATGAGAGGCTTTCCTGGTGTTAATAGATATATCCTGACCTCCTATTGCCCCAAGTAATGTTCTTTCAGATTTTAGAAAGGAGTTCACACATCTCGAACAACTGGTTCACACCAGCTGCCCGCAACATTACTTGCAAAGCCCTCATTGTGAATCTGCTGACAAGTAAACTGGAGACAGCTGGAGAATGGGGCAGTGGTGCACATGATCAATCAGCTGACCATTCGGCTGAGTTGGTGCCTCTGCAGTCTGAAAGGAAATTTTCTCATCAGAAGTGTGAAGAGCACATGTAGTATGTTTATCACTGACTGACTCTCTCTTCAGGAGAAGGTCTAACTCAAAACTACAGTCAACCAATGTTTGATAAGACCAATGGTTCAAAGTAAGTATACAATATTCCATCCTATCTGTCAGCACAGCTTATGCAAAGACTCTGTACCACATAATGTAGAAATGAACCCAGCAGTGAGATTCACAAAACGCTTTAATTTGCTTCTTGCACATGACAGCACAGTAAAGACATATGCTGTTCTGGTTTGTCAAGTGTGCATCAGTGTAAGAGGTGATGGGTACAGAAGCAGACCTTAAAGGAAATGGAAAGACAGGATGAGATTTTTGTCAGAGAGCTTTAATGAAGTAGTGGGTAGAACAGCAGAAGTAGAAAAAAGATGGAGAAATTGTAATTGTTCCAACTGCTCTTGCACAAACACTTCAGCTTTTAATTTATTGAAGATGTTAAAATTATCTTTGTTCTCTATTATCAAATTTAAAATTATTTTCTTGTTTTTCCAGTTATATATGAGACAAATGGTGACTCTTACTTCTGTTCCCAAGAAAATGAAGAAAGAGTATGACAGTACAGACAAAGATGAGACACAGTCCCTGTGTAGGCAGGGACAGAATTAAACACAAGGGTCCAGCCAATAGCAGGAAAAATAAAGGCCATGTCCAGAATGCACAGTTAAGATAAGAAAATGCAAATTTTAAGTGCCCGGGATAGAGAACGGACAAATTGATCACTTAAAAGTATATCTTTACAGTCTGCCAAATTAACTGATAGCCATAGGCATCTTTTATGGTCTTTTCTTAAATTAAGTGCCAAAGTGGCAAATGATCTCAGTGTTCTGAGCATTTCACAGTAACAGAAAACAGATGAAGAAAATATCAAGTAAGAACAATGTCCCACTAATCACTTAAAATTTCTACTAACCATTCAAAAAACAGTGTTGCAAACTGACTAGTCCTGCTGGTGGACTGGATGTTCTTACCATACGTTTCTTTTCTGTGTATCACCAGAGCTAATGTTTACAGGGCAGGAAAAATACATGACAGCACCTTCTGCCATCCAGAAGTGTATGCCAGCAAGCATTTGAACAGAAAACCTTCAGTTTGGAAGTCAGAATGGACAGCAAGGAAGGTTAGACCTTTATTTCGGGGGCTCACATTTTCAGGGCTCACATGCTGTGGATGCCAAGTCTCAGAAAGGTCTCTTGTTTTGCTGTCCACGAGGCTACTCCTTCCCAGAATCCAGCAGCCAGATGTGAGCCCTCCCTACTGCTAAGTCAGTGGGCAACTGAGACGAGTGCTCTGGTTAAAGCTGAGGTAACCCTTGTGAGATCAGCACCACAGCAGTCAACACCTCGTAGGACCCAGACCTTCATGAATTGCATGAAAACTGTTGTCATTAGTAACTGTTGACTAAGGAAAACAGTTTAGAAATATGTATGAGTTTAAAGCACTTAAGAAAAGGGCTGTTAAAAAAAAAAGGCACGAAAGCAGATACTGGATGCATTGTATCACATAAATCATAGTAGCTTTCCTTCACAATGATTTTCAAGATGATATCTGAAAGGATCAAAACCTATAAGCATTAAGAAGGGTGTTAGATGCTGAAAGCCATCAGAATCCCTTGTTCTATCACTCTGAATACATTATTGCATCTCACTTTCTAATGCTGAAAATGGATAGATTTTCAGATAAAAATTAGGAGAAGCTGAATTGCACTCCCTGTCTGGATTCTTGTAATGTATGCATTTTCATAATATTTTGTGCAAAGCATTCAGGGAAAAAATCGCATATATTTATGGTCAAATTACTGGCAGCTTAGCTTTGCAAATGCTGTAATTTAACTGTTTAACAGTAAATTATATTTACAGTTTGTAATGTAAATAAATTCTTTTTAATTCAAATAATAGTAAAAAAATGTGTGTAATAGAATTTCTGTTTAACAATGAAAGACTATTTTCACAACAGACAAAATTTACTTATTTCAGCTTGTATGTATTGCTAAACAGTCTCACAATAACAAAGATTGTTTCCAACTATAAATGTGTGTTAAAACATTTAATAGTGGAATCTTGTCATATTGATGTACAGTAATAGAATATCATAAAATCCTATTCCAAATTGCAAACTCAAGCATAAAAATTAACTTTATATACTAAGGAGGACAGCTTGAAATTACTGCTATATGGTCAGAAAGTAAAGCACTGGTTAAAATTTTGATTCTGCTAAACATATTTTAAAAAAGAAATCCTAAATTTTTGGATATTTCTAAAAGAATCATAAAGAATTTAGGCTTCAGTTCTGCCAGGATGATCTCTGCTAACAAATGTTGCTACTCTGTCAAGCTATTCTGACTTTAGTCCTCTAGGGTGTGCAGAGGCAGACAACTTTGTAAGATAAGGGCCCTGATGTTAAAAATTCATAGGAAAGGTCGTGTTTCTACCATTTCTGAAGTGCTGAGCAGATCAATGGAATGCACAAAACAAGACAGTAGGACACAGAAATTGTTTCCTGCTGACTGGCACTCCTGCAAGAAGCACTTGGGAAACACAGAGGGTTAAGGATTGCCACCACTACCCAATTTTGGGACATTCTTTGCTTCTGGCCTGCGACCAAGTAAGGTCTGGAGACAGAGAGTCCCTATTCCACTTGCAGGAGCAAGCACATGGATACCTTCAAAGGCCCCTAATGAAGTCAACATGCTGAGATCAGCCAAGATAACACACTTCTTGGAAAAAAGGACACAGTTATGTGGGAACCTTCAAGCAAGCAAGCAAGAGTAAATCTCTGGTAATTAATTCCTCCTGGTGCTGGCCAAAAGCCTTTGTGCCACAGGGAGGCTGGCCATGCCCAGAGCAAGGGGTTCCTCACCAGGCATGGTGGGCTCAGTTTAAAAGCCCACACTGACCAACACAAAAGGAAACACTGAGCTGTTCAACACTCCTCTGCTTCAGGTCCTATGGCATGAATGTGGCCATACGAACCCCTGCCTAGTCTGGGGCTGCAGCCACTCCCACTGCAAGCTTTTCCCTTTGGATTAAGTCCTGAACGTATACCTTTTTGTATCCAGCACAACCTGGCCCTGAATTCCAATGGCCAGCAATAAGAAAGTCACAGCAACTCTGGGTTTATCTAACACAATCACAATTACCCTTTTGATACCTTTCTTTCATTTATACCGGAGACTCTTAGCTTACTCTCTATTTCATCTGCTTCCCAGAGACCAAATTTACCTCCCTCAGCAATGTTTTGCCCCATAAATGAACACTTTGTGATAGATGCACTACTGTACCTTACACATGACATTTCCTGTAGAGCAAAAAAGGCTCTTAAAGGGACTTTGTGACTTTACCCTACTGAAGCCAAAGAAGCCCAGATATAATTAAGGATGGCAGTTGGCTGGCAGTCCCTCAACAGCAGCCGCACCACGTCAGTCCTTTTGGAATCAGCAAAATAAAAAGCAGGTCATTCAGAACTGTGTTTTGGGGCCAGACACTTGCAAGAGAACTGAAAATGATCTAAACTCACAGCCTGGTACCATTCAAAAGTACACCACAAAATAAAACACACTTATTGATGTTTTGGAAGTAGAGGTTGCCATAGTTGTATTTCTGAAAGCTCTAAATACTATTTTCTGAGATTCTCCTCTTTTCCTGTATAGCCAATGGCTTTACAGAAGGCATTTTGTTTAAACAGTAACTATTATATACTCATATGTATTCTTTTGAGGATTATGTGAGCTACCTTAACCCATGTTGAATAATATTGCATTCAACACACATCCCCCCACTGAAGCTGATACAGGATTGGGTACTAGCCAATATGAGGACTAGCATCAGCCTGACCCTTACTAGTGGAAAGCTCAGACAGCATCTTAACCTCACAAAGAACACAAAGTGCTTTACAGATTGAATATGCAGCAACTGATCACTCCGGCTGAGGTGTCCTCAGAAATCTCTCATCAGTTGTACATGAGGTATGCTAAGACTACAGCTAAGATGGCACATTTTCAAACATAAGCTGAAAATATCTAGAAGTCTTCTAAAATGAGGGACAGTCTAGCTATTAAGAGCAAAATCAGCTCCCATCTTTTAGCTGTTTTAAGTCACTGACAGCTGGTTCAGTCTTCCTACAAGTTGCTCTAGTTTATTTAAGAATGCTTCATTTTGCCTGTTCCACCACTTTCCATTTGCTATTTCCTGCTTAAAGGAAAAAAAAGGTAGCTCATTGAAAATGTAAATTAAATAAATCCTGTATCAGAAAAAAGTTAAAACACATTAAGTCAAAAGCATTGCTTTACTTCTTCCACAAATTACAAGGGTTGAGACCTAGGTCTCCACATGCTGGCCCAGAGCTGTGCCAGAGCTCTGCCCACTACTTCACACTGTCAGCAAGAATGCTGCCGAGTTACTCCATGCAGCCTTCTCTGCAATGGAAATGTTCCTTGCAGATTCTTCTTTGTTTAGTCAATTTTTAGTCAACTGAATTTCCAAGTGGACATGTTCTTTTGGATGAAAATGCTGTTTTCCAAGTGCTGCAGGGAAACATGATTTTATTTCTATATTTGTTTCCCTGGGAATTTAAAAATAAATGTGACCAACATCTCTATCAAACAGGTTTTGAAGAAGCTAAATTCTAAACCAAGCTAAAAATTATTTTTAAATACATCCATTTCTTCCAACAGTGGACACAACAGCTTTGTCAAAATAAGAAAGTGAGCAGTACCACTAAAGTGATGTGTTGTCCTGCCACTCCGCCTTGCGCTTGCCTGGCTTTCTTCTATGCATTTAAAAATAATGCAGGTACTTTCACACACAGCCTCTCTGTGATGCTTTTCATTTATCTGCTCCTTTGCACTTCCAGCTAACATCCAATGCAGGAGGTCCCAGCTCTGTTGTGAAGGCATCTGGTTCAGCTTCACAAGCAAGCAAGCTGTGAACTGCAGAGTGTGTGCAGGAGCCGCACTGCTGGACTTTAACAGCAATTTTCACTTAGCTCTCAGCATCCAGAATCCACTTTGCATTCAAGTGATCCTAACCTAAGCATAAGGCATACAATGCTCAAAAGAAATAAAATGAAAAAAAGGGAAATGCTACTTCTGCCTGCACTGAGAAATCTGTTGGCAGGGTTGTGCGTTCCACTGCTGTACAAGAGACAAGGCAGTACAATTTTCATTAAGCTTTCTAACTGTGTCACAGCAAAACTGGAACCATGCCACTGACTTATATTCACCCTCCGGTGAATATAAGCAGCTTGCTCCACTTCGTTTGACTTGAAGGATTTTATCCAGAACAGTGGCATTTTTGCAGTGAGAACTGTGCCTGCTACTGTCATGGTGGCCTAACAAACACTATTTATGACAAAAGAAAGAGTGTCTAATTATGGCACATTCCTGAATACAATGAATCAACCACAATCAAGGGGCAGGATTTGATAAAGTCCTGCCACAAATTCTGTTTCAAAACTCCGTTTTCATGTGGAGTGGACACATGAAAATCAGGCTCTGTGGGGGGAAAAATTAACAAATCTTTGAAAAAAACCAAAGCTGCATAATCTGTGGTATTTCAGTTGGTCTTTATCCGCAAAATCCCAGATCTTTGTTTAAGCTACAAACAGACTATAAAAATCAGCTTGCTGGCCTCTCTCCTTATTATCCACATCCCTGCACAAATCAAATGAAGCTTTTGCTGTAAAGCTGATAAAAAACACCACACACATGAGCAAGCTGATGTATTTAAAAAGTGGTTATCATTTCTAATCCTTTCCTCTCTCTCCAGGGAATATCATATTTCCAAGGAACACACAAAACTCCACCACTGAGCATACATCAGCACTTATACTTGTTTTGATTAGGGATTTTCTAAAATAACAATGAATGAAGTAGTCTGGCATTATCGTTGATTTTTAGCACCTAGGGAAGCAGTATGACAGTCATCCAATTGCTTAAAATCAGTGAATAGCCAAGACCAGTTCTGACAAATATTTGCACTCATATAATCTATTTCAAAACCTCACGAAATGAACTACAGTACCTGGTTTGATATCAGGTGGATGCTTTTGCCATTTCTTTGTAGATAACCGCCTTTGTAGAACCCCGTGTGTAACCCAGAACAAGAGAAGTGGTCACAGATGCTAAACTAATGCCTGAGCTCACTTAGCAGGCACTGGGATTTGTTTGAGAATCAGGGTATTGAATGAGATGCTCTCCAGTTCCACTTCTTTGCCAAACACAACAAATTTTACTGTCTAATGTAGACATATCCAAATAATATATCTAGATCCACTCTAGACAACCAAGTTTAGATTCCCGAAAGGTCTAATGCTCATTTCACACAGATGTGAGTATAGTCTTGCAACCTGCCGCAAGCCGAGGAGTGACAACCCTGGGAAACCAAGGTGGTGTAAGATCCAGGTCCCACCTCCTAGAATTCAGTTTTTCAAGTTGATTTGTTACAGGCTTGAGCCAAAAACCAGGAAATCTGACTTACAACTTGTGCAGAGAGGTTAAAATGTCCCTTTGTCCACAGAAAGACTGTTTTACAAATAAAACTTCAGCCATGAGTTATGATTTTTAGACTCTTGAAAATACACACACATACAAAGAATATAGAACAGAAATAAGCACTTAATTTAACTGACAAATTTCTGATGGCCTCAGAATGGAGAAAGGTGCTTCTTCAATGTGGGCTTGAGCACAGTGAGTCTTACATTCATGGCAGAGATTTGTGTGTCAAACACCATTAACATTTCATGTTGTGTGTGATTTCTGCTGTAACACACCACATGCATTATGCTACTTAGATTCTGTCAATTTAGCCATGTCCTAAGACCTCACCCGTTACATGAAGGCAGTAGGCTATTTACATTTACAAGCATCATAGGGAGCAGGGTGAGGTAACAGCCTGCTCCCTGCCAGGCAGTGGGTGACCTTGAAAACAGAAAAGGACAAGGAAATGGAGACTACTAATCTAATACTAATGGATCTACTAATGCAAGAAGTCTTTGCTCTTCTTAAATTTTTAAGTGTTGGAAAACAGCAGAAACAGCACTTTAGAAGTAGATACAGAAATTTGGGAATTATGAAATATCAAAATAAAATTTACTCAATGAATTTAAGCCAGGAACATCTGTAGAATTTTCTCCTGTAAATAAGGTCCTCCTGTTTCAATTTTCTCTGATACTTCTTGCCTTTTTTTTTTTTACATTAAAATATATAAAGCAAAAACTCAGCCTGATTTTCTTCAGAAGCAACACAGAAAAGTAGGTATTTGAGAAAACTAAATATAATTGAACATGTATATGTATTTTAAAGAAATGGAAACAAAACTGACATTAGAGAAAGAGTAAGCATGTATTCCAGCAAATTCTCCTCTCTTTAGCTAAAAGAAGTTGCCAGGATTCTGGTTGTTTTTTTGTTTTTTTATTTGGCAATTGCTGTTAAATGAATAATCAGATAAAACAAATAAAAACAAGTAACACCTGTGTAGTCTGACATGAGCAGAGACTTAAATAGGATTCAACTTTTAAGAGCCACCCTCAGGTGCCTGAGGAATCATAGCAAGGTAATTCAAACACTGTTAGGCCAGTTTTCAATGGACTTGTCAGCTGAACAGCTGATAAAAGCCATCTGGACGATCAAATACTGCATAGTTCAAGATACATAAAGTGGTGAATATATGTAAGCCCAATCAGTCTGAATGACAGATCTGCCTCCTCACTGCCTAGTTTTTTGTTACTGTTTTTGACAGCTATATATATTCCATTTTCAAGAGTTCAGAAGTCCAGGCCCTATCTATATGGCATTTTTAATTCACATCTACACAAATGTCATGGTATTTCTCTAGGGGGGAAAAAAGCGTAGAAGCTGATTTTTGTGTCAGCTAATAAAATTATTGTATAGTTCATTCAATTATATTTTCTTAGCCATGTATCTATATGGATACCTTACAGTTACAAGACAAATGACAGACACAGGTAAGATAATGCAGTCTACACCAGCTGTCACTACCACCTGAAAAGATATGACTGAAGAAGTGGTATGGAGGAGGCCTGGTCTTTCACAAGGACCTAACAGGTTACCTCTCCTACCCCTAATGAGACAGCTATGAATCACTGTTTAGCCACACAAATCCAATGCACAGCTGCCTTCTGATTTGAACAAGTATTGCCCTTTTCTATCAGATATTTAGTACCAGAGAGACACTAGAATTTATCTTCTGCCTATAAGACACCTACGAGAAACTTGGAATTTTAGACCAACAGTATTCTAGATGCTAAAACTTAACAGGTGAAAATGCTGGCTACTTGCATGACAAGCTTTTTCCATGGCAGATTTGCCCTTTAGATGTGCTTTGAGATACAGGTCTGCATTTTGAACTGCACTAGTAATATCAGCCACCTAATCTTACTGATTAATCACTGCAAATCACTGAGTAGCGACTGATTGCCACACACACAGAGCATACATGTCCTCTGTATGCCTATGACCATCCGCCCCTCAACCATGCAAGTAACTTCCACTGATTTTGTGGAAAATTAGACTTGTTGGAATTTTGAAAATGAGGGCAATGCTTAGGGACTTAGACATATGTTTTAGAACATATTCTAGGACCCCGTTGTGGTTTTGTTGTGAAACTTGTTCATGTTCATCATCCTCACAGTGTAAAGTGCTGCATTGGTAATAAGGAATGGAGATACAAGAACATATGCAAGTAGAACTGGTGTTGCAAGCAAAGACAAACACTTTATTGCAAACATCATGCCCAAAATTCACACCATCTAATTCCATCTAAGATGTAGCTGGACTTCTGTTTCCAAGAAAGTCAACTAGAAAGTCTTTGCAGTTGATTTGTGCAGAAGAGAACTCTCTGGTGAGCCTGGAGGCTCCCAGCACCTGTGCATGTGTAAAGACAGCTTGAGCTGTCTGATATCCATCTCCAGTGGCAGTGTTTAGGACAGGCAATCAAAGAAAGCATCTGAACTTGTCCAACACAAAAAAATCTTACCTGAATTAACCGTCACAATCTGAACAGACAAGATTTTGATCCTTCGTTAGCTGCAACCCTTAGACCTCCACTTGTTGAGGTGTAACTTGAGTCACAAATCACAGCAGAAGGTAGCAGCTTTATTTAGCACATACAATACATTGTTTGCACAGTATTATCTACAGATTTTGGTTATGAATTAAAGAAGAAAAAAGTTGGCTTAAGCACAAATTTTCAGGACAGTTACTGGACAGGAATCACTGTTTATAGAATTTTTTAATTTCCAGGATGAAAAAGTGTCAGAGAAAAAAAAAAATGAGAACATGGTAATTTTCCTCATAAAAACTAGAGGTTATATGAAAAAAAGCTGAAAAAGGCTCTGTGCTCAAATGGAAACTGTCTCTTCTCCACTGATAATATGATGCAGCCAGACATACCGCAGAAAATTAGAAGTAACCTGCAAGGTTTTACTAGCTTTGATTTTTAGCTTGGTGCGTATAAAATTATTTGTATTTTGCTCTAGAAAATGCATGGCATAGGATTAATGATGGCACTGTGGAAGAGAGGATTTTCTTCTCCTGTGGAAGATCTGTGAATTCTTCTCAGACCTCAAACAGTACTTACAGCAAGAGAAAAATATCTGCTTTACATTTTATGGTGCTATACAACTCACTCAAGGCCCAGTTTAGATCTTGCACACTTTCAAACTTCTGGTTA
Source organism: Machaerirhynchus nigripectus (assembly GCA_013397975.1). Lineage (NCBI taxonomy): Eukaryota > Metazoa > Chordata > Aves > Passeriformes > Dicruridae > Machaerirhynchus > Machaerirhynchus nigripectus. The sequence continues at coordinate 387,433 of VZRQ01006889.1, read as the reverse complement.
CATAGCTAGACCTCATTGAGTCTGATCTTAGTATCAGATTTGATCTCTTAGAATGATAAACAACACAGTATTTGGCAATTTCCCAGACCCTGAGAAAACAACAGTTCCCATGCTATTTCAGCACCTTCTATCCAAAATGAGGCAAAATGTGGCAAATGTGACAATACCAGAAAGATAAGAGCAATAAGTAATAGCAAAAGAAGAGGTTAACTAAAGAAATAATTTTCTAACTACACAGCATCTTGTCCAAAGCTTCAGGAAGGGTGGTCTAAAGAAAAAATCTGATTTTTTAGTGGAATTTCAGGAATTACAATTCAGAGGACTTGTGTTTTCTTCCTATCATCTATATATAATTAGAGCAAGACAATTCATATTGTACTCATTATTTCAAGAATTTTTAGAATACAACTGATCCATGTCATATGTTGTCTTTCATAGGAGACAAAACCTTGTAACACTCAAAAATTAGAGGAAAAAAAAAAAAAAAAGAAAAATCCATCTTGATGTCTACTTCAAACAAACTCCAGAAAACAGAGAATCACTATGTTGTTCAGGTGCTAAGTTTCCCTGCATGGCCCTTACTTGCTATGAGCCAAATACTTACCTTCAATTACATCTTAGGAATAAACACACCAAAAAAAAGTATTTGTGGTCTGTCCTTCTCCTACCTCCTTTAGCTGTGTTTACTCCCCTGGCAGATACTACAAACTTTTACAATCCCTCATTTTCCCCTGTACCAGATACCCCTTAAGGCTGCAGGTCCTGTTTCCCTGGCCAGCCTCAGCAGTGACCTTTGATCTCCAGCCAGAAGAAGAATTTGGTCCTGTGGTAGGACCCCTGCTGTCTCTTTTCATGCACTGGAGAGGAGGGGATGAAGTAGCAGGTAATGGGAGCTTGGAGGAGTTCAGATGTACAAATTCTATGGAAACAAGAATAAGAAAACTGTTCCCAACAGAGTTAAATTTGTAGACGGTGACACTTTCTGAGATTCTGAAGTGTGGTACTCTTTTAATTCCAAAAGACACTTGTCTGACCACAGAGATGTAGCACTAATGAACACTTGTGTCCCAATAAACTTAAAAGAAATAGCACAGTCTGATCAAACTTCAAATGAAAGGCAGGTGGTCTTCAGTAAAATTCTGCATAGCCATGTATTGCTGTTTGAACAGGAGAAGAAGGTCTGGACTGAATCTTGCAGTTTCTTAATTTGACAAAAATTAAAAAGAAAGAATCCTAAAACTCAAAACCAGACAAATCCAGATACCTTCTAACAGATGGCTCAGTTAGGTGGGATGAATCAGTAAATTCCTATTTTCAAAGCATTTCAAGGATCATAGAATCATATAATAGTTACAGTCAGAAGGGACCCTAAAGATCATCTAGGGATCCTTGTAACTATAAGCCTAAAAGTGCACGGTGAGGGGAAAGTAGGCTCAATGCCTGGAATGTAAACATTCCCAAACAGGAAAAACAGATGGTTCTTTCTACTGAGAGGCAGGGAGCAGCTCTTAGAGCCAATTCAGCTTCCAACCACATGGGAATTACGGTCATCCTAGAGGCAGCAGAGAGGCACTTCAGTGTGTCACATGGCATGGTACTCTGCACTGACAGCTTAGGAGCTGATACGGGTAACAAGTCTTTCACAGAGGGGATCCAGCAAGCCAGAGCCCCTTCCTGCCCTCTCCCACTTTTATGTTCTCAGATTATGCAGAAGGTCAAGATGTGAAAGTGTATGAAGGAACTGGGCACTCAACTGCCATACAGAAAGAACTGCCAAAAAAGAACTGACTGCTTAAGATGTCATGTTAAGTAAAAGCAAAGGAGGACTTTGAAACATCACTACCCATCCTCCCATACCTTTTTATTTTTATTAGACAGAAAATTGGACTATCCTACTCTGCAGCATGTCTAGAGCACTGGATGGAGTACTCTGATGAGATATACCTTTAGCTAAGAATCTTATGACCTTTCCACCATCCTGGACTAATTTTCATTGCACTTTTGGCAAAGGACAAAATTGGGCTGATTTCAAACAAGAGGTTGTTCTCATGTGGTTCATGGGAAAACAAATAAGAACTTGAGTCACTTGTGACACGTCTTGAGGAATTCAAGGCATCAGATTTAATCATATATATTAAATATATTATCCCTGAAATAACTTCTTGCAGTTTTGAAGCGCCTGAGAAAATACTGTGAATTGGAAACTTGAGGGGGATCATCTTTAGTGCCACTGCAATTGTAAATAGCAATGATGGCAGACAGATGAAAGCTTCTCTGCTGTTTTGAAAGATAAATAAATTACAGAAATCATAAAAGCATCTTCAGTGACAGCAAAGGAATCTATACAAAAGCTCTGTAAGAATAAACAGGATATTAGCCGAGATTCATTACTGCTGCCTTTGTAGATGTCTATATTTAAGCTAGTTCAGCAACAGGACAAACCTGATTGCTGCTATTCTCATTGAGCACAAGGCACCTGAGAGGTGAAACAGGAAGTTAGATTTCTTCTGGAAGAAGAAAAAGAAGAAAATTTAACTTTTAAGGAAGGTTTCCACTGATCTAAGTCTGTCAACGGTTCTCAGCAATCCCACTAAAGAATTCTGAAGAACATTTGAAATAGGAAAGAAAAGAAAATTCCCTTTGAGGATTTGTAGACATTTTCACATCATCCAAGGAAACTTTCATATGTTTTGTTAAAATATTTTTGTGTGATCTGTCATCCCTACAACATGAACCACGTCTATCATTAGTCTGAAAAATAAACAATGAAGCCTGAAGAAGAGAAGGCTCCAGGGAGACCTTGTAGCACCTTCCAGTACTTAAAGGGGGCTACAAGAGAGCTGGGGAGGGACTTTTTACAAGGTGATGTAGTGATGGAACAAAGGGTAATGGCTCTAAACTAAGAGGGTGGGATTAGATGAGCTGTTAGGGATGAATTCTTTACAATGAAGGTGGTGAGATGCTAGAAAAGGTTGCCCAAAAAAACTGTGGATGGCCCATCCCCGGGAGTGTTCAAGGCCAGGCTGGGTGGGACTTTGAGCAACCTGATCTAGTGAAAGGTGGTCCTGTTCATGGCAGGTGGTTGGAACCAGATGATCTATAAGGTCTCTTTCAATCCAAGCCACGCTATGATTCTATAACTAAACATGGTATAATTTAAAGTATAATAGCAGAAATAAATAATGGAAAAATGGAGTGGCAAATGATGAAGAGGAAATCTAAGAAGGAGCTGCTTACTTCAGTCCAGAAAATCTAGAACTAAGTCAAAATTTCAGACCAATATTTTGATGAAGAGTGCTGGAGCTCTGCCATGAATTAATGAGGAGATTATTTTTCCTTAAAAGATACAGAGCTAACTGGACACTAGCCTAACAAGGTAATTATCAAATGAAAGAGAACTGTTGTATTGCTGTGAACCTGCATAGACTTTTATGATTACTGATGTTCTGGCCTTTCTTTGTTTTAGAAGACCATGCATTTTAATATATTTGCATAAAATATATTCAGCTACATTGTCTGAAATAGGAGGTTTACTCATAAGTAGTCAATCAAATATTATCTTTCCTAGAGTGCTTTTCAAGTAAGAAGGCTATATATGCATGACATTTTACCAAGTTTGTTGTGCCAGAAAACTGGGTACGCTAATAATTATTTATGAAAAAGCAAAAGTATAAGTTTCATAAATGATTACTCTAAACACATAAACCAATGTTTTTAATAATTATTTTTCTTTTCATCAAATGGCTGTATATAATGGCAAGTATGGATCTATTAATGGCAGGTTTACATGAACACTTCTAAAAATGACTGCAAGAATTACTGGCCTCTGAAAATTTTGCTCTGTGTGCCTTTGACTCATCATTGCATAGGTAAGGCACAAGAGTATACACCAAAAGCCTGGTTTTTCCCAAACACTGTTGACTTGAATATAATTAGTATATTAGGATATTAGAATGCTATTTTCTTGTTGCTTCCTTTCTTAATAACTAAACTACCTAGACATATCAAATATCATTTCATAAATTAACAGTGACAAAAATAGTATAACTATGGTGGTATAAAGAAGGAAAAGAGTAAGATATAAGCAGTTGAAAAGCTTAAAGAAAGAAATCTATGTTTTTTCAGTGAGAATGAAAATCATATATTAATGTGCACTTGAAACACAGTATGTGCTATTGTAACACAGCTGTCTGACGCAGGCTCCCAGCTCTTTTCCTCTCATATTAGAACGGTTCCAAAATTTCATGGTAAAGGACTCATGGTTGTCCCTTTCAATCCTGCTGACTTTCGCTTTCAAATTAGAAGCACACAGAAGAAGTACAGTTTAGATGCTATCAACAGGTCTAGAGAAATGTGTCACGGTCTGGTGAGTAAATGTATCAGTTTCATAAAGACAAATTATATATGCTGTGCAATTCCAATAAACCTTTCTTTTAAAAAGAAGTGACAGAAGGGGAATACTCAACTGGCAAGACATGCAAACCAGAAAATTCTCACATGCCAATATTATCTCATTAAATCCTTGCTTAAAAAATGGTTTTAACATGCTCCCTGTAAACAGTACCTTTTGTTTGCTGTCTCTGCTATTAACTAACGCTTTCAGTAGATACTAAGATGTTTTTAAACAATCATTCAACTTAAACAGACTTGAATGACTATCTCATAATACACTACACAAACAAGCAAAAATAAAATAACTGGCATTCTTCTCCTTTCCGGTAGGACATCGAAACGTTGGGTAACGATGAATGCTGGTTCTTGCTAACTCTCTCGCAGGACACTTCACTTCATTATTTTCTTCTAACGAGGTGCACTTCTGGTAGCCCAGTCCATGGAAAGTTCTGTTCTGTAGACTGCACCGCAGCTCTCACTGACTGCTTCTGCTGAGAAGCTACACTGCCATTTCCCATTTCTGCCCTAGCTCATGTTCCCCATGGACACTACCCCCATTTCTATTACTATTTTGTGTGCTGCAGGTGACCAGTGCACTGATCAGAATGACTAGGTCCACACATCTGTGTTCAGGATAGCAATAGCTTGCCAAAGAGAAGCAGGCACTGATCCTAATTCTAGACGCTGCAGCAAAAGCCTCACCAGAAGCTAATGTTCCACTGCAGTGTGCTCAGATGCCAGGGGTTACTCAAATTGAAGCTGACAGCACAATCTTAATCCTGCTTCCCTGTGCATCTGTACTGCAATAATACAAACTGTAATTACACGATCACACACATTTGCACAAATGAATTTGATAGTATACAAATTTACTACAGTCTAGATATGTGTGCCCCTTTCTACAATCAAGAGACACATCAAGGTGTATTAATACTTATTTGAAATCATCCAGTCCACAATATATCTACTGACATATTGGTTGCATTCTGTTGAAAAAGTTATTGCTAGGAGCAGACAAAGTTATGTTTATTATATCTGAGCTCTCTACTGTAGAATCACATCATCAGATCCTAAACAGGTATTTTGTCTTTGTTATTACTAAGGAGAATTGATGGCAGGAGAGAAGCTTTAGAAGAAAGCATTTTGGGGTTTAAGACTGGTTTTCAAAGTATGCCAAGAGCATGCATGATGACCTTATTCCATGAGGGATGTTGTTTCCAGATAGCACTCCAGCACCGTCAGATGGGGCTAATTCCTTGACCCAGCGCGGGGGAAGTGGGTCCAAGCAGCAAAACACGCTACTGCCAAGCCTGGCCACTGGCTTTCTCCAAGGGAGGCCAGCAGCACTGGAGGGGCTGAGACACAGCTGTAGAGCAAGGCTGCAAACCTCACAAAGGCTAAAATAAGTGAAAAGGGTTGGAGATTGTGTGCTGAAAAGTCTACCTTCTCCACAGCTCTAGAGCAAAAAAAAAACCAAGGGAGTGTTTGAGGAAGAGGAATTGTCATCAGATCAGAGAAGAGCATTGTCATAGGAACATGACTGATGCTGAATATGTAGAATAGACTCCTCCAGGACTTACATGCTTTTTGTGGAAGTAAGGGAGAAGAACAGAGGGTTATTACATGTATGGTATAAACGATACCAAAAGTAAAATAAAATGAACTTTTCAACACAGGATGGCACACACGGCACCTGGCAGGGTGCCTAATGAAGGCATTATCACAAAGGAGTTCCTGCTCCATACCTAAATTCACACTCACTTTTTAGCTCAGTTAAGGAACGCTTTCCTGAAGTCAGTGGCTGAATCACCTTGCTTTGACCCATGATGTGGAGAGGTCTCCAAGCTCACAAAATGTACACCCTTCACAAGAAAGGAGTCATATGGACTCCAGGAACGTACCTAATGCATGCCAGCCATTAACTGGCAGGTGGCTCACTAGACTGGGCTGGACCTAGCCTGAAATAACCCTCTGCAAAACATGAGCTGTGTGGAAGTCATGCCCTCAGCACTGCAATTCCTACTGCACTGCACTGCCTGCTAATGTCAGCATAGCATGCAGCCACCAGCACAACAGATTATAAATTAAATCAAGCTGGCCCTGAGAGTACCAATAGTGCAAACTCTACTTTCCTCAAGGTGGTTGGAATGCATTGTCCAGACTTTTTCTTTCTATTTAGTCAAGAACCTTCTCCCTACCATAATACAACTCCCAAGTTGTACACAAATTCACACTACAGCTTGTGCACATTTCACTAAGGTAAATTTAACCCTTCTCAGTACAAGATACCCTCTGTTTCATTTGCAATTTAGAACTATTAACTAGTTCCATTAGTTGTGCATGCACAATGGAGAAAAGGATACTGAACAGAAACAGTCTGGAAAGGAAAGACATTCCGTTGTTTTCCAACTTGATACATATTTTCTTGATGCAAGTCCATGTTGTGGTTCAAAATCTCTTTGCCTGGAGATTTTCCTTTTTTCATTTTCCTTTTCTTCTTTTTTTTTTTTTTTTTAAGACCATGACCTGGAACATCCCTCTGGATTACAGAATTTGATGCACAGCCAGCCATGCATGTGCAACTGTCCCTAAGAGCCAAGCCTCAGTAAAAAAGCTGGTGTGCCTACAATCTTGAAACAAAAATAGCTGTCAAATCAAAACTAATTTGCCACAAAAAAAAAAAAAAATAAAAAAAAAAAAAAAAAAAAAAAAAAAAAAAAAAAAAAAAAAAAAAGGACAGATCCGCAGTTAGGGAATACCAAACTAGTTTGAGTTCAAACTTGCTTAAAAAATAGTGACTTGATTTTATAAGAGCAAAGTATATTTCTAATCTCTCTAATATAATTTAATAATGGATGAATTGATTTTCCTTAAGGCTAAAGGTGGGAGTAGGGTGGGGGGAAGAACAAATAGAGGTAATATCAGTTCTTGAGAGGGAAAAAAGTTTTAAAATCTGTCAACAACTAAAAGAGGGGAGGCAAACATAAACAGTTTATACAGCAGACTGCTGCTATCACATATTCCATGAAAAATACGTTAGTTAAATGCTCCCTGGACTAGGGTTTCATTTTACCTTATTTTAGTGAATTAAATCATGTACTACAAAAGAATTTGGATCTGAATGAAAGGAACAAGATTGATATCAGGATGAAAAGTAATGCTGTATTAATTCAGGCTCAGACATTAAAGACAAAAATAAAATTGAATTACACAGTCTTCTAATATTTCTGGACTAGATCAAATTGTATATAAAAACCTTTATCATAGCCAAATGGAGTTGGGAGTAATGGATTTTTAATAGATACAACAAAATGCTCAACATCTACTTTCAGGTACCCAGTGAACCGCATCAATGGAGTTGCCTCAGAAGCTGCCATTGGACAGACGGCTGTGCACTGGTGCTTCTCTGCATGTATTCCTGTACTATATCCAAAATGGCAAGCTGAGATTAGCCCGAGTCACAGATAAAAAGCAGATGTTTGAAGCTGAATGGTGCAAAAGAGGTAACACTGATAATGAAGGAATAACACTTTCAACACTGAAGTCAAGGCACAAGCCTCTCTGGCTGAAGGAACACTTACATGTAGGCAGTTCATTCTGGAGCAGAGCTATGGAAGAGACATCACCCAGACTCTGCATGTGATAGTGCCCTTCAGCAACACAATTTTTTCAGCCGCTAACTGTTGATTTGCATGTCTTGGCTGGGTGGCAGCATGGAACCAGCCCTACACAGTGACACCACAAGGTTGCAGGTAATGCCGTGTGCTGCGCTGTTATCCCCTCAGCTGCCAGAGCTTGCTTGCACTCCTTCTCTTGGCTTTCTCATACAACATAAAACCAAGATACCAACACTCTTAATGACCTGAAACAAGATCCTTCAGAGAAGAGTGTATCTGGAACAATGGACCTGGACTAGGACTTTTTTCCTGCACAGGCAGAGCTGGACACCAATGTCCTTCAGGAGCCAGGATATTCCCAGCAGTTCAGTAGAAGAGTAGTTTGGACTCCACAAAAAAAAGGAGTATCATAAATCTCAATCATTCTGTTCCAAATCTGTACAGATTACAGTAACAGTTACATATATCTGTAAACTGTCCTCTCCAATGCAAACTTTTAATAGTATCTATATATTGAGTTAATTTGTCTTGAAAAATCCTAAGCAAATACTTCACAGAGACCACTTCTCTGTGAAAATAAGGAGAGAAGAAACAAGAAATGCAAGGTACTGCTTACACTGCTATATGCACCAGGATGAACTTAAAATACTATGGTATAAAACCTATATGGATCAGAATAGTGGAACAGCAAAATGTCAGCAACATTTTAAAGGTAATATAATTTGGAGTGCAGAATTCAATATGATAGAGAATGATAGTCACTGTATAATATCTGAGCCTTCCCATATATAGCAGACTTAAAAAAAATCATGACTACATTAATTCAAGGAAACTTTCAATATGGAATTGGGAACAGTATCTCAGTGTCCAGAATCAGCTTTTGGGTCTATTTCTACTAATCATGGTGCTGCAGCTGACCCAGTTTAAATGTATTTCTATAAAGATTCCATAATTTTTGGTGATGTTGCATGTTGTGTTCTCCTAAGCCATTTAAAAATATTGCACTACAGTAAATACTCAGTGCCTAAAAATAAGGTGCATTATGTGGAACAGCTCTACTGCATCATAGAAATACAATGTAAATGTCTTAATAAAGTTTTATTTGTACATTAGACACAAGCATGCACATTTTGTGTAATAGAACATACACTCTATTATGATGCATGTTTGTGTATTTGACTATATTCTATTTGTGTGTGCATACAGGTCTGCAAGATTAAATTTGTGGGTAGAGGAGCTAATATTTTATTATCTGAACTTTAAGAAGATCATCTGCACATACTTGTCCTGATACTGTGCTAGAGCCATGAAGTATGCCACACCACTAACTGCACTGGTAAGAGTAAATGCACAATATAGAATTTATAAATTATTATAAAGTCATCATAATATACATAGACTTCCCAGAACCATTAGGAATTATGTTCTGAATCACCTATACCTGAGGATTCAAAAAGGGAAGAAAAAATCTGCCCAATTGTTTAGTTATTCATTCCTCTATAAAAGGAAATTTGTTTCTAATATCTTCAGGCAATCCACGTGCTCTGAAATGCTATAGTTTATACCAACTGTGGATAAAACTACTACACTTAATTAAATGCATCTCTTTATTTTAGAAATGAGATGACAATATGAAAATATCCTCTACCACAAAACTTCCATATTTTTATGGTATTGCTTAGGTAATTCAGAAAGTGAGGTGTTTCACTTCCAAAAAAGAAACCTGAGTGTAACAGAAGAAAAGAAAAAAAATCAAAAATGCAGGAAAAAAGTTCTTGACTACTAAGGGAAAAATGCATATTCTAGCTGAGTCTTGTTTCTTACAGGAACTCTGTAACTATGTTAAAACATTTTTCTTCAAGAACATAACATTTATTAACTGATCATCTTAAAAATCACCTGATAATATTAAAAGCTGAAGCAATAACAACTGAATATTTTCAATTTCATGAAAAAAAATTAAAATACCTCTAGTATAGCAACATTTTTATTTCTCAATTAAAAAAAAAATATAACGTACTGACAACATTTGAAGCCAAACACAGTTATTCAGCAAAACAGAAAAAGTACTGACCAGTTCCTCACAATTGCCATTACACTATACACACAAAACAATTAAGAAATTATTTAACACCAGTTTTAAAATAGTAAAAATTTGGTTAATATTTTGATATAAAAAGCTATTGATCTCCATTATTTTGCATGGGTGTCCACCATTTTATTAACATCACCTCCAGCAGAGTGAAAGAACTGAATGCTGCATAATTCAGACCAAATGGGTGAGCTAAAGCCAACCACAAAAAAGGGATTATTTGTATTGGGTAGGGGAAAAGCCCATAAATCACTGTGATTCTCTCATTTTAATTTTGCCTTTATTCTTTCTGCTTTCTGAACAGACCCAAGACATCTCAAATGTATCATGTCCTATGATATTAAGATTTCCCCCAAAGAGGGCTTATCACTTAAGCTGTTTATACAGCAGCAGAACCAATCTGATTGACTGGGGTTTCAGAAATTGCAATTAGAGGCTCCATTTAATTGTGCAATATTCACATTAGGAGGTGCTAGTCCTTACTACATTAGTAGCCCTTTTCCACGTGCACTTCCCAGACATGAGGTCTCCCATATTGATTTGTACAACACGTTTAGTTACAAGCAGAAGAAATCTGGGATCCCCCTTGTAAGATATCTGAAATCTTGCATTGTTCATAAGACAGTTGAAAAAGAGGCTGATGAAACAGTTTTCATTATAAACTTTTCCATGGAGTACCTAAGTGAGGTTGTGTGTGTACACGCAGGCAACACCCACACACGTTACGTGTGGCTGCCACTTTGCAGTGAAGCAGCTCTTTCTTGTATTTTGAAGGTATCGATAATCCAGAGGTGCAGGAATGCTAAGCTAGCTAACAAGACTGCAGCTGGCAGAGGCCAAGGTCTAATTCATACCTGCTAATTGCAAATCAGGAACTAGCAGGAATTATTCCTTCAATAACTCCTGTCAGTAATACAGAGAAAAAGAAAAATGTTTTTTCTGAAGGAAATCGGTGGAAGATTCAGGTGCAAAATCTTGCTTAGCCAGCAGAATTAGAAAAACATTATTTCTACTACTCACAATTAGAAAAAGTAAGGTGTTTTTGAATCACAAAAAGTTTAGTGTCCAAGATGAGAAAATTGTTCCAGAACTGGTTATGATGGCTGAAAGCTGGCACTGGCTCTGGGACCAGCGACTTCAGGGAATCAGAGGTGGAGATCCAACAGCCCCCGATTACTGGAGGCTCCACAGCCTCCCCAGGGAATCTCTCCAAGCACCTCATTTTTCTCACTGGTAAGAGTGAACCCCTCAATTTTTAACTTTTTTTTAAATGCAATTTAAAGCCTGCATCTCTTCTTCTGCTCATCATGGCTATGGAAACAGACCATATGACTTTCCTTGATAGTTATTTTTATTATGTACCAGTTTCCTCTTTCCATTTTTGCCATGTTTTCTCTTCTGTGGACTGATCAACTCAAAATCTTTAATTTTTCTTAGTAAGTCTTATTTCAAGACTTTTGCTTTCCCCTGGGCACTCACCAATCAGACCACATGCTTCTGTTCAAATGCCATCCAAAACATGCATTCAGTACAGAAAAAGAAAAGGCAAGCCCAGTCAGTAGGAGAGATTACACCTGGTGCTTCAGAATACTGGATTCACCATAGCTCAACTGACTGGGAGAAAATATGGATAAAAACTGTGCATGAAAATTAAGAATCTGTTAATGAGACTTCCTATGATATCCAAAAGATGCAACTATAATGTGAGAACAAAAACCACTTTGGCAAAAAAAGTTAGTAGAAAAATGAAGGCAACAATTAGAAGGAAAAAATCCTGAAAATTATGATGATGATATTAAATAAAAGCAAATATAAAAATGGGGGAAATATTCTGTAAAAACATGTTATGAAATATAAAATATTAGAATGAGATGCTGAACTTGGCAATGAAAAATCCATATCTGTAAAAATTAGAGAAAATAATACCTCGAAATTTATTATACCTTAATTTGGGAACAGAAAAACTTTGAACATCTATATATACAAAGCTTTTTTGTTCTAATTTTGGAAAGAATGTTTATCTTGAGTGAAAAGTGCTTTCTAGTCCATCAGCAACTAAGATGGATCTTAAATAGTATCTATGAAAAGTAAATGTTTTTTAAATCAGCATTATAATGGTTTTTTTTCACATTTCTATTTGGTGCTAGAAAATATTAATTAAAAAAATAAAAGAACTACTAAGGGAGCTTTAAAAATCCACTACTGCTGTGATGATATTTAAGGGATATTATAGAGTCAGGGAACAGCATAACATAATACACTTGCTTGATATCAATCCAGACGAAATAATAAAAAAAATTACACAGGATTTAACTGACAAAGATTGAAGCGGAAGGGATGTAATTAATGCCAGTCAACATGGGTTTATGCAAAATAGGTCTTGTCAAACAAATCTCATTTTATTCTTTGATGAGCTGACAAAAGTTTGGGTGATAAAGATGAGTGCATGGGTGTAATACACTTAGACACCTGTAAAGCATTCAACTTGCCAGCGTATTACTTACATTCTTACTGAAGTTTATTCATATACAATTTTCACAGAGCACATGTAAAATTGATTAACAACTCTTTAAAATGTCAGTTTTAGGAAGTAACTTTTAATTAGAAATCATTAGCTGGAGGGTGGAGGGGCTAGTGGTGATCCAGGCAATTGTGGACCTCTTACATATGATTTTAATGAAATTTTTACCTATGTTCTGAAATTCAACTCAAAAGTATTGCCAAGAAACTTTGAAAAAAAACAAAACTAGAATAGTGGTGTATAAAGATGAATACAAGGGAGTCACACAGAAAAATTTGTCTCACAGAGCTAGGCCAATTTACTGAATGCTCAAATCATGTTTAATGACTGTGATTTCTTGGGGAAAAAAAATAAGGGGAAAAAGAAAGAAGATGTTCCTGGAAATAAAACAATCTGTTTCTCTTGGCAAATTTAATTTTCTCTCTGGGAGTTATAGGACAGAAGCTAGATGACAGTTTTAGAGAAACCTGGGGTGGTAATGTAGCATGCTGGCCCCTCAAACCATCCTTTTGAAAATAGTTATGCAAGTGGGTAATGTGTGATGAACTTTCCCTGTTTATGCCCAAACTATGCTTATAAGAAATATCCACTAGATGTGGCTTCCCACCTACAAAAGTTTTTCAGTAAAGGGCTATAAAGTTACCTGCATAGCACAGGTTATAAAAACAGGGACAAATTCAGAATGAATCTTGCTGTGTATTAATTAAATAACTTGTACTAAAATCTAAACACACTTATGTAATATATTCTAAAGGCACACAGAAAAACTTAGATAAGCAGTTCAAAGCTGATGATTTTGCCACTTGGCCCAAAGTTCACTCTGAAACTACTGCCCAGAAAACTCTTCTTTCTTTCTATGTATGTATGTATGTATGTATCTATCTATCTATCTGTCTGTCTATCCATCTATTCATCTCTCCATTTATCCATCCATCCATCTTTCAAAAAATCAGGAAATGAAGTAAAATCAACCAGGGTTCATGAGCCAAGAAGAGAAGATGAAAAAAAAAGGCATAAAATACAAAGCATGGTATGGTTACATTGTACATTCCAAACACAAACAGCAGTAGAAATTATAACATAAAATACATATTCAATTATCAGCTACAGATTCAGAGCAACAATAAAACTGAAATCACTATATTTTCCTAGGGATAGGGAGAGCAAAGGACTCAAATTGTTCCTTTTGAAATTTCTACTGTGTAACATTATGCAATGCCATATAAAATTGGGTGATGAAAGCCTATAAAAAGTGCCTGAAATTCTCAATATATTCTATATCTATAAGCCTAAATAAATCCATTTTGAGGTCTCCATCATATCTACCACACATGAAATTTTTTTCCAGCTACAAATGTGATAGCTCATGCTTTTTTTCCTCACAGTATACAGCTCGTCCGTGGACAGAAATCATTTAGTGAACAGAAGAGAAACGTAGACAAGCTCTAATTTTCTGTACAGTGGCAACTGCATTCATTACGCATTACAGTAGCAGTTTGCCCTGAAAGAGTTAACTTTCTAGCTCCTATTCTCTGCAGTGCTGCATAAACACTGCACATTATTCTTACTGAGCATGCTTCATCTTTCCTGTCTCCACAGTCTTGGGCTGTCAATCACCTGTCAGTCCCGACCACATCAGCACAGTGCGCATCACCAGGCTGTCAGCACAGCAGCTGATGAGACTCTGCTAAGAGCTGTCAATCAAACTTGTTTCTCTTATCTGTTCGGGAAATATTTTGTCTCTGAGAAACAAAGAACCTGGGCAACAATGGATCAGAGTCTAGTATTTACTCTTTTACTGGGATAGAAGCCTCTTAACAGGAAATGAATGCTTTATCCACAACAAGGAAACAAAAATTCTGCTCCATTAGGCATATTTTCTTTTTTTGGTTTTGTTTAAATCCTATTTATTTCTTGACCAAACAAATCAGGGCATAATACATTGAAGCAAATTTCTTTTTGCTCTCACTATAGAATGAACTTCATGTGTTTACTTCTTAGTTTCTGTTGACTATAATTTAATGCAGTGTAAGACAGGTAGCATCTCTAGTTTGGAGAATCTTTCCTTGTCTTTAAGCATTGGAATATGTGAGGTTTCTCTCCATCTCAGGGTAGCCAAAAAGCCAGACTAGAGAAATGCATAATTTACACCTTTGTTAACTTAAAATACATCTTTATTTTCTGCAGCATTTCTCATTAAAATTTCAACATAGAATTCAGTAGTATAAGTAGGGTTCATAGGTAATAGCAGTCCAAAAGAATAGCTGAGGGGTATAAGCAAGTAGGAGAAAAACATATTTTCAGTGGCTGTTTGAAAGAAGAGAGTATCTTCTTTCTGGAATGCTGTGCCAGGAAGAAAGAACTGCAGAAGGTAAATTTCTTGCATCTGCAGAAATGAAATACTGAAGAAAGACAAAATGAGCTGCAAAGATGGGCACAGCAGCTATTTCTGGTCTGACACAGAATCTCGGCATGAAAAAGTTAAGCTGGGCTTTCAAGTCACATCTATCCAAAGCAGAATATCATTGTGCACAGATAACTGGTCTAGGTCTAACAAACCTGGCAATCAAATTAATTAACACTGGTGGATCACTGAACTAACACACCTCTGCTCTTCCCAGGGCATAAGTAAGTACCTTTACATGCTGTGCCATGCAGATATAGGTACATTTAGAGCTAGCTCGAGTATCAGCACATAATGCTGCTTTACGTGACACAAAGTAAACATAACCCAGTGACTTAAAATCCCCATTTTGAACCATTTCTATTTTTTCCTACAAATGAAAGAATCTCTGAGCTGACAGTTGAGGAGAAACATTGAGAACAGCAAAGGGAAGAGAACTGCTTTTCTCAGTACAGAAAGGAGTGCTGTAAAACATGGTAAAATGAATGAAGGACCTAAAAATACTTTGTGTTTTTCATAAAGCTTCAGTTTTGGGCCATGAAATTACATAAGCAACTTAGTTTTCCAAGGGGAAAAAAAAAAGTGAGTTTACAACCCTTACAATCTCTTGGACAAAACTGTATATTAAAAGTTAAAACAAAAGGCAAGGCAAACAAAAGAATTTTAAATCTTCTACGCCTTACACAAATACTGCAGGCCTGCTCTGAACATTTGCATTGGCTGTGGGATTGGACTGCTAAGGTAAGAGCAGAGGGCAGAGAGAGCCAGCTGGGAAACAGGCTGTGATAGGAAACTCATAGAAAGGACAGGCTTAAAGCAAGCACAGGAAAAAAGCTCCCAAAGGAATTTGGGAACTGCACTCAAGATTAGTTCCCAGCAGCCTCCCACAACACTCTTGAGGGGCTTTGCAGAAGGAACCTAGGGCAAAACACCATGCTTCTTCACATCTCTGATGGCTTAACACAAGTTCTGGATAGCCCCTGAGAAGGAGGGAACAGGACTGGGAATTGCCATAACCCAGAGAAAAATGAGGCCATGGACAGTGAAAAAGTTTTTGTCCTTTCCACACATGCACACACACAAGGGGTTTTTAAAAATTTGTTTGTTCCAAAAGAGAATATTTTAGTTCTCAGAAAAGGGAAACCACTGCCCAAAGGAAAAAAAAATAAGGTGGCCGCCACAACCAATGTCAGAGATGTAAGCAAATCTCTCGCAGAAGCAAGACAAAGGCAGGCAGTTTTGACCTGAATCCTAGAGCAAATGTAAGAGGTTGGCATCTTTCATCACTTTCAGCTTTATAAACAACTTCTCAAAGGATGGGTTATTTCTCTTTTCCTGGGCCTTATCTTGGTTTCCTCCATTACTGTCTGTGCCTGGAAGAACAAACAATTTGTCTTTTCTCTTTCCTTTCTGCCAGTTCCAATGTGTTTAATGCCCTCTACATCCGAAAGAGCATACACACTAGGCAAAGAGGGAGGTGTCTTGCTGCAGACAGCACAGATGAAGAAACTTTTGTTTCATCGCTTTCAAAACTCCATGTTTGGTGCTGCAACCATGTGCGATACTCTGGCTCACCTAACAGGAGCCACAGCTCCTGGTCAGCAATTTCACCAGCTTGGAATAGAGGTAGTGGGTGTCATTATGGTTTTTGGGAGATGCCGAGAGCATCCATAAGGGAATAGCATGAGCATGGCTTGGGCAAGTAAAAAAGAGACCTGTAAGGGGAACAAGCTGCTCTGTTTTCAACTCCTGGACATGGTTTTGGACACAAAATTCCCATCTAGGAAGAGAGAGCTACTCTTATCCTGCAGCCTCCACTCTGCACCCACCACAAGCAAGGTGTCCCCAAGCAGGGACCTGGACAGCACGGAGGCCCCAAGTCTGCTCTCAAAGCCTTCTCAGAGGGCAATGGAAGTCTCAAACTGGAACAGCAGAAGTATGATCTTCAGGATTTCACTGAGTTGGAATACCGCTCATGTCAAAAAGATTCACACTAATACTGTAGTTCAGAATTACATAAATATTAACTAACAAAGGAAAGGAAATCTGAATGAACAGCAAAGAGGCCTAAATGCAGAGCTTCAATTTCAGACTCTGAGAATAAACCAAAAGCAACAGCAGTTTGTGCAGAGATCAGAAATTAAAACCAGAGGAAAAATCCTGTGTACTAGTCTCTTTTAAAAACACGACTACATAACTTGGTCTTTCAATCATTCTTAGCAGCAGCAATGCTAAGAATCACAGAATTACCCCATGCCAAACTGTCCGTTACAGACAATACGACCATTATCAAGCATTTGTGACACCAGGAGTATTTTACACTTTGACAAATACTTTCATATCCAGTACTGTTTTCCAGAATCACAACTCCCTTTGATCTAACTGGACATTAATTGCTTTTTTGCTGATGTCTCTGTGCCTTCTGGACTGATAACACAACCAGCAAATCTGATATCTGACAAGTTGATTCAACCTAATCAGGACAGATCAGCTGTTACCAATGTTGCTATAGGCTGTAATTTGAGGACCTTTACAGAGTTATCACTTGCTTTGAAAGGCAAGAAACTGTAATTCTGTCAACACTAATCCCAGAATGTGCATTCAAAGTGGATGTTTTTTCTCCAGAAGAAGGTAACACTTGTCAAATAAATACCTGAGATAATTGATAATAGGAAATAGAAGTACGTGAGTGATACGTTGACAATCAGTCACTCTCATGAAAAAGAAGAACCTCACAAGATTCAGAACATTAAGTAGAGAGCACAATCTGTCACCATGAAGCTCGGGTCACTCTGAATAGAGTCAAACAATTGGCAACGCAGTTTTTCAATGTTTACTTCTCTCTCTGTTGCTTGGTGCTAAAGCTGAGTGAATTATTCACTTCAATTTGTTCGATGGATTTTATCCCTTTTTGCTGCTCAGCGTGTGCAGGCAATGGATACCAACGCAGCCAGATTTATTCACTGCTTCACTTTTATTCAAGCTTTCACTTAGTGCTTGATTGAGAGTATTCTAGACTTCAACTGCTGCTCAGACAGCATCCAAGGCTGGTCCTTAGTCTGCAAGCAGCATAGATCCACACAGTTGATGGAATAATACTTATCTACATCAGCAAGGATATAGCTTTTAATCTGTTGTTTTTCTGATCCCTCTTTAAATTTGGAAGCCCTTCGAGCAAAAATCTTGATATTTGCTACAAAGTTCCCATTCTGTGAACAAGTTTGCCCACAAGACTCAACACTTGGATTTTTAAAGAAGACAAATTAACAAAGAGCGCAAAACAGCCATAAAGCACATCAATTTAAAAAAAATTCAAGGTTTGTATTATTTGCTGCATTCCACTAGGAAATAATTTATTTTCATGTAATAAAATTCAGAGGAATTCCATTAAAAAATGGATTCCTGATTCATGGAATTCTTTAATGTAAATTAATAGTCACTGAATATACACAAGTGACCTTGTTATTGCCAGGGTTGCATCAGTCTTGTACAGATACACTCTTTTTGGAAACTCAGACTCAACATTAGAACAAAAAATATACATTTCTTACTGTATCGCTTTGGTCCATCTTCCAAACAAAATGAAAGTGTTAAGGTTGCATCATCTTCAAAAAATTCAGTTGCAAAGGCATCCCACCAGAGGTTGTCACTATCCTAGGAAGCAACAGATCATTCACTTAACAGGAGGCAAAATGAAAATATGTTCATCTGTTGTAAAAGAAATTCAACAGGATCACACCTAGTTTGGCTTCTTCACCCATGGTTTTGGGGTGCAGATGTCTATATGATATTTCAAACTAATTTTCCTAGATAAAGTTCTAGTTCTAATTTAGGAAAAAAACTGAAGTGTTTCACTTACTGTATAATAAACTGTCTTTCATTTTATCAAGCATACTAAAGATGCAAAAATTTTCTTTTCCATAAAGGTTTTTTTTTTTTTCCAAATGTTAGATATGGTTTTATAAATCAGTTGCAAATAGGACAATTATGACCTTTTCCTCCTTTTCCAGGCTGTGTGTCTCAAATGCTTGGTCCTAGTAATGAAAATTCCCTCAGTACTTAATTCTATGATGTTACATAAGCTCATCATCAGCATGAGACGACAAGAAAGTTATTTAGAAACTAAATATAATGGCCATTCCACTCCAATGCATTTAACATAAATACAATACTACTGCAAGTTGATTAAATACCAGCTAGTTACCTAAATGTAACTGTTGTGAGAAATCTTTACTTTCAAGTGTTATACAAGAAGTGAAAAAAATATGTTAAGATGACTCCTGTATACTTAGACTTACAGTAACGCACATAGCTGGAACATGGCAATTATTAAAATAGTGAGCAATGTAAAACATATACCAACACAGCACTACAGGTAGTTTCTTGACTTTAACAATTGAACCAGGCCTTTTCAGACCTGGATGATCAACAACAGGCACCCAAACCTCAATGTCTAGCACCTGAGCAAGTGGTCCCCCTTGCAAAGGTTTCCACAGAAACTGGGCAACACAAAACACACTAAATGTTTCATTCAAAAGCTGTGGATATATTTGATAGCTGGATTAGAAATTTTTGGTACAGTCTCTTTTGCTCCTTTGAGGCCCCGAGACTTAAATCACTTGTAGCACACAGGGTCAGTAACAAAACTGGAAGATGCTTCTGAAGATGGCCCAGCTACACCTGTCAGAGCCACTGTCCCACTCACAGCACCTCCTTTGCAGTGTGCAAGGCCAGGTTCACTCAGCACAGTGAGGCCTGAGCACCTCTTAATGCCTGAACAATACAGATCTAAGCCAGAAAACATTTGTTCGCTTCACTGGAAAAAAAATCCTGAGATAAAATGCCAATTTAAAAGAAAATATGCATCTATCGTAGTCATTATGTACACATGCAGAGCAATCTGGGGATTTTAGTTCTGCTGCTGTATTTTCTGATGATGTTACTTTTGGATTTCACTCCAAAATGTTGAGCAAGGTATACTTCCTGCCTCTCAATTTCACTTTGATTCTTGTCAAGCTTCCAATAAAGAAATGGTAAGGACAGGTTTTAACAATCTGGTTCCTACCAGAGACCCTAGAGAGACTCCTTGTCTGAGTCAGAGCCTGTAATACACTTTCCCTGCCAAGGCTCATCCCACCTGGCAGTGACAGGACCATACAGCCCTGCCGTTCAGTCACACAAAGATGTATCAAAGCTGTCCCCACATCTCAGAAATCTGCTGTCACAGAGAGTTGTTGCTCTTTCCTGGTGTAAACCTGAAGAGTGTTCCCACCTGCAAACACTGCTGTGTTGAGTAGCCAAGCAGCCACAAGAGTAAGCACTAAATAGACAGTGGTAAAAATGAAACATGCACAGGTGTTCAGCACACCTCTGCACGGGACCCTGCACTCAGCACAGCCTGGGGGTTGTGTTACACGCCCATACAAGAATGTATTTTCCAACAAGTAGCTCTGAGCTACCACTCTCTCTCATTTGGCAAAAGAGAGGCTGCAGTACCATTTAACCTTTTGGACATACTTGTCATAGGGAAGGAAGAGCAGAGGAAAGCATTTCAGCAATGCCACAGACCACATTTGCAGCTCTTGTTAATGCAGTAGTTGAGTATCGCTGGAGCTACTCATACAGCATCCAATGACGTGGAGCATCGCAGAGCCAGGATGCAACTGCACATGGGAAAGATAGAGATGAGCAGGGAAAGTGCACCTCAAAACCACACGTATTTGCACTCATGCCGACTTCCAAGAAATCTTGAAAGCAAGGAGAATGTGGAAATGGAATTACTGTGGATTCCCTCCCTGGTTAGATGAAATATCCAGACTCTTTCACAGTTTTAACACCTTCCAACGTCTTTATCTTAAGCTTTTGCATATTTTAGGTGAGGAAGAAGGAAAAATATAAAATGCAACACCCCACCCCCAGAAAGAAAACCCAACCTTAAAAAAGAGTACATAAATCCTGTCAAGCTTGGATATGCTCTGCTGTTTAATTTTCTGCCCCACCCTTGTCACAGGTGGGCCCACCTACTCTCAAAGCCAAATGTGAACAAAACCAAATGAGGTGTCCCCAGCCAAACTGAAATAGGATCCAGTTATTAAAAAAAAAGAAATCATTTTCTTTTCTTCTTGGTTTTTTTTTTTTTTTAAAGGGGATGGTGAAGGCAAGGCTGCCCTCAGGCATCTTTAACTTATGCTTTGACAGGTTACGGGGGATTTTGCCAGAGTAATTATTTTTCTATTCAACAATAATGAGAAATTACCATGGCAACCTCCCTTTCACATAGTGCACTCACATGCTCAAACATTGAAATAATGGCCTAAACATAACAAAAAAAAATTAATTCTTTAAAAATATTTTGTATTAAAATAAACTTAAGGAGTAGGTCACAGGAGAGAAGAGGGCAGAGACAGCCAGCAAGCTGGGTCAGAAGTGAAGATGCCATGCTGCTGTGGCCAGGTACCTAAGCAGCAAAACGTCTTCTGCCACAACTGTCATTGTTCCCTCTGATCCCCTCCACCCCTGGTATTATTTGTAATTTGAAGCATGGCTCAACTCTGAATAGGGTCTCCAAGTAAATGGAATCCTACGGTTTCAATATTTTTTCCTGACTCTGATTTCTTTGCCAAAGAAATCAGATTTTAAGTACAATGATGTTCTTTTTCCCCCTCCATCTAAAAGTCCTGTATGTTCACTGTGTGATCTGAGAGTCAAGCTGGGTTCTTCTTTACACCTTACACACTTAGATGATTAAGAGTCTGCAAGCTAAATGAGGCTTTTCCACTTGCCTGTGATAGATCTTGCAACTGGAATATGAGGTCAACTGAGACTATGGCATTTTCTCCAAATTCCTTTATTTTTGTTTAATGATTTGGAAGGCAGAATGGACTGACATAAAAAGTCAGTACAAGAAATCACACTTGAAAGGATGCAGATACCTTGCAGGACAGAACTGGAATTCAAAATGATTTTGATAGATTGGAGAAATGATCTGAAATGAAGATGAAATTCAACAAAGTGAAGTGATAAAAGCACAAAAACAAAATGGGGCATAACTGGCTAAGCAGTACTGTAGAAAACGGTCCAGATCATAAAGCAAATATGGCAGCAATCAATTGCTCTTGGAAAGAAGGAAAATGTCTTAGGTACAATACCCTTCCACTCCAGCAAACACATCTCTGGAAAGACTTCAACTGGAATAGTCTGTCCACTTCTGGAGTACTGTGGCCAAGTCTGGGCCACCCACTCTTAGAGGATTTAGCTGTGGTTCACAGGAATAAATGAGTTTAAAGACACATACAAACCAACCAACCCCAAAAGACTCAAAGGAAGAGAAGAGAAGCAGAAGGATCTGGATTTTTTGTATAAGACAGAAGAAGCTCACAGGGAACATGATGACAGTCCTCAACTCTATGAAAAGATTGCTATAAAGAAGAGTTGTCTTGTCCTTGGTGGCTTACAAGAATAGAAGTAGTAATAATTGGTTCAGTTTGCCTGCCATTGCAGGTTAAGTGGTTTAATGCCCTTTTACAGATTTCTAGGCTAGTGTTTTGCAGAGGGGAAAGAGCTGCAGAGCAGGACTGCTATGTTCCCAAGAAGAGTGGCTGTAGAGATCATGCTGCCTATGAGCCTTTGGCAGAGCCACCCCTGTACAGCAGCTCCACAGCTCATGCCCAGTGAGAAGCTGATTTTTGGTTTCTCCCTTACATTGCTTTTGGCTGCACATGTGTAACCGGTGTAGATAGTATATTCAAACAGAGTTATGGAAACAAATAAATACGATTCTGAATGCACACAGGAAGCATATCTGTTCTGAATTCAGACTTTTTTTTTATAATCACTTTTTAGGGAAAAAACTGCATTTTAAACATCAATCTTGGCATTGGACAAGGCAAAAATAAAAAGAAAGAGTGCGCTTGGGAGCTACATTTTTCTTCTGGCACCTGCAACTCTTCCCTACTGACACTTACTATTTTCAGAACTCTATACATCTACATTCCTGTTGGCAACATATATGTGTCTCATATTCTTTTAAGTTAATGTTGCACAAGGAACTGCTGTCTCCCTAAGGAAAGAATGGCATTCCTTCCCTCCTCCTGTTCCCAGGAAATTAAACTACACTTGAGCTTTTGAAATGCAGTTCAAGATAAGATTTTACCATTAAATACACCTGTAAAAACTCCACAGCCATTACAAATTACAAAACTCACAAGTTTAAAAAAAAATCTGACATTAAAGTTTATACTCAAAGCATGCAGACAGACCATGAATAATAAAATGTACAAATACAGGAAACCAATAATTTTCCCCATTAGTTTTAAATTAGACCCATCTTGTCTCTACCTAACATATTTAAGATTCTGGTACAGATTTCATGGGAGTAACAAATTAATAGGGATCTACATATCCTAATTTTATACATTTGGAAATTTGAGTACTCATCTGTAGATCTGGCAAAGCACAATGCTTTTCTAATCTGGCCTAGGGTTTTTGGCTATTTGTATACATTCAGTATGGACTACAGATGCTATGAGTCCTAGATTGGTTTTCCTGGAAACAGTATGAACAGAGTGAAAGAGTGGAAGCTCCTATGTGTGTGGGTGGGAAACCCATATAGTCAAATGGCTGTTACACAAGAAGATGCATAGTTTTCTTACATTCTCAGTATCTTTGCTATGAATATGTGGTACCCCATAGCTAGTAAAAGTACCTGA
The DNA here is from genome assembly GCA_013397975.1 of Machaerirhynchus nigripectus. Classification (NCBI taxonomy): domain Eukaryota; kingdom Metazoa; phylum Chordata; class Aves; order Passeriformes; family Dicruridae; genus Machaerirhynchus; species Machaerirhynchus nigripectus. The sequence goes on along the minus strand of VZRQ01006889.1, from coordinate 363,699 downwards.
AAAAGAGGACCAATCTGATTACTCAAGGCTAGTTTTTAAGAACCACTTCCATTGCTTTTCCATTTGTTATTCTATCTCATTTATTTTATTTCAAATACGTAACATATTTTACACAGAATTAAATATACCTTTAATCTTGCACCTAGTGGTATTTTACAGAATCTCCATCTCCCTTTCCCTGCCCGACTTTATTCCTTCCATTTGTTATTTCACACATATTCACAGTTTTAATGGTGTTGCTTTCTTTTACTTCACTTACTACTGTGGCTGGATTCCATCTCTCAAACAATGTGTAGTAAAACTGGCTGAAAGGTTTTAAGACTTGGCTTTGGTCAGAAGTAGTTTTCTGTTCATTACACACTTGCAACTTCTTGCCAAAACTCCGCTCAGTGCCCAAAACATATCAGTCTCTTCAGCTCACTTAATAATTAATTAAATTATTGTTTACATTCCGCTTAGGAACTTATCTTCAATTGTACAGTAAAGAAACAACACCAAGTTCTGTTTTATTGAAAAGGCAAAATATAGTCATGCAAGAGATCCCCACAGCAGTACCTCCTCAGAGAGACTGACTGGGGTGCAAAATGGGGGCAACATCTCTGTTTCTCATGTAAATCTGGAATAGGTTTAAAAATCCAATGGAATTTCAGGGAAGAGCTCATAATAGGGAGTTACTCTTACACATTTACTGGAAATGCCTAATATATCAAGGATCCTATTTTTATTGCCTATAAATCATTACACAATCAGGCAACAAAAAATCAAACATTAATTATTTGATTTCAGATACAAATGGGAGAAACAAAAAAAAAAAGAAGAAAAGGAGAGAGGCTTTGCAAAATACACAAATTGATTTATGCCATTTTCTTTTTGTACACTAAACCCAGGCATATGAGAATTAACATCATGACAGCAAAAACACTGTGCTGTAATGACACTGGCCAAACAATTCAGCTTTGCAGATATACTGCTTTGAGATAATGTCACCTACATGTCACAAATAGCAAGTCCACACTGGGAAATTTTACCAGGGGTTCAGATTAACTGAAACATGCTGACACTGAATAAGGACAACAAATATTTTTCTTGTGTTCAGAAGGATGGTTGACCTCTTCCACTAACATATGCCCAAATCCGATACCTTTTGTTAGATTAGTTGGGGGAAATACTCACTAGGCTGGCAAATAGCAAGACCAGTCTACACACAGCTATAAAAGAATTGTTATTCCATAACATCTAAGCCACCCAATTTTTCCATCTACGGAGGTGCTACATGTATAACAATTTGAATATCCTTTTAAAATTGTAGTGCTTAAAATTACAGAGATTTTTAACTTAAGTTGTCAGGAAAGGACAAGACAGAGACATACCTGGTTCAGTCTAATAACAGAATCAGAGAAGAATGCCGGGTCTAAAAGCTATTATTTGTCAGTCTTTAAATTTTACTGAAGCTTGTGGACAAAAGAGAAATGAATTCTTAAATATCCACTCTGTGCATGTTTGACTATTCACCTGCAGCAGACAGGAGATTGCAGTACTCCTCTTTAAGCAGCACAGAGCAGAAGGAGTTAACTTATGAAATGTGTCATTTCACTGGCTTCTTTAATTTGAATTCATTATTTCCATTCCTGGAACCTGTGCACAAGAATGGATAAGAGAAAGAAAGAGGGAAAAAGAGCAGTGAAGCTGGGCTCAAGACACACTCCACTGCCAATTCCTTACTGCCAACATGGCATCATCCTTGAGATTTCACAGCAATATCATCATTGACCAGCAGAAGATGCTCTTTTGTCCTTTTTAAATATATGGGGAAAGATTGCACTTGGTCTCTAAGGATAAGACCTATATTCTGGCTGTGTGAACAAAAAGATGGGCATTAACAACTAGACTGTGCAGTTTTTAACAGAAATATACACTTCCACCCACAGCAGAGTATCTGCTAGCACCTGCTATATATACAGTGCATACTAAATCCATATTCAAAATTGTTTTAAATTTGAGCCCTTTTTTCAATAGGCATGAAAATGTCTCTAGCTGGCTGGAAAAAGTAATAGATTTTCTTAGTAGTATTCTCAATCCATGATCATTACAGACAAATCACAGACCTGATTTTTGTGTTTATCAAAAATGAACCACAGTTACATTTCTCTATTCTGCCACAGAATACCCAACAGCCTCTGCCTTTGAGAATAGTTTATAGAGATAGAATATTAAGTGTGTCTATTATCTACTGTACTACCGTCAGCCATACAAACGTTCTTATTTTATTCTGACATTTTGACCTGGTTTCTTTTTTACCTTGTTTACTTCCATCTATATGAGCAAATGGAAGCTGCTATGCCATCTATCCGAATGAAAAGGCAATAACTAGTATTTCCAAGAGTGAATATAGAGCATCAAATATTATGTGTCACTAGGGCACAGAAAAAAAGTCGTATTCCCAGCAATATTAGTAAATGAGTCTCTCTAGGTCTATCTACCCAACTGCACCAATTCCCAAGGCTCTAAAATTTAGTGAACACAAATCCCTTTATCATTTATTACAGTGAAAATAAAATTATTACCAACAACATCTAAATACTACATTGGAACATGATGAAGACAGTCCTTGACACCTCCATTCCACATTGGACTCTCCCCATATCTTTGATCACTGAAGTCTCACAAAAACACCATGTGTATCAGAGACAAGTAAAAAGCTGGGACCTTCAGAGGCACCTGATTCTGAAAAACTACAATCTAAACTATGATCTAACACACTGTACTTTAAGAGGTCATAAATGGCTCTTCAGCTGAGTTAAAAAACTTATTCTGCTACGTATTGTGCCTTATTCTTGTGCGAATCTAGTGATCCAGGTAGGAAAGGGAAACACAGGTAAGACAAACCATCCTTCCACTCACATTCCAGATTCTTGCAGAAGTATCAAATAGTGAAAGGGGCTAGGTATTGCAGCTACAGAGAGTTGATTTTATCATAAGAAAAGATTATATGGATTGAAAAGACATATAGGTGAGGAGATATATATCCTATATACACAAAGAAAGCCTGAGAGGGATTATTTACAAGGGCATGTAGTGACAGGACAAGGGGGAATGGCTCTAAACTGAAAGAGGGTAGGTTTAGATTAGCTATTAGGAAGAAATTCTTCACTGTGAGGGTAATGAGGCACTGGCACAGGTTGCCCAGAGAAGCTGTGGATGCCCCATATCTGGAAGTGTCCAAGGCCAGGCTGGCTGGAGCTCTGAACAATGTGGTCTTAGTGAAAGGTACCCCTGCCCATGACAGGGGGTTTGGAAGCAGATGATCTTTAAGGTCCCTTCCAACCCAGACCATTATACACAACTCTAGCACAACTCTACCCTACAGGACTTTGAGAAAACTCTTGCTAAGACTCAGCAAGAGACTTTTAAATTTAAGGATATGCTTAAGTGCTTTGCTGAGCTGGGGTCCAGCTATGCATTTGCTAGTCTGCAAGTCTAATTAACTCAAGATTGTAACTTCCTATTAAGCTTTGCAACCAGGTAAGAGCATATCAAAATTATGGACAGCTCTAAGCAAAGAGCTGTTATTTCTTGGGAAGGTACAGGAAGCGGAAAAGATCAAGTATATTGTATGTCCCATCTCCTATGGAGGACAGGTAATGTCATGCACAAAAGTTTAATTTAGCAACAACTAATCAGAAAAAGAGAAAACAATTAAGAAAGAAGTATTGAAGAAACCACCCCCTTTTCTTAAAATTTACAACCATATCTACACTTTAAATTACATATCATTTAAATTATATATTGCTGCATTTAATTGTTTAATAATATAACTGTGGTTTTGGGTGTCCAGGTATCACCCAAAGAAATTGTAAAAGCAGTATATAATTCCAGATAGGAGAGAGAAGTAAACATTATGGCACGTTACAGAAATTTTGGCAAGAAGCAGTGGTAGAGCACAAATATGAGTTCTTTGTTAGGTACTGGTAATTAAAAAACCCTCTATATCTTTGCTACATAAACAGTGCATATTCTTTAAGCAAAAAAAAAACAGTGGGGTAATTAACAAGTAATTTCATAAAAGATATATAGTCACCTGCAAGTTATGTCCCTTAAAAGATCATTCACATTTTTTATTCAACTCATATCAGAAGCCCCAGTCTTGTGATCATTTTAAAGGATTACTTCTTTAGTGTAGCAAAACTACACTCCAAGTTAATTCCTGTGTGCATTCTGTACTTATTAGGACTAGTAATCACAGTCATTTTTGTCAGCTGGTGATGTCACTCTATCCACAAATATTACGTGTTAAATGTGTTTCAGAATCTAAATTGTACTTAAAAGAGAGATAAGAAAAAAGATAGTGTTGAGGTATTAAGTTACTGAGTCTTTATTTTAGACTCGACTTACTTGTTCCAGTTTTTAACACTACAGCATAGTATCAACTGCAGTGGCCATTTGAATCACTAATTAGCTGCAGTTGTCAGATGCTCAGGTTTTTGAAAATAATACAGCTACATTTATTGCTTGCGATTTTAAATATACAAACACATGCATTCAAACTTAATCAAACATTAAGGCAGAGATTTTCAAAGCTAATTAAAAGACTTATGCATTCATTTTCCATTAAATTAAGTGGAAATCAGATGTTGGAATATTCTATGCAAGGCTCCAAATCCCAGCATGGAAATGGAACTTGTTACATTTGCTGAATCAAAGCTAGAGGGTGACAACAGGGCTGGGATTAATTTTACCCCAAGACAGTTGTCTAAATTCATGTGAGATAAAAAGCCTCCTGGAGGTATCTGTCTCTTCACTGTCTGTAGAGGGAGCCTATAGAATGGTTCAGTCTACCCATGTAACTTTTATAGGGATAAAGGTAGGTGAGATAAATTCTATTCTATATATCTACCAAGAATTTAAAAGTCAGGAAGAAAACTAGTTGAGGCTTTGAGAGCTTAGTGAAGGACAAAAATACGTGAAAAGCTGGGTGAAACAACTGTATCTACTTTGTCTAGATTTTTACAGTCTTGGCAGGAAAACCTATAAATGATGTTCAAGTTTCTGCTCGCAGCACTCAAAGATCTCCAGGCTGCCAGGTTCCTGCTGTTTCATATAAAAAGCTCCAAGTGGCAGACAGAAGTTGGAGAACTGGTTAAAAATTTCTGCCAGTATGAAATGCTTTAAATGAAGAAGATGTGATTATTTGCCTGGCTTCCTAACTTTACTCCCCGGCTAGCCATGGTTGCAAATAAAGGCCTTTAAGCCCTGTATTTTATCTCATACTGTATTTGGATACAAAATACAACTAATCTAGAGACAGAATTGCTCATATGTATCTTCCTACATCCTGTAAAATCTGAAATATTAGGAAATCCTAGGTCAAGACAACACATATCAAATACTGACGTTTCCCATGTGTTATCCGGTGACTGTGAGGTCACTCAGGTGCTCCGTTTCCATGGTGTAGCACTCCCCTTCCCAAGCACTTAACGCTCACTACTGGGCATGTACAGCCAAGATTAACGAAGGAACAGCAATCAGGAGTTCAGGTTGCTTTGACAAAGTGAGGATGGGCTGGGCTCCAGACACTTGCATATTCTCCTTCTACACAATGGTTTGCAAGTTTTGATGGTGAGAAGCAAAGGGTAGTGCACTTTTTAAACTGACGTTTGCATTTACAGATCAAAAATCTGATTCAAATGGAGATGTCTGAATCACCAGCTTGCCATGAAAAAAATCTACTTAGGAACCAAAACTTTTACTGTTATTGCTGCAATAATATTGTAGAACAGTGTAACAGATCACTGACGAGGCTGTTACGGCTGCTAAATCAAAGGATATACTGTACTGAAAGGCACTGAAAGAAACAGAGAGAGACTGAAGCACAGAGGTTGTGATAACAGAGTGGGTTTGTGTGTTTGTTTTAATTATTAACTTTAAATTTTCACTTCAAAAGAAATGGGAGAATTTATGCATGCCGAGAAGTGCTCCCTTTCAAAATTCGGTCTTCACTGAGCAAAGTAAGTAAAGGTCTCTTCTAAATGGCATCTCTTATCTTGTCAACCTCATTTAAAGTAAAAAGGCATCAATAGTAATAATAAGAATGCAGCTTGGTGAACAGTTCCTTTACAGAACCCAGCCATTACATACCGTAACAAATTAAAAACTCCAAAAGTCTATGCAGGTCCCCAGAGAAATGCTATTTAATAAAGCAAACACTGATATTGAATGTGACAGAATTCCATTTGCTTCAAAATCCCATCCAACTGAGTTTGGCTGCAGCTGAAGCAATTAGAGAAAGCTGTGATTTAATGATTATGCTAAAACCCTAGACAAACAAAGCTCTCACCTACCAAGTGGCCACTTAGCTGTATCACTACCACTAGAACGTATAAAAATCCTTGTAGGATTTCATTTGCTGTCAGTCAACTAGTAACAACATGAGCAATTATTTACTAAAAATGTCTATTTACTAGCTACCCTACTGCTTAAACATGAAAAGCGTATAAATCTAAATTTAAACAAAGTAAGCAAAGCCAAGTGTGAGCTACATATGTCAGGGAAATCACCCACTAAGGTCATCCTTGTAGCTGAGACCTGATACGATCCAGTTGAAAGCTCATAACAAGTAATTTTTTTTTTAATATGTCTTTATGTTGTATATGATAATCCACTGGGGCCTCACCTCTGGGTCCATAAACATTTAATAAAATTTTAAACATCTTTTCATTACAGCAGTAGCCTCCTATGAACTAAAACCAATCACTTCAGACTCTGTGGACCTGTTAAATCGGTAAAACTGATTCACTTAAGAATTCTTAGTTTTCCAGAAGTGGTATTTGGTCTTTCCTATTTTCTAATGCAGTCAAAATTTCTCTGTGTAAAGGTGAAGGACATAAAGAAGTATAAGAAAGTGACAATTCAGAAAACTTGCTTACAGAAAACTTGTGAATTTGTTTGGAAACTCTGGACTTTCTTGGTGTGTTCCTGCCAGCCAACAAGCTACATTGAGAAAAAATTACTAATGGTCTTTCTGATTTTTCATTTTTACATTAGTCAGAGAGCCAAGGAAGTGACACCTTGGAATGTTGATGTAGATTTTTACCCTCACTGACTGCCAGGTGAAGGCATCTGCTGACAAAGAGCAAGCAAAGCCTTTGAAAAAGCAGTTTCCTTCCCCCCCCAACTAAGGAATAGGATCTAGAGACATGGCTCATATCTATAGCCTAAAAAAACCTACCAGTGTTCATACAAAATTTTTAAAACCACAAAGAATATGAAATCTGTGAGAAAGCTCAAACACACAATACTATTTTAAGAAAGAAAACAGTTTTGCATAACATGGATAAATATTCACAAAGTTGCTGCAGAGGAGACTGAAATAACTTAAAGAGCTCATAGAAATACACCTATCGAGCAGCTCAGACCTATTTTTGAAGATCTAAATCCTCATGTCTTAACAATAAAATACACTGTGGGCATACCAGTGTTTGTCTGTTTTGTTACAGGTGTGCATTTCTAACTGAAAAATACAATGGTCATGTTCAGAACCTTAATTTTTTTTTAATTACAATATGTTCCCCAAGAGCGCCATAAACCCAGAGCATCTACAGTTTCAGAGCTTTTCTAAAAGATTTGTGTTCAGAGTACTAAAGAGCCTGAGAAGTCAGCAAAGCCAAGAAACTACACGGTCCCATTTCTGGGAATGTGCTAACTGCCAGAGGAGCTGTCATCTGAAAGTGAGACAGAGAATCAGAAAAGATTCAGTGCTAATGTCTTCTTAGACTAGGGGAACCTTATGTCAAGCTCAGCCCAAAATATATGGACCTGCATCAAGCAGCTTGTTTTCTGCTAGTGCAATGACAACCACTGTGAGATATTATCACATTTCTTTGCACTATGTTTTGTCAGAACCTACAAAATTAGTTGTAGCTGGATCACTCTCTAGGTCCTCAAAGAAATATTGCATTGAAATATCACAGACGCTCTTTGGAGGGTACTGGTTTCAGGTGCTGACTGTTCTTAAGATTCTCCTCCTCCAAATGAGTTCCACAATCACTTGAATTTTACACCTGATTTCTGTCTGGCACACTGAAGGATCACCTCTCTGCTCTAGAACAAAATTACTTCTTTTTTTTCTTTTCCCCTCTTGCTTTCTTAGTTCTGCTTTCTGCTTTGAAAAGTTTTTCTAGAACCAGATGCACTGATACACATGTGCACAGACACATTTTTTTGTTGCTACTCTCAGATTCAGTAGTAGTGTCTCCTGGATTAGGTCATCTGCTTCTAAAATCACGTATCAAGTTATCCTTGGTCTGATGCATTCTGGAATGAATGTGAGCTTTTTATAACCTCTACGTGTGAGGTTTGAAAGCTGCAAGAAGCCCATCAGAAACTCCCAGGTCAGCACAGAGCTCACCACGTATCTCATGGCATATCAGCATGGACAAAGGAGTGTGTTGAGGATCAAATATGCTTTGTATCAAGCAAGCAGTTTCTTGTTCAGATTCCTGTGAATGTGCTTGTTCAGTGAGGTACAACATCTGGCAGGGGTCAGCTCTGGACTGAGTTCTTTCTGACTTGATTCAACCCTCTCCAGCACAGCTGACAATCACAGGCCTTCACGTCCTAGAGTCTCAATAGACTTGCAGAACAAGTACAGAATCAAAGCAGCTTCCCTGTCTCTCCCTGAAAATACTCATGCACCTTGATCTGAAGGGACCACAAGCAGGATTACTGTCAGTATTCTCCTCATTCCTCTGCCAATATTCCAATCACTCATTAGAATCAGTCAAAGAAGTGACCAAACTGCCCAGGACACATGACCTAGATACTGAAGAGCTACTGATACTTTCAGCTGTATTATGCAGTTTGCAGCAGATGAAAGATCCTATGGGTTGTGAGCTGATACGTATAGATATAGATATAGATATAGATGATACAGATATAGGTATAAATAGATACAGGCATCAACCGGATCCAGTGATCTAGATGGGACATGAAAACAGAAGTGCACTCTATGTTGTACATTATGAGTCTCACAATCAAGAATGTCCGAGGGAAATATCTAACCTATCAGACCAGCAGTGGCAGTGCCTTGCAAACATCAAAGGAAACATGGTGTTCCACAATGTTCCTATGATAATAAGCACAGCAGTCAGGGATAATAAATGTCTCCTTAAGAAATGCAGGGTGATAAGGTGATACAGTATGAAGTAACCATTGCTCTAAGAATTTATGTTTCCTACTTGAAAAGATCTTTTTGTACTCCTAGAAAATGTCCACTTGCCAGGTATACTTCGTAGATTTAATCAAGTAATCCTTTTTGTACTACCAAGGTGTCTGTCTTTTGGATTTTAAGAGAGAAAAACTTATAAGTAACTTAAAACCATGGTAAAATAAAGAGAAACAAGTTACAGTTTTTCCACTTTGACTACTACTATCATAAATAGCTCTAAGGAAACTACCATGCCCCATGTTTCATTATAAAAAAGAAAGTATTTTTTTCCATCCAGATAATGATCACAAAAATCCTGGATACCTTCCTGATCTACAGGGTCTACCTGAGGTGAGATGCAGCAGTGTCTGTTCTGCATGTTGTAGTAGTGCTTGGAGCACACAGACAGAATTGCAGGTCAACATTTGAAATTGTCAGTCTTTAGCACCTGGTTTCTTGATACAAGCTCAGAATAACTCAGTCTCAGTATTCTTTGGCTGTAGACTTTGCACTCTGTAGCTTCTCCTATCAAAAAACTAACTTGAAATCAAAGTTCTCAGATCCTCTAGATAGACAATAAAGTGTGGGGTTTTATTAAGAACAGGAGTCTACCCTGATTGTAGCCATGGTTGCAGAGAAAAGCTAGACCATCATGAAATACATTTAAACACAACCAGTGGAAAAAAGGGAATTCCAAACTCTTCTTCAATAAGATGACATTTCAGCCAATGGCATGATCCTTCAGAGCCTGACTCTGCTTTGGGTAAAAGCATGGAGTGGTTTACCTGTTTTAATTGTGCATGTTCATTCTCATGGCCATCAATATCAAATAACTGGAAGTTCACTTGGAGGCAGGTTGTTAAGCACAGCATAAATTTCTCATATGGAGAAGAAACCATGATCATCATTGATATTCTCTTATCTCATTCAGCTTCTTTGATTTGAGTGTTGGTATCAAAAGGAAGTGACCTGAACATTTTAAAGATGATGCAAGTTCGACTATTCCCAGTTGCATATAACTTAAAAATTAATAGTTCATTAATATCCAAACAGATCTGCTTTGGGGAGGCCTGACCAGAATTCAACACTAGATTCACAAGCATCTGAGAGTACTGACTATGTGTTTTTAAAAACGTCCAGAGGCAGCTCATATTCTACATTATTTCCATTGCCTTCACCTGCAAAATGGTATCTCTGCTTCAGCAACTGAATAATTACATGGGAATTTAATTGTTTTTTCTCCAGTTCTCCAAGGGACTGTATTTTGCACCAATGTAAGAAAAAATCAGCTTATTTTATCTAATTCATGACATACTACCCACTGGTAAGAAGAGAAAGATGGCAGTTCCCGTTTCCTTCATGCTTTGATAGAGAGTCAACAGAGAAGTAATACAAACTGACAGGTTTTTATGACTGACCTCCTGATACCTACTGGTGCATAAACATGCAGTTGTTAGAACTTATCACTAGGGCCAGGGTTATCCCCTCTTGACTAAGAGTCTGCCAAGTCGTAAATAAATAAGCTAAAAATAGAGTTCCAAAATAATGTGTTCTATCTAGTGGATTCTGCCCCTAAAGTATCGTGTCCCAGAAAATCTCCAAACAGGAAAGCTGAGATTTCACCATTTCTTGTCTTTAGTTTCCAGATGTTGCACAAAGCTCGGTAGGTAGGAAGGCCATCTAAATGTCTCTCCAGTGCTGAGCAGTGTCCCTGAGGGGTCCATACTGGGAACAGAACCGTTTAATATCTTCATCAGTGACAGTGGGATTAAGTGCACCCACAGCAAGTTTGCACACAATTTAAAGCTGAATGGTGCAATTGATACACCTGAGGGATGAGATGGAATTCAGAGGGACCAGGACAAACTCAAGAAGCATGCCGTGGGAATCTCATGAGGTTCAACAAGGCCAAATGCAAAGTCCTGCACCTGATCCAATGCCCACCATATACAGATTTTGGAGGACAAAGGAGGAGTAAGGAATGGTTAAATTTCAATGGTGTTAAGGCCAAGCTCATGGGCTGAATTCTGAGGAGCAGAGACCTTGAAGTCCAGTTCACAGATGCCAAGACTGCTTTGCAACATGACCCAACATCCAATAAATTGAGACATTCACATAATTTGCTTCTAATATGGCAATCCAAGTACAAATTAAAGTATTAGCAGTGGTGAAGAAGCATCCCCTCTTACCTTTCCTAGACAAAATTAAGAGGAAAAATAGAGCTCATTTCTGTGCCTGTTTTTTGAGAAGAAAATTTTAGGTTCCTACCCTCAGGGATCGGATAGCAGGCAGCTGTGTCTGGGTGAACCCCAGCTCTGATATGATGCTGAGCTTCCACAAAAAACCAGAAAATGATCCCCCTTTCTAAAGACCACCCCATCAAGAGCTCACTGCTCAGCTTGGCAAACAGCTAGTTTGAAACTCTGCTCTGAGGTGCCTGGCTTTCACACCACACTTTACATGGAACCAGCCTGTTGTTTCATTTCATTCTGGGGGCCACGCACCTAGCTGTGAGATTACTATATCTTACTTTTTTCCCACTTAAATGGTTTTACCTAACATTTAGGCGTCTCTGCACATGAGAAATAATCACCAAAATAAGCAAGAGTTTTTGAGTTTATGAGAAAGAAATACTCCAAATGTACTATACACTTGCTCTTAAGAGAGACCTGTGGCTGATCTGAAGACAATTACTAAAGAAAACCCCTCTGACATTGGAGAACTCCTTCACTTTCTGTGACAGAATCTGTGTGGCAGAAATCAGAATTTGGTACTTAGGGCAAATTTGGAGCTGACATGGCTCAGAAATGCTTGACAGGTGCTGCCTATGAGAGGGTCTTCCTATTAGTTCCTTCCAGAGGGAGAGTGAGAAAACCTCTCTGATGGCTTAGCTCTAGAAGTCTCCTTGCCAGGTACCTGCCATGTGCCTGAAGGTATTAGATATATTAGATATGGTATCTAATTAGATATAATTAGATATATTAGGTATACGGTTACATTTATTATCAGGAGACTAGTTGGCTTTGTTAGAATATCTAAAACAAACCCCACATTTTTTAATGGCCTGATTTGTTTTTGCAGAAGGCTGAACCTTGGAATATGAGCTGTCATATCAGATTCTATTTTATTCTTTTATGTTTACAAAGTATTGCATAAACAGGAACAGCTGCTGTTGATTTATAAACACCAGAGTTGTCTTGAGAGTTTAGGTATTATTTTGCCAACATTTAAGACTAATCATTTGGAACAATTGTTCTGTACCATAGTGGACAGTGGTTCTTCTGCTGCCTAAAGACATTTTCTAACAATACTAATAATGTGATTCTGAATTAGACTTAGAAGAAGGACCTTCTGTGCATAGGTCTATCTATTTATATATCTGTGAGTGTGTCTTCGTTCATCCAGAATTTTTTAGAGAATGATACTACATTCACTGCTCCAATCTTTTGTAAAATTACTGTAGCCTGTTGTAAATAGCCAGGCAAAGGCCTTGGCCTCTATGACAACCTGCACATTATTTGCACATGTGAGTACCTTGAAGTAAGATGTGGAAATGCAACCAGTTGTTGAACTTAATGTTTAACCACCAGGGGACATTTTCCTCCATTTCATTCACAGTACAGTTGCCAAGTTCTGAAACAAATATTCTCCTGACAACAGTCTCTTCCTTTATGTTGTCCTGATTTGCTCTCATTACAGAGGCATGCTGTGCACTGAAGAAAGCAGGAATCACTTGATCTGATACCATAAGATCAGTTAATTAAAGAATTTATTATAAACTAACAGATGCCCAATAAAGTTTCATAGGCAAATTGAATTCCTGCATCTCCAAGTGGTGGCATTGAAATTTTTTTGTGAAACTCAGACAGTTTTTATTTTATTCTAAGTTTTAATAAAGGGAAACCTAAGACTTGGTTAATAAATCATTAAAAGATAGCAAACAAGGGGTAGAAATAACAGGCGAGCCCTCACAACAGAGGAAAGCTACCAGCCCAACTCCTAAGGACCTGAGATGTTAGGTAGAGTCTTGTAGGACTTTGAAAGAAGATGGTTAACAACATGAAAAGCTTCACCAGGCATGGAGAGTCACTCTGACTAGCTGATCTGAATGCAAAGAGTTGTGGGAAGCTTAAAATACTAAACAACAATAAAACAGCAGAGGGTATTGACGAATACAAAGCAAGGCATATGAGGGAAAACAATCCTAATTAGATCTAAACCACAATGGACCCTAGCTATTATCATGTGGCACAAAAATCTCTGAACCATTATGGATAATTCCATGGAAATGTTGGTTTAATGATACGTAGTAATAAAAAAGGCCAACCACATGCTTTCAGATCGGAAAAAAGGTAACTGGGGATGGGTACAACAGAGGTTTGCAAGTCATAATGTTCTGGACTTTTTTTTCTGTGATTAGAGAATGATCATTCAGTCTAAAAATCATCACTGTAATAAATAAATTGCAAAAAAAAAATCTGAGGACAATTAAAAAAATTAGCTCACAGTTTTAAACCCAGTAAAAGGAAATAATTTTTCATACAAAGCACAAGCTGCAGAACTCATTGCTGCCGGGCTTCAAGTCACAAGCATAAACAAATTTTAAAACATATTAGGTGTATTAACAGAGGCAGAATACATTGGCAATTCCTGAATGCAGTGCTCCAGGCACAACCTCCCATTTGGGATGAGCTGATATATCAGTAAAAAATGTTTGGTCATTTCCCAATTTTGCTCACTTATCCTTTCCCAATCCATCTGCTGCTGGTGGCAGGATAGTTGACATCTGACCCTTCTTCCCCACAAATCTTTCCTTCTGCAAAGGCTGATTCCAAAGCCTGATCTTCTGTGTAGTAAATACTAAATCCTGCAACTCCTTTTGACTTCCAGTTTCACATCAGTGTCTCATCCTCAATTAACCATTTCTCTGCTCATATTCCTTTTGCCCTTGCTTTCCACCAATACTTTCAGAGATAGAAAGATTTCTTTTCTCAGCTGATTCCACTCTCCCACCTGCCTTCACTATACTTTCTCAAAGACTTAACGTTACCCTATATGATGCTTTTCATAACAATTTTATAAGACAAAGAGCACCCTCCTGACAAATTTCAAATCCTTGTTCCCAAACAATGCGATGGGCAGCAGAGGGAGGGAGGGAAAGCTACAGCTATTCAGAGGAAGGTTTGCCAGGACTTTTCAGTATGGTCAAAAAAAAATATATTCCCGCTTCCCGGAAATGTTCAAATAATTTTTTTTCTGAAATTTTCCGAAACAGATTCAACTAAGAAGAAAACCAGTGTGGAAAGCTTCACCTCACAGAGATGCCAAAAAGTTAAAGTCTGGCAAAGCTATCAGCAACTGCAAACTGGGAGCTATCATGGAGAACATTAGGCAACCTTAGTCAAACCTTATCTACTGCAGCACCAAAGAAAACAAAATGTACAAAACGTGATTCGTGATGCATTTGATATAATGAAAGCATAGATTTCAGTGATAGGTTTCGGTAATCATTTCATTGCACATTATTTTAAGAGTACATTATTTTATTTTGCAAGATGTCATCAAATTAAAAGAATCCTTTTCATCATGGGCCAAGAGGACTTTTAAAACTAGAAGTAATGGTAACACCAGCCCTGGCAATGACTGAAACGAATAATGCCCTGCAATTTTCTGTGTTTGCAAGTGTCCACAATTGTTTTTAATTACTGTATTATGAGTGATTTTCAAAAATGGGAAACTAGTTGTATTTAAAATGTGCCCTACTAACTGAAGAAAAGCCAGTTTTAAATGCAGATAAATAAAGGGATTCAGAGCTAAGTCTGAGGGTGGAGGCAGTAATTCACCCCACTGAGCGCAGTGAAGCCCAATCCCCCTCCTTGCTTGGCCAGCAAGCACCAGCTTTCAGCCTCACGTGCCAGCCCACCACGTCACTCGGCGCTGGCACTGTGGAGGCAAAGCAGGGCACACAATACTGAGGACTGATTCAGCAGCTCCTCTAAACCAGGCAGAACATGAGATCACATCCAAGGGGAATAAGCTGCAAGGACTTGTACAAAGTCCCTCCCTTTTCACTTGCCTGTCATAAATGATTATCAAGAGATGCTGTATAGACATAACCAAAATAATAAAAGATAGATTTGCATATGTGACTTCTGATTTTCCTGGCTTTGCCATGCTTTTTTTTAAAAATAGTGGTCCATTAAGATTGACCTTTATTAATTATATCTAAGACGATAATTACACTACCAAAATATCTATGGCCAAGCTCTTAGTTCCTTGGAAAGAGGTTAAAATGCCTTGTTTATGGCTCTGTAAAGCACAAGAACTCTATTTTTCACTGATCAAGAAGGCTTGATTGAGCTCACTTGTTTGTTTTCTGAATGCAAACAGAAACAGTTTCCAGATGAGAGAAAGGCTACCACCAGTTTACAAGACCATTAACAAATCTACTGGTTTTGATCCAGAATTCTTGCAGATCATGTTCACATCAGGGCCTGTGATGTACCTCCCCATATTTATGGCACATGGACCCTTTCAGAACTTCTCTGTCACTAGCCTAAAGGTAAAGGCAAGCTATGTACCATGTGCATCTTCTCCCAATAAAAGCTTCCAAAAGAAATTCTACAATAAACTTCACTGAATTTTACAGAGATAAAATATTTAAATCTTCATGGGTTCACTCCAGCTGGACTAATACAGGGCTGATTTGGGCTACTATAAGAGGATGCAGTGGACAACTGGTCTGTGACTTGCATTTGAAACATAAGAAGTTATTCTGCAGGCTGAATAAATGACACTGGAAAACAGGTGACAAAAATATTGCTCAGAGGAAACCCCAACTCCTGCCCCACTGTTTACAGTCCTGTTTTCCCTGAGAACCAGCCAATATACTAGCATTTAAAAATAACCTTGCACTGTGAATTTGCTGTCAAGTAGCTTCAGTTTTTTAAGCTGAAAAGAATTTGAAGTTCAAACACAGCAGCGCCATTCTCAGCCGGGTTTGATTCCTTTCAGCAGAAGAGATTCCAATTCTCAGACTGAGGAGAGCGAATTCAGGTTGTCTGCTCAAAGAAGGAGTCTGCTGGACAGGTAATCAGAAATTTTATCTCTTTTTTTTGTTGCTTTTTTCCTTCCCCTTTTGAAACAGATCAAATTTCATACAGAGAATCACAGAGAAACAATAAACATGGAAGCCTGGAATAACATTTTTGCAGAAACAAGTTTCAGGATGGAATAACGTTTTAATTTTTTCCAGGCTTCCCACAGTATTGCTGGCAAGCCTTGAAAGCTGTAGAAGAGCAAGAAAATGGATTCCAAATCTCTACCATAGGCCAGATTGTATTCAGCCCTGCATGGGACTGCAAGAAGCGAGCCCAAGGGGAGAGAAAACAAAGAACCTCCTCCTGTGCTGAGGCATAAAACAGCAGGGAAACATGAGCACTGTCTCATGCAAAGATGAATCATGACATCAGTTTCTCCCAAAAAGGGCTGGGAAGAGTTCAGGAGTGACTGGCAATTGTCTCTCCTTGGCAATGGCCATCAGAGCTGTTCAAACATGAGAAAACATCTTTGCAAAGGACTGCTGCATTTCACCTGCCAAATTTCTTTACAACTCCTGAGAGGACCTCAGCCAAAATGCACACTGCAACATCTTTAAAAGCAAGCCCTTCCTCTTTTAAGCTGTGTCCAGCGCAGGCCCCAGTATCAGTCAGCTTATGGAAGGGATGTCTGAATCCCATGAAATAAGAAATTCCCAGGAACAAACATAAAATGTGTGGACTGACTACACAGACTAGACTTCGAAGAGATTTTTGGTGGGGTTTTTTTGGTTTTGGTTTTGTTTTTTGTTTTTTTTTTAAGAATTTTACATCTATGATCCTAGAAGCTGAGGAAATATTATTTCTAGGATAAAAAGAAAGGTTTGAGTTTTTTAGAACCCTACTATCATATACTTGGAAAGAAGTAAAAGATTCTGTCATTCCCACTGTACAAGGCACAAAATGAAGAATGGGTGGTTTGGTTTTGTCCCACAACAGTTGAAGGTAAACCAAAATATGCTTGTTACTCCCCCATCTAGAAGACTGGTATGCTTTTACACCTTATCCTTAATTCAGGTAAACATTTATACAGCATTGTCAGGACTTACGAACTTGGTGTCTCTACTAGCAGATTTACAAACTAACTAAAGCAATTGAGAGACTTTCTACTGAAATATAGCCTCTTTTCGACAAAACACTGCTACTTATTTAGCACACATGCTTTATCACTGTTCACGTAAAACAACAAAACAATTAAGGCAAAGAAAATGGGTCACATTGGAGGGTGGGAATAAAACCATCTTCCTGACCACCAAACAAATCCTTGCCTCTGAAATCCTCTCTCTTGCTTCTTCCCATTTGTTTATTTGTTCATTCAAACTTCTAACTTTGCTCCTGACCCAAATTGTCAACTACAGAGGATAGCTGACAGGATAAGGATGATAAGGAAAAATAGTTTCCTGAAGAGACCTCATGGTCACGCAGAAAATCACGTTCCATGTAATAACTTATCAATCTACTCATATGAAAACAGTTTTCTTTTTAATTATAAAAGCACAAGACCCCTTTATTTTCAGCAGCATTAAAAATGAACAGTATTTTTGCTAATGTGCTTTTAAGTTATAGGACTCTTTCTTTTAAAAATAAATACATTGGAAATCAGTTCATCAGCTTTAAATGAAGATATGCACAAAATTGTTCAAACAGTAGAAATGGTCCTTTTGCAATCATCAACTAAAATTTGTAATTCACTCTCTTAAATTATATTAATATTTTAAACTGCTAAAACATCAAAACACCATGGTAACACATTTTTATCCTGTACAGCTTAGTTCACAAGTGTTTGACTCTCACTGACATACTGTGAATTTTAAGTTCTTCACATGCAGCAACACAGGTGCATAGGTACATAGGGTACATGGTAGCCTACAATGAAAACACCACCAAGCAATCTTCCTCTCTCAGCTGTATATATGGAGTTTCATTCATATATACCAGCTGTGGACGCAGTAGCATGATCATTTGGTATAGCCAAAGAAATGCCAAAATTTTTATATGATAAAAAAAAAAACATGCAGCCCTTACAATTTTAAAGTAGGATACATTGATGCATCCTCCACAAACAAACAGTCAAACAACTCCTCTTGGTGACACAGAACTGTTGACAGTTTTTAGCTTATGTCTCTCAGTGAATACTCCTTTCTTTCCCTTGCACTGGCCCCTGGCATGTTTTATATGAGGATATTTAATAGACCCCATCAGCTCATAGTACACAAGGCTCAGAATTGGTTGCCTTTACTGAATAGGCTGGGAAAGCTGCCTCAACAAATCTGTTCATGCTTAAGGTCTGGTCGCTGCCAAGTGACATGCTCAAGACGGCTGCCTTTCCATCCTCTGCTGTTAGTTTAACTGCACATTCACAGCAGAAAGGACAAAAGATATACTCTACAACTATGCCAAAATGAGGAGCAAAACTGCTCTTAGGCCCAAAATTCAACCCTGCTGGTGCAGAGCTGGTGTCTAATTTTCTCTGTTTCAAGAGATTTGAAACAAAAGAAAAAAGAGTCCTGAATTTCATCAGTCTTCAGGAGTCTGAGAGACTTGAGAAAGCTCAAGCTTACTTAGAGATCTTCCTTCTATTAGTCACAGTAAATACATTTAAGAAATAAATACATGTGAGCAGAGAAAGAAAAAAAGACGTAAAATAATAATAGATGCAAGGTTGACAGTGGGGCAAAACTGACGAAATTGCTGGAACATTCTGTCTTTATATAAAGACCCAGTCATGCTGCCAAGGTCAGCTGGAGCTTGGGTTATCTGTTGCCCGAGGCTACTCTACCTTGTTTTTCATTCAGGGATCATTGTTCTTCGGTTGTTTATGTGGATTTCATTCCACCCTTTTCTTCATACTGTCTTCCCTTTTCAGCTTGCAGTCCCTGCAGCACACACCAGAAGCCCATCCTGGTTGTGCACCAAGAAATCCAGACTACTCTAATGGGAAAGAGCAGCATTAAGTGACAACAGTTTTCCTCTTTAATGGAGAGAAAGAGACAGAGAGAAGGTATTTAACAAATCCTTTGTGAAAAGTGAAAAATTCACTAATTACTTTTAAGGATGGTTCATGTATCTAACTGGTGAGGGGATATCATCTAAATATCTTTATCACCATAAACAAGGTAGTTAAACAAAACTTTTTTTCCTGTATTTTAATGCCATTTAATACATTACATTTACCCGCACTTCAGAGATTCATCAGAGGGAACACGAGAAAAGAGAAATGATTGAGTGGAGGAAAATAAAGGGGAGAAAGAAAGGAAGATAACAAGGTGTACATTATATCATACACATAGTAGAATAATTGAGATTTTATAGTGGATGTTTTAGGTAAGATTTTTACAGTAAAATGTTCTACAGAGTTGGGCAGGGAAAGACCAAGAGACCCGAATCTCCCATCATGAGTGTTACACTTATCTTTTGCATCACTTAAAACCACCGCAACACAAGTCAAAGGTTCCTTATTCCTTCTTTAGGGTCAGTATCTGTAGAAAACTTTACAGGAAACACATGCAATACATTGAGCTTTCACAGGAAAAATTACACCAAGGGGCAGAACCAAACCCTGCCATTAGCAGTGCCAGCTCCCAGGGAGGGGATCCCTGGAGTTCCAGGGAACTGGATTTGCTTCTACCAAAGCTGACTTTGGCAGAGGTAGTCCCAAAAAGCCATGTATTAGGCTTCCTTAAACTTTCCTCTCTGTGGAATTTGAGAGGATTTTTAAGCTGCTGCATGACTTACATGCCCCTGAATCCAAGATACAGAACTAATTTAATATTTTGTCTACTTTGCAATGCAAAATGTTAATTTGTTGTGCAAGAAAGGGGTAAAATATTCAAATTTAAAATAATGAAAATTAGTGCCATTGATGTCGCCATTATTTTCTGTTTAAGTTTTGTTTCAGCTATATTTCTGTATTCTAGGGGCATTTCTTTTTTTTTTTTTACATTGGTTCCAAAAGTTTTTACGTCTTCCAGGACAATTAAAACTTGCTTATGAAATAAGTAATGTATTAATCTTCAGGACAAAACCACTACATACATTAGGACAGTACGCATAGAGGGAATCACTGTAAAAATCTAAATAATCTTACTTAGACATGAAAGATAATCACCACTGGAAGCCTAAGGAGCCTAGATTTTTAAAAGATTGCTTGACACTTGAAATCAGATAGGATCAGTTCAAAGTTCCTCAAACTTCAGAATAACCAACTAAAAATTGTCCTCCTCTGCCTAAATTGTACACCTTCCATTATAAATATATGTGTTAAACCTAGTTTCATAACGCAATAAGGTTTTTATATCAGGGTAAGTGCACAGCATAGCCTTTGGCAATCACTCTTCTCTTGTAGAAAAGTTTAGTGACAGAAACATCTGGCAATTTTTTATCAGAGAAGAAACTTATTTTGCTTTGAGAAAAATAAGTGCCTAATGTTGTGTGTGTGCACAAAGTTCATTCACTTTCCAAAAAAAAAAAAAAAAAAGTCAGTAAAAGCTTTGAAAAGCAGTTTCCAAACAGTGACCTTCATCAGGAACAGTTCTATGTCCCTTGTATGGGGTTTACAAAATTCTTTGTGTGAAAAGCATTAATCAGGGTCACTATTTCATTCAAGATCTGTCCCTACACCATGTCAGTTGTACAGCTTTGGGAAAAGATCTTTAAACCTTGGTAGAAAAGACTACATGGAAATAGCAGATAAACTGGTATTGATTTTCACGTATCGCCCTTGTCAAAAGGATTTATCGATGTGTCAATGCATGTTGTGGCAAGGATCATAGCAGGATAGCTTTAAAGGATTTATGGTGAATCTACAGGCTTTAATACACCCTGTGGTAAATAACTAACAAGTACTGTGTATATTGATTCTTGTCATGTGGTCAATGGAATCTTTAGCCCACTAATTGTTCGTATTGACAAAAGGTTCATGATCTAAATGAGCAACAGAACATCACTCCTAACCAACGTTGCTCCAAAGATGCTTTTCTTCACCATTCACCCCCACTAGGAACAATGTTTAAACACAGATGTATTTATCAGGACACTGCCTTACTAACTCAGCTGAAGCCTGGTTAGTGTTAGATCCCTGTTCTCCACCTGCAGTGCTTCCATGCACCTTTAAGCATTTGTAACTCAATTTAGAAGATGCAGGACAGTCAACTGTGGCTACAATTTTCATCTGAATTATTCCTCATTAGGACTTCTAAGTGGGCATCTTACTTACTGAATTGGATTCAGAACTACTAGTGGTTTATTATTTTTAATGTTTTAAAAAAAAGATCATACAATGGTTTGATACCTGCAAAGAATTTTCTGAGAAAACTGTCATTTTTGTGTTTGTATAGACATGTGCCCCTTCTTGGCAGCTCAATGTCTCAGCTGCGATTTTTAATTTTATTATCTACAAACAAAGAAATAAACAATTAAATAATTGTAAAAAGATTTATCAAATCTACTGCTAGTGCAAAATCATTACCCAGAACTAATATAGCTGGTAAAATAATTATTAGTTAAACAATAAGTAAAATTTCCATTCAGAGATACACTAGGGAAATACAGTGTGTGTATGCAGAACATTATTGATTGATTCCATTAGACTTGTGTCTTCCACTGAGTAATAAATATAGATTACAATGTTTTTGAATGTCTGTCAGGTCAGCCTGTCTCTCAGTATCTTAGACACACAGAAAAAAAAAATATACTCATAAAAACCCCACCACTCCAAGACAAAACAAACAAAAAAGTAGGCAAGCACTAATGCTTTCTCTCTAAAGACCCAAAAACTGGTTTGTACACCTCTTTCTCCTCAACCACTTGAAAAAAATACAACATTAAGTTTATCAGAGTTGGATTAATTTGTTCCAAAGACAGAAGAATAAATTAAAAACGGAAGATTCCTAGGAGCAGAATCAGGTTTTTTTCTTCTAGAAACCAATCTGTAGATGTCAAGATAGGGATGGGATTTCAAACTTAAGTTTAAATACTGATATATCATATTGAAATTTAACATTACTTTCTTTGTTTGGCTTTTTAAAAAAAATTTGATTTGAAGTTTTAATGACGTTTGTGTCTTTCTACAGCAATGTTTGCAAGCACACTTAAAAAATGCTTTTGCCTGAGCAGTGCAGATTATTATTGCCTTAAGTTTGCTTTGCTTTCCTAAAAGGGCAATTTGTGGCTTGTGGTGAGCAAGCTTGTGGTAAAACAGGCGGTCTCGGTGTCTAGTCTACTTTAAGGAGGGTTGACTTGAGATGGCACTTCTCTTCACATCAGATCTATACTAGCCAGTAATCAGCCTGGTATTTACAGAAAAACCCAACAACTTCCTAAGTAAATATTTACCAGTTCAAAGCATGCAGCCAACCTGATACTCATACATACACCAAACGTATGGGCAGAGAAACTGTTACTGTTTCTAGCACATAGCAACAAATGCTACATTGAGTAATTTTTAGTAAAATGCCCTAAAGTTAAATCTATAAATGTATTTAGTATTTGTGCTGTCTTGAGAACTTGAACCAGTCTGTGTTCCTGAACTCCCTTGGACCTTTTAATTCCCAATAACTTTTAGGTAAAATGATGTTATTGAAAACACAGTTTAATGAGTTTTCAATATTTGTCAAAACAAGTCAGGGAAAATGTGCTTATACATTTTATCTTGGCTCAATTAAAAACCTCAATAAACTTTCTGATGCTGATTAATAAAACTGGGGTATGTGTTTATGTATATGCCTAAATGCCATTTACTTTAGCAGATCTTAACAGCTCTGCTGTACAGGAATCCTTTCCTCAAAGAGAACTTTCATTATAGGGTAGCTACTGGCCTCATTTCTTTTTTCTTATAAATTCTTACCATTATATTATAAAGTTATCTTTTTGCCACATTCAGGTCATGTGTCTTAGAAGCAGTGGATATGAATATAACATACAGCCTGAATACCTTATATCTAGGGTAACAACATCAGCAAAAGGGCAGAAAAGGAAGCTCTTAAATCTTTCCAGCACTTATTAATCCAAGATCTCATTTCAGAAACAAAAAGCTACCTTTTCAATCACACACACTAACGTACCGAGCACTGATTTAGTTATGAATAAATAAATTTTAACCTGCTCAGTCAAATTGTACTGTTTAATTCACATACCTTCATTAAGATCCAACAATCCTTCTTATATCATATTACATAAGTAAAATAGGAAGTTATTAATGAAGTATGAAGGGTAATATAACCAATATGTCGTGGTTTGCAGGGTTAGAAGGTATGACTAATTATTGGTATTGTTCTTTACAACCTCCTGATGAGATTAATAATAAAATACCACATGGGACCTCACCATCTACTGCTTAATTCAATATTTAGCTGGCAATTTAGCTTCATCTGAATATAATTTTCAGCAGCTCCTTAGACAGCCAAATGTTACAACTAAGCAATACAGGCATCCATGGCAGGCAGCGTTGTGCATGCTTTGCAAGAAGCAGGACAGCTACTAGTTAAAAGTGCTAAAAAGGCAGCACAGAGCAAGGAGATAAGTATCCTGCATCTAAGAGGCAGAATTCAAACATGTAAAATGCAACAAAAAACCCCCCAGTTCTTATAAGTTATTTGACAGACAGATGTGTAGTTGGAGAAATCAGAATGATACATGACCTTTTGCTGGGACTTCTGCAATTATATCATGGTTGTGTAGAGTGCCCGACAAAAACCCCCAAATTTTCTAAAAAGCACAAGCTAAATAACAAAGAAGTTGCAATAACTGATACTTAAAAGCAATGCAAAAGGAAAGGTTCTCATTAAGAAACTTTGGGAGGCTTTTTGATACGCAGATTCTCAGAATTGTGATAATTCACTCTTCAAAGAACTAATTTTCTTCATCTTTTTCCACTCCATCAGAGCAACATTGAGTCCTATGGCACAGAACACCAACAGGGTGGTTAAAAGGTGAAGATTAGTAATATAATGCTGATCAAGGGAAGTGAGGTTTGGAAAACAGGTTTATACCTGGTAGATAACTAATATGCCGGCTTCATTCCAGGCCAGAGCCATCAGAGCCAAATGCAACCTCGGAAGGATGGGTGTATCCATCCCTATCTTACACTTCTCCAATCTCATTAGTATTTTGTAAATTTTAATATGTACAGTTGTAGAATATTTTAAAGAACAAGAAAGGGATTGAACTGAGCGTGTTTTGATAAAATGCAGTTGGCAATGATGCATATGGCGCTTGCTGGGGACATCGCCTTGGCTGATGACAGAGAAGACACTGAAGCTCCACCATGAGATATTTTATGTTTTCAGTAACTATCAGCACTGTCACTAAAGACTGCTCTGCAAGTATCTCCTGTGTCCAATTATCACTACCCATTTTGGTAAATGACAAGCTATCAGGACAAATCTGTCTTCCAGACTCCTTCTGGGTATTTAAACATAGCACAATCCCCTGTTACAAGATAAATCTGTGGGAATAAGCACTATAAATGCAGTTTACCAAATTTATGGCAAGACTGCCTTTCCTCTTTTGAAGAAACCAAAAACCTTTTTGTGGCTTGAGTACAGTTTCTCTCTTTTCTTTTTTTAATATAGAGATGGTTTGACTCTTTCTACACCATATCAAGTCAGAGAATTCAAGCAGGACTTCAGAGGTAACAGGTAAATCAACCCACTTTCAAAGTGATTGTAACTTGCAGCAATAAATAGGATTCTACTAAATATGCATTTCCACCTAAATATTCATTTTCCCTGAAAATCAGCCCAACATAACCCAGTCCCTTCAAATTACATTGTGTGCCACTCTTTGCTGGCACAATTTGGGCTCAGCTACAGACTAGTTTATTTGGGCAAGACTATTTGAGCTATTTCTTAGGTCTCATAGAAGACAAACAACAGATTTTCCAAAGAATCCCCAAACCTGGATGCTTTCCCGTGGGAATGCTGTCTCCACTGGACAGAGAAGCTTTTCCTCTACCATACAGGAGATTTTCCCTCTTCATCCACTACTATTCTTACCTGGGAGAAGAGGGAAATAATAATGTAAGATTTACCTCCTTAAAGGTGTCCTGCTGATGACAAATGTCTGTTTTTAAACATTCCCAATGTTCCAATTTTAACTGTAATCTGTAAGGCATTCATAATTATAGGTGCCCTTAAAGATGTGTGTGAAATTCAAGTGTGCAATTAATCTTACTCTAGCCACTGAAACACACTGCCCTGAGGTGGCTGGCAAGAGCTGTGAGGCTGGTTCCAGGAGCACTCTCACTGCTGCTTTCTGCAGTGGCCATGCTGGGGGAGAGATGGGGCAAAGGAAGGAATTTCTACACAAGCCTGACTGTGCTCAGTGTCTTGGTTACATTCTCCAGTGTCATCCAACCAACAGTGCACAGAAGACAAGCAGCATCCTAGAAAGGGTCCCCATTTGTGCCCTCAGGCAAGCCTTCCCTGTAAACACTGAGGCAGACATCTCAGCTACCTTCTCAGGCTCCTCAAAACCACCAAGGAATGGATCGTTTCACACTTAGACTTCAGTCACATGTTTGCTGTGTAAGTACAGTCGAGAGACTCCAGTCAAAGGCACAGCTCTAGGCAGAATTACAACAAGGAAAAGCTGCAAATGAAGCTACCAAACGTACTCGGGAGGCCACAGAATATCCCCAAAAGGTCATAAAAGTAGTTGAAAGCCGTTAATCCCCAGAACCTCTGGGATACCAAGTTCTGTGCCATTCCTGCTTAGCTATCCAAGCAGATTGCAATGTTTATTTTTCTTGAAGTACGTTTCCAACTGTTTTCAACTTGAAAATATTTTCCAAAACCCTCTGGCCCTGCCAGGAGCAAACGTTTTGGTGCCTGTCAGGATTGGGGCTCAGTGCTCAGCTCCTCTCACTTTCTTGTACTTCCCCCGTGAAATGGGGAGTTACTGCTTCTTCCCAGCCCTGTTAACCTTGTTTATTTAGATGGAAAACTTGTTGGGAGAGAAACTGTCTCTCGCCATATGTATGTAGACTACTCCAAACAATAAGGCCTTTGCCTCTCCAGGCACTATCAGCATTTAAGTAAGTAAGCCAAGTGATGATAATTCTTAGAGAAAAATGCAGGGAAAATAACCTAAAAATCACCAGAATTGACATAAAACTCTCCAGCAGATGGGGGCCTAGCACTCCCTGAGGGCCCTGCTTATGCGAAGACCAGTTACTTGTAAACATTTATAAATTCTGGCAAATATGTACAGACTTCCACAGAAGCAATTACATTCCCCTTCTCTTGCATCAGAGGCAGCTGGTGCTGCCTGAAATACACCCCATCTTTACGCCATAACTACATACACGTATATGTCTGTAAAACGAGTTCCTGTACGTGCTGATGTGTTGAGGGCAACAAAAACTCCCATGAAAAGAGGGTTCTAAGAATGACTATTTTTGATTAAAGTATCACCCATGCAAGACACACAAAGCAAAGGTGTTGGCTTACTCGAGTTACATTAGGTCTCTCAGCCAAGTTACGTTACACTGTTCATTTACTGGCAGGGGAATTTTATCCTAAAGCTTGCCTGGCAAAATAATGAGAATCTGTTTTCCAAAATAAAAAAGACAAGTTATAATTCCCACTCAAGTTTTTCAAGTCATAAATCATTTCTATTTATAAAATATAGTGGCTATTGAATACTGTAATAAAGTAAGAAAAATCAGATTCAAATTAACAGACTGCAATAAAATCAAATAGCAAATATAACCCTGTCATGGTAAAAAACTAAAATATAGGAACATAATTATTAAAATTATCTTTACTGATAGCAACAATTACTAAACAAAATCAGTACTTTAACTCCCATATAACAACTATACCAGCAAAAAGGACACCCAACAGGATCACAGTTGCAATACACAAAAGCCAAAGAAATCTAACTGGAATGAGACACTCGGCTCCCATCTGCCGCTCTGAATGGCTCCTGACCTGACAGAAACCTGTGGCAATGAGGTTTTCATTAGGGAACAAGCACTGAATAACTACCTGAATAAATATGACTTACCTGTAATGGCATATTTCTAGAGAATACAGATACAAAGAATACAGTGAATACAGATGGTGCACAGAAGTCACCACATAGTCTGAGAATAAAAACTCTGCCTTCATATATTTGGGAATATATATAAGGACAGCAGATAAAAGCAATCAAGTATTTACCTTACACTGCCTGGTGGTGTCTGAAGCTGGACTGGCAGCTCCTCCACTGCAGAGCTGCTGTCAGGGATCGAGCACCTCCTGATCAAGCACACCACCAGCTCAGCCCTTTCTGGCACTGTTAAAAACAAACTTTCCAGCACCCTTTTGGTTTTGTACATTCACCAGCCCCTGCACAGCACACAACAATCCATCAGAACAACAGGTTGTTATTTACACATTTGCATTCCCAGTCCTTGCAGTGCACTGAAGGCTGATGAAGATTTCCCAAAGCATTAACTGTGATCTGAAGAGAAGCACCTTGATTAGAGAGGCACTGAAGAGCAGCTACAGAGTCATACAACTCTGTCACTCTAAAGCGTGAGGCCTGATGGCTGTTATCTCTTTTCCCACCAAGATGAAGAGGAAACTCACTTGGTGTTTCTGAAGTACAGTTTTGCTTAATTATGCTGTCTGATCACTTTAAAGCCCTATTTGCATACAAACATTGTACAAATGAACTGCAGGAGAACAAGCTAACTGCTAAGGGTGACTATGCAGATGGGTTTGAATCCCTTTCAAGACAGAAGTTATTTACATCTATTTTGAAACATTTGAAGCATCTGTAGCTGCACTGTATCCTTGCCTCATGTCTGGATCTAAACTGGATAGTCCAAATTTCAGGCTTTGCATGAAACTCAACTGCAAGTCAGTCTGCTCAGAGAACAGCCACTCTGTTCCAGAGAGAAAACAGCCCCCTCAAAGCCAGGGAGAGCACCTAGTGCTGTCCTGCTTTGTGTCCAGATCAATCTGGTGGGACCTCCCTAGCAAAAAGTAGCCAACACAGCTGTAAATCCGATGTGCTAAAATTTGCATATAACTCTTGGGTGTTACTTAACCTGCCGAGGTAATGAGCTGACTGAGTGGAAAGGCAGCAGGGGAGGGTGAGGAAAGGGAGGCAAAAAAACACGGCCCCCGAGGTACTGTTGGTACCAGGGGCTGTTGCTTTCCTGAAAAAGATGAAGCACGTGAAAAATTGAGGTAGGAGTGGGAAGGCCTGGGGGAGAGCACAGCTAGGAAGGATGGTATAAGAGGGAAGGGAACAGCCATGAAGGCAGGACCAGCCAGAGCAGGGAACACTGCCAGGAATCATGTTGATTACTTATTTTTAAGCAGTCTATAGTTCACAGTTACAGGCTGTGCTTCTACAGACAGGCAGTGATGGCTATTGGAAAGTTTGTACTCTAGATATACAGAAAGCAGAATCCTTGAGTGGATTAATGTATAACTTATGTAATTTGTTTTCTGTGTAACAGTTCCCTCCTGCATGCTAGAATCTATTTCTTCTAATGCAGGTGATTCTTATTTTGATTTCTGAGCTACAAATACTGTCTACTCAGAGTCCAGAGAAGCTCTCTCTCGCCCTTCCCCCCACTTTCACTCTTATTCCAAGTCAAGCCAGTGTAATGGATTTTACAAAACGAGGCAGTTCTAAAGGAGTCAATATCACATTACATTTACATTTTAAGGAGTTTTAGGAGAGGTATACATGAGTATTGTTCATCTCAGCTTGTTCTGTTTAGGGAGGCTTAGAGTAACATTGCAAATGACATGTCTACTCCGATAAAACACTAGAGGGCTTGGATGCCATCTCGCACTTCGGCAGAACAGTAAATACAAAGAGCCTTACTATGGGAATATGAATATTCACTAGCAACGGAGAGAGGTGAATTGTTATGCAAGTGGCAATATCCACTGCACACACTGAAATTCCTCTTGCTTCACTCTAATGCACAATGTTCCTCTGCTTTTAGATGGATGTAGCTGAATATACTTTGTGCCGTTAGCATTTTTATAAAATCTGACATGAACTGATTTAGTTTAAAAAAAAACCAAACAACTGAATACCACATTATTTGTAATACATTGCATTAATCAGCTTGTTATAAACAGCTCAGAGAAGACATGTTTTTCTACAAGCTTAAATACTTCCCTCTGCAGAAAGTAATAGATGAGTTAAATACAAACAGGAAAGCTTAGTGAGGTATAAAGTCTCATATTTGAACTTCAAGTGATGTAATTTTAAACTGACCTAATACTATCTGAAGTCTGATTATTTGAAAGTCTCAATCATAATATTTGTTAAAGTACCTTATAATATTAAGGATCAGAAAATGGGGTTAGAAATTCTCTGCAATGTGTAAGGGAGGTCCAAGGTCCATATCAATCTTCAGCTTTGATACTTAGCACAGCTATTACCAAGCCTCCAGGAAGAATTTCAATAAAACAGGAGTAAAACCCTCCACTAGTAGGTCTGCTGGAAAAGTGTCCACCAAAGACATTACTTCATCGCTTGGACATAGCAGGAAAGCCAAGTTTGAAGTCAGCCTATAATCACTGGATGGACTTCACAAACAAATAAACCACTGAGAATGGGCTAATGGAAGAGAATAATCTGGACAGAGGAAGCAATAAAGAAAAAAACCCCAACCCATTACTAAAACACATTATAATATTAACTGTTACCACATAGTATGACAAAGCAAATAAGGAATAATTTAACTGAAGCATTTAGCCATTTCTCCTGCTTGCGACTGTCTGCAAATAGGCTCCGATTATTATTATTACTATTACTCTTCAGAGGTGCTCAATGAACAGTGTATTGAACACATCTCAGCATATAATGTTTGCAACTGTTCACAGGGCATATTCCTTAGATAATTCATAAGATGCAGTTCAAAATTTGCACTGTAGAACAGTCTTTGTTAAGCACAGAATAAAGTTTATGTTCCCTGACTAGCTAATATAAGCTTATAAATAATTCTTACCTGCAACCCAGTGCAAAAATAATTTTGTTTAATTTAATCTTGGCTCTATCTTCAACAACAGAGTTTTACAAACCACTTCAGCAATTCCTTGGCAACAGAATTTTTCATTGAAAATCATCACAATGTCTACAGTTGAAAAGAAAAAGCCTGCAGGTGCATTGTGATGGACTTTGGTCTCTTTACATTTAAATTTGCAATAAACATACGCCCCAAGAAAAGGCTTCAAGTGTCTTTTTGTTGTGTTAAGAGACAGCAAGGAAAAACACTTGCATAAGTGCATCGAGCCCCAAAAGCCACTTATGTGCCATGTTCTGCACTTGGTAGCAAAGCATTCAGAAGTGAGGCAGATAATATTCTACAGAGATGCATTAGAATAGTTCTCAATTTAAATTTCTCAAGACCTCCATTACCGCAATAAAGCTCACCCCAGTAATTTTACCCTTCTGAATAGGCTGAACATTAACTAAATCAGAATCAAACCACTGTGTGAAGCTTAAAAAATTATAAAAAAAAGCTAAACCAAAGCTTCTATGAAGGAACAACTTCCAATAACAAACACAGATTTTCTGTTATTCTTTCCCAAAACTATGACTCAAATACAGGTAGAATTATTGGTTGAAGTTTAATTAATTAAATTACTGTGGCCCTCACCTGTTGCTTCATTATGATTGGTACCATAGTCACTATAAAGTAACTGTCATTTGATTGAAAGGTACTGCAGTACACTGAGATACATAAATACACAATACTTAAAAATTTGATTAGTTGTTCATTAATTCATTTTAGCTGATGTTTTTAATAATAAATAATTGTCTTTCTTAAAACTTCCAGATCATTTTTACTGAACTATTAGTGTTTCAATGAAAAATGCAAATGTTGATTTTAAACCTAAATTCTGAATTGGAGAATGATATTGATAGGAAAATATCACAGCAATGCCACTGTGTTTCACAGCCCACAGATAATCAGTGGAGGATAGAGGAGTCTTTAGTTGCCACTGGTATTTGGTTCTGTGTAGACCGTACTCATATGCCACAATCCCTGACACCAGTCCTAATGGCCATACCTGTTATATGGATACGCATATGTTTTTAAGACATTTGGATGTGAAAAACCATTATGTTCTGGGAAAGAAAGGTTCCATCCTGTAAGGTATCATGACCTAGTTCCACTAAATTTCTTAGAAGCTGATAGGAAAATTAAGGCAACAGAATTTTAAAGTGTTCTTTTTAAAATATCCCTGAATTCCTCAGTTACCTTTTGCAACATTTATGTCAATCAGGCTCCTTTGGTGCAGTAATCTACATGTGGGCTGCTTTTCTAAATTCCTTGTAGTTTGAGAGAAAGAGATGCTCTGAAGGTGCAATTCATTTGGTCCATTTCAAATGTCCACATTTGGACACATTGGAAGAAGAGTTGTCTTCTATGCAAACATGTTTCTTTCTAGTGATCATACACGGAGTCTAGAAAAGTGACTCAGAGGTCACCATCCACGCTTGGTCAGGTGAATCCCACTCCTCTTATTTGCAGAAGTCTCCTCTTCTGCACATAATCAGAGCTGTGGTCAGTGTGCTGGGAGCAGGGCTGGATCCCAGATTTCCCTTCTTCAGGTGAGTGCCCTACTCCCTAATCTGTGGTGTTGAGTCTCTTCTCCAGCCCCACCCTGCTTGGTAAGAACAGATGTAACTGTCTGGGCCCATTTGCTCAGCATAAGTAAGAGAGCTGAGGAACCTCTTCATCACCAGCACCTTAAGCAAAGAGGTAAATTTGGGCCAGAAGGGGATAAATGGCTGCTCCAGGAAGCATTTGAGCCAACAGCCCTAATTAAGTGTTTCCCTGAAGACCAAAGCAAAGACAGCTCCTGTTTTCCCTCCTGTCTTTCCTGGTGACTAGGGTGGCAGGTTCCCTGCAGACTGTCCTGGATGCTGTAAATCCTGCTTTGAGAGTGTGACTAGGCAGCACAGATGAGCCCGTCCAACAGCACCTTATGTCAAAATGAGCAAGCAGCCTTTCAGCCTCCTTCCCTTTCCCTAATGGTTCTGCAGGCCCTCTACCTCCTGCTTCTGGGTTCATCTAACTCCTCTGTGGGCCAGGTAAGCCATTCACCTGGCAAAACACTGCAGGGATTTGTCTGTTGGTTTGCTGTGGTAGCTTTCTGTTTCTTTAGCAAGGCAAATCAATTCATGGAGGGGTTCAAGATGTGCCACACTGCAATTGCAAGAGTGGGCATGGCTGGAGGGAGACCCCCTTGACAAGAACCAGGAGCTTAAGAGGTCACTGATGGAACAGCCAGGCCAGGAACAGAGCTGAGTGAGCTCCATCGTTCATCCCTCCCTCATTCCTTCACATTCCCCCCCAGCCTGCACTCACCCCTTCTTTCCCCACTTGTGCCTCAGAGGCACCACACAATCGTTGCAGCTGGCTGATGTTTGTTCATTTTCCAACATGTTTCTGTGAACTGATTCCAGTTAAAACCAAAAGCCATCTTTTTTATGAGAGAAAATTGTTTCTCAGAGAGAAGTTAAGAGACCAAACACTGAGTTAAATGGGCATAACCTCCAGCTGGGGCTGAGTGATCCATTTGCTCTGGATCCACAGCTGCAGTCCCAAGTAGGACAGGAAGAAAATGAGCACCACTGGGCCTCCCTCCTGGCTGTCTTCCTTCCACAAGGAAGAAGGAATGATGGAGATAGTCAGTGCTATGTAGGACTGAGCTCAAAATAATATTACCTAGCCTGACCAATTTTAGCATATTTTTCCATTTTTACCACTAGAAACCACAAGACATCCTCCAACAATTAAATACATTTAGCATGAGAAATTACATATTTCTTGGCAGAGCAAATACCCTGGAAAGTTACACTGAATTTTATTTCACAGAAACATGCCATCCATACACTTGTTAAAATTCAACTGAACTATAACTAGCTCTTGCATTAGCATTTAGGAGCTAACTCAAATTTACAGGAAAGCACCCCTAAACAGAGAGGAATATTATCTGCTGTTTCAAATGTTCTAAAATCTGTTTGAATTAAAAAAAACTGTGCTGACAGCTATAAATATCTAGATGTCATAATTCTGAAATGGGCAGTTACGCAGCTTTGAACAAAATAGTCACCTCAGCTTTTTTGGATGATTTATTTTAGCTTATTACAGGCTACTTACACCCTGCTCTACTGGGTGTTTTTTCATCTAGCAGAAAAACATATTGTTTGTTATATTTATGAAACAGTGTATACATATGCATATATACACTATATATATACATACATGCATATGTGTATATACATATATAGATCAATCAAAATCTGAAAATTTAACTCTTTGGACTCTTAAATATTTTTAGCTGTATGAACTGTAAGCTTTCTTGATAACAATTAAACACTTAATGCATAAAACTACATCAGATACACCATTATTAAAAAACAGTTTTGAAAGTTAATTCAAATAAGGAGACTAATTTGGATTTAGATGGAAACAACCACAACAACTTTTATTCTGTGTTCTTATTTTCAAAACTACATTGTTAGCTACAGTTGCTGATATAATGCTCTGAGTACACCAAGCGTCTCATCTTCCACTTAAGACTGAAAGAGTTTCCAACCTTTTTGTTTCTTAAATGGTGTGTTACAAGCAAAAAACAAAAAACAAAAACAAAAAACCCCAAACAAACAACAACAACAAAACTAAAACAAAAACAAAAACAAAACCCAAAAAAACCAACAACAAAAAATTATTTTCCTTTTTTTTTCAAATTTGTAGCTGACGTGAGATTTCACTGGAGACGTGAGAAATTCCCAGGGAATCTATGGCCAGGTCTCTGGCTACTACAGGAAAACCTGAAGAGATGTATAATGCAAAATTTTTCACATTTTCTCTGGCATTGAACACAGCATTTAAGTAATCTCTATCATCACAGAATCCATGAAAACAAAAATTAGAAACAATTAACTGAAATTCCTTAAAAAGAAGGGAAAAAAATCAAGCCAAAAGTATTTGCATTTGACACACACAAAAGCAATCAAATTAGTCTTTCATTTTCCTCAGTCGGTCTGTCTGAAATCTTTCCCTGATTTGGGCAAGTTACACAAATGCTTCTTCTGGCATATGGAAAAAAGGCAGGGCGGGCAACAGGGATAAGCCCAAAGAAGAAAAAGTCACTGTCTTCAGTGAGAGCAGTAGCTTATGCCTGCTAACAGTGTTTCTTGGGAGCTGCAGCTTCTCCCTGCTCTTCCAGCTTCGCAGGCACTAATTTTGTACACTATGAGTCACAGAGATGAAAAGTGTGGGCACTGCTCTGTAGCAAAGAGCATGCAGTGGAGCCAGGATTTTATTCCTCCTAGGAATTAAACTGGGATGCAGGAAGAGAAAAGCATCCCAAAATTGGAGTTTGGAAAGACACAGGCTGTTCATACAGAGGGAAAAAAAGGTGAGAACTGGCAGACAAATTACAGTCAGAAGCTTGAAGATTTAAATCTCTGTGTGAGTGTAGGTGCAAACTACTGCAGTTTTTTTGGCTTGGCTTAGAAAAGCAGGGAGTTGATGGATGAAAATTCATAACTGAAAAGACAACAAAAATATATGAACAGGCTACATCAACAAAAAAAAAACATCAAAGGAAACCAGAGTGGAAGCAGTCAAGAAGACAAAAAGCAGGGAAAGGAGGTGACTTGGGGGTGGTGCTAGAAATAACTTAGGGGAAGCTAATATAATAGCAACAATTGCTCTCACAGATCCTTTCTCAGGAATCATATGCCAAAACAAACAACTGAAGATCATTTCTGAGGATTAAAAAAAAAAAAAAAGGAAATGAGGATACTAGTTCTCTCTCACACATTTGAAGAAAAAATAGAATGACCAGCAGAGGAGGCCACTTCCCTCAAGAAAGATGTGCAGGTAGAAAGGAAGAACACGATCCCTAGGTCAAGGAAAGTAACACACCCAAATCGGCTGAAAGCAGCCCCTTCCTCAAAATACACGTCGGTGAGCTCAAACATTTAAGGTCATGAAAAGAAACTGGTCAGTACAATCCAGGATACAAGTACCACAAAGATACAAGCTATTTTTGCAGAACCTTGTCCACAGCATTAAAAACTTTTCCACCTAGTCAAAATAGCTTGTAGTATTGACTTGCAGGACACAGTTTAGCAGCATACACTTATTTCCAGTAATTCTGTAGCACCTTCCTAATGGTATAAATAGCCTCCTTCAAACTTGTTCAGTCCAATGTTAAGGCTGTGTCCAATGTTAGTTGTGTCCAGTATGCTGATACCCATGATTCCCTGAACAGCCATCCTTAAACGAGGGAATTGTTATCATGTAATTGCCTGTACCACAAACAGTTGCTCCGAAATAGCGTAATATTTTAGAAGGGAACTGAATTCTTGTTTAGCCACCCTGAAGGTAAATAGTGAAATAATGAAAAACCTTCATTTTTGAAGTAAAAGTTGACCAAATATTCTGCAATTTTGCAGCAAACAAAAACTTTTAAAAGGGTATTTCCTTAGTAGGACTGCTTCGTGATACTGATGAATTGATATTTGCTAGACAAAAATAGCCTCTGTGTCTGAGAGAATGAGCAAGAAAGCAACCAACTTCCCTCCCCCACCCCTTTGTCATCCATTTCTAGATCTACAGCCACTGCAAGCACAGCATCTCCTGTACCCTCCTATACCTTCCTGACTCCATACAGGATATCCACTCCAAGGCAGCCTGCTTTCCTAAAACAAAACATTTCAAGACTCTTGTATTTATTTTATCTGTCTATAAAATGCCTTTCTGCAAAACAATGTGCTCTCCCAAAGCTGGGACAATGGCCAGGGTGCCTCTTTGGTACCAGAAAAACACATGTGCAGAAATCTACATTTAAGCAAACACCAGATTATGTAAGTGAGGCCGGTAAGAGTCTAGAGATAGATATATACATATATACCCTAAAATTTAGTTTTTCTCTTGATCTGATTCATATACATAAGAAGTCTCTCTTCCCTACTGACAAAACAGGAAATTATAGTCCTAAATTTGGTGCTTAAAATTAGACAGTATGAGCACCCTTGTAGCCATCAAGAAACTACACTTATTCTCCCAACCAGTTTAAACTGCTCATGTCTTGCAGACGTTTCTGCTTACCCAGGGCCACTCTGCCAGGTCTCTTATTAATCTAGAGAAGTTTTGCCAGCCACACTGAGCATGGACATTGCCATCTCCAGCAGGGCCTTTCAGGGCAGGCTTATGCAAGTAGCAAGACCAGCATCCACACTGGGATAAACTGCAACTAATCACTTAGTGCTTGCAGATGGATTATGAGAATTAAATAGTTAAGGCTTTCATAGCATTTTCAAGATATCTATGGCACTACAGCACTGCACAGAACATTGTAGAAATGCCTTTTCCAATAAAAAGCGATCATGCTGCATGTTTACAAGAAGTCCCCACAAGGCATTCCTCTCATCTTCCTACTTTAATGTATTCAGCATCTCCAGTAACACTGCAAGGCAACACCTCCTTTCTGGATTAAAAAAAAAAAAAGCCATGAGGAATAAGCTGGTTTAGACATCTGCAGTTATACCTGCTGCCTCGAACAGTTCCTTCTCTCTAAGGTGAGGTATGCTGGATATGGGTGACGAAAAGCCTTTTGTAGAAAGGCTAAAATATGTAACAGAATCAACTGCATTTTGCCATCTCTATATAATCCAGTGGTATTAAATGCAAGGAAAGAGTATCACTCAAAGTACAGTATCACAGAATCACAGTAAGGGTAAGATTGGGAGGGACCACACTGGGTCATCGGGTCCAAATTCCCTGCTCAAGCAGGGCCATCCCAGAGCACATGGCACAGGATTGCATCCAGATGGTTCTTGAATACCTCCAGTGTGGGAGACTCCACAACCTCTCTGGGCAACCTGTTCCAGTGTTTGTCACCTGCACAGTACAGAAATTCTTCCTCATATTCAGGTGGAACTTCTGTGCCTCAGTTTCTGCCCACAGCCTCTTGTCCCATTGCTTGGCACCACTGAGCAGAACCTGGCTCCATCCTCCTGGCACCATCCCTTGAGATACTCATATGATTAGTGTATACTCTTCATCTACTTGAAAGGAGGTTTTGATAGATTACCTAAGATCTGTGAGTCTATCAAAAATGCAAAGTCTTAAAATCACTATCCATTAACCTCAAGGACAGAACAATTAACAGTGCTGGAAGGAGCAGGAATACAGATTCTGCTTTTCTAGTTTGCTTAACTTGTAAATGCCTCTTCTTAATGTCATGTCATTTTGCACAAAAAGATACAAAAAACATTTGTAAAAATAATCCTTTGTATTAAGATATTAAAAACATATCAACCAGACAATACAAATCATGGCTAGGAAACATCCTTCTGTCAAAAGAAAAAGAAACCAACCAGTTTATTCTGACAGTTTCTGTGGATCTTTGATATCAAAGTCTTTTTATAAGACACTGACAGTCATCAAGTGGATGTTTGTCAAAGTACATTTTCCAGATGTCTAAATAAGACTGGTTTACTTTGATGAGTTTTATACTGATAGCTAAAGGTAGAATACAGGCGTTGCTTCTATTTGCAGCTCTTTACTTCAATGGCTTGCAAATTTGCTTTAATGCTCCATCTATTTTTGTTGCGTTTTTTCACAATTAATTATTAAAAAATCATAAAATGCTGAAATCCCTCACTGTATACTTTAGCAGAAAGCCCCAAAACTCTCCTCTGGCTTGCACATTTACAAGAGCAGAAGTAGCAGTTGTGAGGATGGAATGGCACAAGATGGTCACAGCACAGGACAAACTCCAGGGCATGTAATGAAGAGTTTAACGTTGTTCCTCTGAAATACAGGGAAGCCCTGGCATTGATTTCAACAGCAGTAGGATCAGCCCCTCTGAGAAAGGCTTTGATCAAGACAATCAGCAGCCCCACGCCTGACAGCCCCACATGCTGAGGGGCAGGGAGCTGACCTGCACACCTGCACTGACACTCCTTTGCTTCCTGCACATGTTTTGGGTGCACAGAACATCTCCACACATTCCATGGAAGTCCCTCCTCTCTGTCTTCTTTAACTCCATTTGGTCTGGAGGCAAGGTTTGGCCTGCAAGACATTTTTCTTTTTTTAATTCACAATATATATTATGAAAATTAACCTTCTTCTGACAGCTTTTCTTTTTTTCAATGGATCACAAGTTCTTTTTTTGCGCAGATCAAATATAACACAAAATTAATTTTAAAACTTAGTGGAAGACATTGCTGTACAAAGTAAATCTACTTACAAAGGTATCAAACTGTATCATCAATAGTTACATCTCACAAGCTAATCCAAATAGTTTTAAAAAGAGGGTTACTGTGCCCAGCATTTTTTATAAATATTTATCTCAGTTTACATAAACCAGGGTTTAGGGAATGGAAAAAAGCAAAGCCATCTCCATGTGGTGACATTTTCACTCTGTTTTCTCTGTATTTATAATTTAACTGATGAGGATAAATTGACTTATTCTTCATTAGTAGCCAGTCAGAAAAAAAAAATTACTTGGCTGCTAACTACAGGCTGAGGCAGAAATAACCCTGCAAAATGCCTGTGGAAATTAACTGAGTGAGCTGAGCTAAAAACAAGGGACTTGAAAGAATTCCCTATCTGTAAGGAGAGCATGAAATAACTGTGTGTGTGTGTGTTGATGGGAACCACAGCAAGGCCCTGTGGACCCCAGCATCACTCACACACACACCAGAGAGGCTCCTTCTTGTCCAGCAAGAATTTCTTTGCACCCTGATGTCACAGCCAGTTCCTAATCCATGCTGCACTTCCCAGAGACATGCTTGCAAGAGCACTGCAGTGATGGGGCATTTTATCTAAATACCATTCCTAAACAGATAAAAGTGGCCTTATTCCAAGCAAGACACCAAGGACCTCTAAAGCTACAACTCCCGTGCTGCTGCAGCCTTGGCTAAAGAGCTGCCCCAGCTCCACCCTACCCAGAGAACAGATGGGGACAGTAAAACACATCCATGGATGCACAGAGAATAGGAGGATGTCCATAAAGGCATATATACAACCCCAAAAGTTCACATGTGGGAGACTACATGTGCATTTCAAACACTCTGAGAGCTTTCCCCAAGTCACATGCACTTTGAAAAGCATTACTGGCAAATCGAGCTGTTTCATGAACACTCAAGTCCCAGTGAATCATAAAAGCTTAACTTCAAGTCATTTTTTCTTAAGCATAAGCAGAGATGAACAACCTTCTTATTCAATCACAGTTAGTTTATGAGATATGAATTTAAAAAATGAAGTAATTTTTTGTCCTTGTCCTGCTGGAGTAACACTGACACTAGGAAATTAAGCAATTTTAAAGTTACAAAGAAATGTTTTAGCTGAAGAGCTGTAAAACTGAGTGTCAAAAAGGGTGTTGTTATGATTGATTTTTAATCAGATATAAATTTAACAAAAAAATTACTTTATTTTCATTTGGCTCAGGATCCAGTCTGCAGCAGTCAGTTATCTCTGTCGCCTGGAAGGAACTCTGGGTAAGTCACAGGAAAAAGGTGGGAGCATTGTCGTGGTTTCCTGATGGCCAGAACACTGCAGTATTGTTTTGCTTTGCTTTTTTCCTTTTTTTTTTTTTTCTTTTTAAAGAAGGGGTTATCACATCATGTCATAATTATTTCTGCAACATCCTCTTTCCATACAGGAGCTGATGCACTATTTATTGACTTTGAAAACTGCATCAATATATATGTGCAACTCAGTATTCTTAAATCGAAAAACAAAGTCTAATCACCCAGTAATGTTGGTTTTTAAAGATACTTCTTGCACAGCTTTGTCTGCTATTTCACCAAAAGGTCTATTTTAGACAGTTTTGGGGGTTTTTTAAGTAGGATCTTAAAGTTCTAACTATTTCACCTTTTGTCAAGATGTGTTATTATCTCAGTTTTACCGAAGCACAGAATTCTATCATTTACCTAAAAAAGAGCTGAGATATTTATCAGTAAATTGAAGAGGTCCTGACGCCCGTATAAACAAGAGTTTAGAGAAAGCTAACAGGCATATTAGCTTCACACAAGCTCTGAGCAGAGACACACATTGCCACACACTAAACCTGAAAAGATACAGGGAAGGAATAGGCAGTACATGTCATATACAATTATTGTGGGTCGTGTTGGCTGTTTCTCTCCCCTAATATTTGTAGAGGACATATAAAGCTAAAAATTAATATAGTACTTTAAGGCACATTTTCTTTTAACAGTGTCAGTGAAATTTTGTCTCAGGCTCTAGGGGTTAACTGAGC
The DNA here is from genome assembly GCA_013397975.1 of Machaerirhynchus nigripectus. Lineage (NCBI taxonomy): Eukaryota > Metazoa > Chordata > Aves > Passeriformes > Dicruridae > Machaerirhynchus > Machaerirhynchus nigripectus. Next base: position 323,146 of record VZRQ01006889.1, on the reverse strand, counting down.
TTTGTTTTTTTGGGTTGTTTTTTTAAGAACTGAAGCATAGGGAGAATCCATGTGATTCAATAGAATTTCAATATTTTACTGTTGAATTGCAATCTGTGATGAGGACTGCTGCTCTGAGTAGGGGAGAGATCCAACACTTAAGGAGTATAACAGATCCAACATTCGACATATTCCTTTAATGTGTGAAAAACTGCCTTGTTAGCGAGAACAGATTCAATATTTCAGTGCAGTATGAACATTATGGCCAAGATATTTAAATCTGACTGCTGAAACTTAAAACTGAGTCTGAATTAGACGTTTCAAATTAAAGTAGCCAGATTTAAGGGGAAAAAAAAACTAAACAAAGAAATCAACCAAATAAAAACTCAAATATAAACACAACAGAAGACTAACAAAACCAATTAACATGATCCAGAGGTAGCCTAGAGAAGGAGGGTAAGGCCAAGAGGCATATAGTGTAACAGATCTTCAAACATGATCAACAGGCTGAAGGTTTAAGTAGGGATGCCTGAGAGGGACCATTGGAATAAAATTTCCAAAGAAGTTTCCTCCTGCTTTTTCTTTATCACTCTGGATTTTTTAATGAAGGATCATAGCTGATTCTATGTCTTCCTCTTTCATAATGTGTCATCCAGTCCTAAAGGAGGAAGCTGAATTTAAAATGCTCCTGTATGGCAGGTGCCTTTCTTCTTTCTATTGGTCAGCTATGTATTCCTGAATTAATCTGCCCGGTGTAGCATCAGCATTTATCAACTCTTAACGACACAGACTAAGACAAGCGTGTTTAATAGAATTACACACCCAGAATTTTCCTCAGCTTTTTGTATGTTTTAGGAGTCTAATTTCAAAACTAACAAAACATTATTTATTGTCACAGGAATGTTTTTACTGCATATTCCCCACGTCCAAATGAACAGGTTTTGTTCTACCTGGGAAATGCTGAGTGCTGATTAGTGATCAGGCTGGTTTATCATGATATTTATGGGTTTACCCTAATAATTATGGGATTACAACCACTCTCAGGAGATGAAAAACTCCTGTGGAAATGGAGAGTAGGAATAGTCCACCACGGGGAGAAGGGTTAAGCTGAATCATGCACGGGAAAAAGAGCTTGGACTAGCATTTCTCTGTAGTATTATTTTAAACACACACACTAATAAATACTAATAGACTGTAGAAAACATGTGGCATGTGTGAGGGAATTATATTTATTATTTGAATGAACTTCAGTCTTCATGCAACTTATGTGAACATAAATAAATGTTTGCTGAAATTACTAAGGTAGAAGAGCTATTTTCTGGATCATCCTCCTGAACTATTAAGCCAAAGCTAAAATGTAGATAGGATGAAAATGTCTAGATTGTGTCATTCAGTGTAGCAAATAACTGCATGTAACTGAGTCATGTTAAGCTTTTGGTACTTTTATTCTTGGTCTCTGAGGCCAAAAGGATCAAGGCAGCATCTCAGTCAACAAGTAATGGCCAACATTGTTTTCAACCACATGTGGTCAGGTAACACTTCTTTTTTCCACTGTCAGCAGTTTTGCCCCAAATGCTGCACAGGTTACTTCACACTCACATAAGAATTCTCTGCTATCACAGCACACAGAGATTTCTATACAAAGATAAATGGTTCTTGGGCTGTATAAATCAGCTTTCCATTTCTTTCATTCTATCACTTAAAATTATGGAGGTGGAGAAGGGTTGGCTTAAAACTTTCCATTCCAAGTGAAGTCTCATTGGCACCAGGGAGTTTCAAGTTTGAACAGTGCAGAGTTCAACAGAAAATGCAGACAAGATAACCAAATTCAGATAATGTGCCCAAAATGTAGAGAATATAACCAATGTCTGGGTGTGTGGAGACTGTTTAGAGAGTTGCAGTAACATTAAACAAATACAAACAATTATCATATGAGGGGCTTTGCCAGCCCGTCAGGCTGTTGTGCTCATGCAGGGGACACTACCACAGGGAGCGATGTGGAATGAATTGCCTCTGATACTGTGTTACCCTTTATGAAAGAACAAATACGTGAACCAAATCCAAAGTCAAAAGGAAAATGGGAGAATAGAGACAAGTCTAGGTTGCAGAAACCTCAGCAAAGGCAAGAGATGACACCACTGAAAAAAGGAAGGCTTCTTTTTCTGTGGCGGCAAAAGAAGCCTAGTAAGATGTGGACACCTGTTATTTTCTATCCTTTTCTTCTTTTTTTTTTTTTTTTAATTGGATGAACATTTTTTGTAGTCTTAATCCCAAGATGAAGATTATAGGAGATGTTCTGACTGCTGAATTCATAGTACAGGTGAATAGTTGTGTAAGTTCCCAGGATCTAACTTTCAGCCTGGTAAAACTGTTCCTTGTGAAAGTTGTTCTCTTTCCCATGGGAAATTCCTGTGGGAATTCAAGGAAATTCAAACTCTATCAGAAAATAAGAGGAAGACAAAAGCCCTCAACCATTCTTTTCTTCCTTTCCAGAACTCCCAAAATATCCAAATTTGAAGTATTTTAAAGCCACAGCAGAGCCAAAGACATTCAGTTTGGAAACCACTATGTTGTCAAGGGGAAAAGGAAATGAAACACAGGAAGGGAAGGGGATGCAGAAAGACAACAAGGTTAGTAGAGGACCTATCAATCACCAGCTAGCACTGGAGCATCCTGTGCATTGGCAGCTTCTCAAGACATCATCTTTTCTGAACCAAAGGTGAGAGAAACCAAGGAAGGGGTAAAAAACAGAGAAAGAATAAAAAAGATAAAAATAAATAGAGAGGGAAAGAGAGTTCTCAAATTCCAGGCACTTTGCTTCCAAAAAGACATAAAGCAGACATGGACGAATACTGTACTACAAAAACTGAGAAAGCAACGAGCTTGTATGGCCAGATATCAAACAACATATGTGGCAAACTGGTCATGCATGAGGAAGTCTCTCAAAACTAACACAGTTCTCAGATTGATTCCAATAGTAAATTTTGACCCCTGGTATTTTTAGCTCTTAGCTGTTTGCTGTTCTAGCAACAATGTGCCTGTAGTTCTGGCAGCAACTAATACTGCAAATATTCCCTACATTAAGAATCCTGTCAGAATTACTGAGCACAGTGGAAACATCATGCCTAATGTTGCCTTAGTTGTGTCACTCTTGCTGTTTGTATGGAGGGTTGGAGTGGACATATAGTGCACAGACATTACCCTCCTAAAGAAGAAATGCAAACCCCTGCATTTCACACACTCTGGAAAGCCTAGCAAAACCTAGTGCGTGAGGGTGGAGCATTTCTTTGATCTGACCACGCAACCAGCAGGTCTGAGTTGTTTGAGCCAGTGTTGTCTCCTGCCTTAATGAGGCAAATTGTTCCTATACACTAGAGTCCCCTGGCTCTGAGCTTCTCAGCACCACCCTGTCTTTCCTCTTCTACTTCCCTTCTTCCATCCAAACCATCTCAGGGGATTAAAGGATGAAATCTCTCAGAGCTGTCATGCAAAGGGCACACAGATACCGTTAAAATGGTTTTAAGCTAAATAAATAAACACATATTGTCAGCAGTGGATTTTTTTCTTTCCCTCACAAATATTTTCAGAGTCACTTTCTGGTATGTGAGTAGACTACTAGAAGGATCCTGCTAAAGTCACTGCCTTTGGGAGAAGGTACTACACCCAACTGCAGCAACACTGAGGCCTGCCCTCAGCTATATGACCTCCACCTTGCATATCTGCCCATACAGTTTCGTGTATGACTTCCTCTCCATTGGTTTGTGAGAGAAAACCAACTCCTCTTCCTTTACTATTAGGCCTTTCACATAGTTTTCTGCACTCTAGTCCATTCCTTTGGGGCTTCATAAGAGAAAAATACATGACCTCTTGCTACTGCAATAAATCCTTCTCAGCAGGTCTGACTTTAGCCTTTTAAAGCTCCTCTATCTGATCATGTCATCAAGTCTCTTCCTTATCAGCCTGTTTCATACAACATCCCACCTCTTCCCAGCCTCACTTCTGCACCCAGCCACATAGAGCCTTCCTTTCCTCTTTTGAGTTGTGCCAATGACCGGGAAGGAAAGCTGGCAAGTGAGCATGCAACCACCACAAAGCAGGAAGAAAGCAACAATGGAGATGAAATCCACCCATCCAGCTAAGTTACAAAACCATATTGTTAACCATCCTGCCTCCCTGACCCCATTTAAGTTCCTTTACGAGGAAAGAACAAACTAACTGTTTCCAGCCCTGGTGGGGAAGGAAGAGAAAGATATCATTGTTGTTCTGACACTTGGGAAGTACTCACATACAATGGCAATGAGTATTAATACAAGATCCTAGGCAGGCAGATTAAGATGTTCTTCAAAAATTGTTTCGCTGTGAGAGACTGATATGCCAGCCCACCAATGAGCTCTGATCAGGGGCACAAGAGTAGTTAGATGGGCTGAAGGAAGAAGCATGTAATTCATACGTTAACGTTTCACTGCCAGCATTGAGAGCTTCGCTCCTTCCATTCATCCAATCATCCAACTTATTTCTTAAAATTTCATGCAATGAAGAAGGCTTGCATGCTTGTGCTAGCTTGTGACACCCTAAAAAACAAAACTGCAAAGCCTTTTCTGACATGCCAGCCTGTGAGAGCACTGACATGTGAGAAAGTGTTCAGTCTATAGATGCTCTTTCTGAGTTTCTATGCAGATTTCACTCGCTATCTTTGAAAATTTAAACAGATAATGTCTGGCAGTTCAAGTTAGGCATCCAGCCCTTTTTTTCCTTTTTTTTTTTTT